>CM076185.1:28122887-28605387 GCA_038277355.1 Encarsia formosa | reverse complement strand
CAAAAATCCATAAACCGATTACTCCTCTTCGTCCTATAATCTACACTATCAATAGCCCTACTTATTTGCTTTCTAAAACTTTATACAATAATTTAAATTCTTGCCTTCCCAAACCATCTTCACATATCGATAATAGTTTCCAATTAATTAAAAAAATTAAGAATTTATTTATCCCTTCTGATCATATACTCGTTTCACTAGACTTTTTTTTCTCTTTTTACCAACATCTCCTGCGACTTAGTTTTATTTTTGGTACTCCCATGGGCTCTCCAATTTCCCCTCTTTTTGCAGACCTAGTTATGGAGGATCTTTAAATATGCTTCTTAAAAATAATTATGATTTGAATTTTATCGAACAATGTATTAAAAAAAGATTGAGGAAAATTTATTATGATGAACTAAATGAATCTACGAATCCAAATACCATAATTCCTTCAAGAAAGAATTTGTTTACTATACCCCTTCCTTATAACAAAATGTTTTTTGGAAAGTGCTCAAAGTCTTTGAGATCTTTTAACATCCACAGTGTTCCGATTTTTCAAAATAAACTAAATAAGATTGTAAAATTAGGTAAAGATTGTCTATTGACATAATGCGCCGAACTAACTTTATTTATAAACTTGATTGTTTATCATGCTCAGTCACATACGTGGGCGAAACTATGAGAGAACTTCGCAAACGAACTTACGAGCATAAAACTTTAACAAGTTCTTTAGCCTTCGTTCATTCTCGCGATAACAATCATGAATTTGATTTTAATAATATTGGAATACTTGATACAGAATCTGTGTGGAGAAAAAGAGTTATTTCGGCGTTATTATACATTCATAGTTATCCTAATAATATAAACAAAAAGAAAGATGTTTTTTCTCTTTGTAATATTTACAAAAGTTTTATCAAAATTATACCAACGAAGAATAGAAAATTTGTAAACAACTGATTAAGACTCTCCTTTCTCTTATTACTTCCTTCTTCTAATTCCTGACTCTTTGTTTTGATTATTGTATTCTAATTTCACTTACTCATAAATAGTCGACTGAGAAAGATGCCTTTTCTTTCTCTAGTATCTTAAAATTTTAATTACTTTTACTTGGTACGTATTTTAACCATTTTCAAAAAATTGTAAAAAGGCAAGTGTTTTTATTTTTTTGTGTTTATGTTTTTTTTTTTTTTTTTTTTTCAAAAATCGCGATATTTATCATTTATTAATGAACATAGGCTTACATCAAAAGGTACCTGAAATATTTGCACAAGAAGCAGCAGAGTAAATCGATCTATGGAAGCTATAAATCCTGGAACCATTTTTTTCTTCAGTAGATAAAAATGTTCTTTTTGGAATTTTTTCCATTATACTCTTGTCTTAGCACAATCCAAAATTTGATTAGGGTAGCAATCCTTTTCTTGCATTAAACCTCGCAAATGCGAAGGAAAAAGTTTGGCTGCTTCTTCATCTGCAGAAGCTTTCTCAACTTCAAATTATAGTGTATGTGAGGGATAGAATCAAATATTGAATTCATATAACCGACAGGGAATTGCTGTGCGGGCTGGAGCCTGGGCCCGTACGGGCAGCCCTGCTGCCCGTACGGGGCATGACCCGGCTGAACCCCTAAAAACCGCAAAAAAGAAACGCGGCGGTAGCCGGGCCCAGTACGGGCTCACCGGTTTGCCACTATATACAGATATACAACTCTATGCGTAGGGCTTGTATGTGCTTATTTACGTCATTCGTTATTGTAATCGGCTTGTGTTGACACTTGAATTAAATATTTTCAACAAAGTTAAGTATTAATAATAAATCGTTAATTACACATTTCTAAGGTCATTAATCGTATTTATATGAAAAAATGTGTTCTAAAAAAATTAATGTTTGAGGTTAAATTTATTTATTTTTATTTTATTTTTTTACTTTAGATGGATTCTGATGCTAAACAAGTTGTTTAGTATCAAAATCAACATAAATTCTTTAATAAAATTTTTTAAATGAAGAAATAAGGTTAGAAATAAAACTAGTTTCAAAAGGATCTTATTCTTACTGATTAGTAAATATTGATTAGTATTTTTTTTTATTTAAGTTAATTTTTTGTAAATTAACCAAATAAACATTAAATATTTTAAAAGACAATCCTAATATCTACATGATCAGTAGGTAATGATAGGGATAGCGTGACCGCGCGCGCATGTGCAGTGCCACATTTTTGGTGAAGATGTAACCTACTAGCCTCATGCTCGACGGCAGTTATTATTCCGCATTAAAATCAAAAACAAAAACAATAATCGAAAAAAGGACTTTGTAGCGCTCTTGTTGCTACTTTTTGCAAGGGTGCTTCAAAGCCCTTTTTTCGATTTTTGTTTTTGTTTTTTTGTAGAACGCGGAATAGTGCTCCAAGCACGATGGGGCTGCCAGGCTCTAGCCGTGTTAGGGCCGGGACAAAGATAAATGCACAGAATCCTGTGCGCCTGTGCGCCTGCACAGAGCTCTTGTGCAGCTCCACAGACAGCACCTGCACGGAGAAGGAGATACACTATGAAACACAATGTGTGCACGGTGTTTTCCAGTGTACGCATTTGACGCATGCTTTTTTCTCGGTTACTCAAGTTCTGCTGAATCTCTAACCTCGAAACTTTAAAATCGTATAAATATAAATATCAAGTTCGAAATCATAATTGAAGTTTATAAATTTGTTAGGAAAGACAGCAAGAATATTTCAAAGTAAGAATCGTACACAATTTTTAGTGTAAAACTTTAAAAAACTGATAACGTGGGTGTTCCGAGCGCCGTCGTCTGCTCTATCGGAACTGTCTCTCTAAAAATTTTGCACTGGAAAACACCCCGAGTAGACACTGTAATGCGGCTGCCGAACCCGCGAAGTCGGGCCGAATTCGGCTTCCGAACTCGGTACGAATTCGGTTGGGACGCAGCTGGGGTTTCGGCCCGAGCGCGCACTAGTGCATCTAGCCGAAGTTGCGGTATAAAGATGATTCCTACTAGAGGTTAGAAATCCAGTGTGGTCAGGATGGACACATAGTGCTCCAGGAAATAGCTTCCCCAAGACGTTTTGACTTCAAGAGAATGGACTTCCTGGAGCACCTGGTGATAAGTATCCCCGAAGATGATTTCTCCAGTAAGTTTCGACTACAGAAGGGTCAGGGTAGACACCTCGAGCATCTGGTGATAGTTACGCCTTGGAGATGATTTCCTCGGGAAGTTTTGACTCCACAAGGGTCAAGGTGGACATCTGGTGCACTTGGTGGTAGTTACGCCTTGGAGATGATTTCCCCAGGAAGTTTTGACCCCGGAAGAGTCAGGGTGGACACCTGGTGCACATGGTGATAGTTACGCCTTGGAGATGATTTCCCCAGGAAATTTTGACTCTGGAAGGGTCAGGGTGGACACCTGGTGCACTTGGTGATAGTTACGCCATGGAGGTCCACCCTGACCCTTTCGGAGTCAAAACTTCCTGGGGAAATCATCTCCAAGGCGTAACTATCACCAAGTGTACCGGCTGTCTACCCTGACTCTTCCGGAGTCCAAACTTCCTGGGGAAATCATCTCCAAGGCGTAACTATCACCAAGTGCACCAGATGTCCACCCTGACCTTTCCGGAGTCAAAACTTCTCGAGGAAATCATCTCCAAGGCGTAACTATCACCAAGTGCACCAGATGTCCACCCTGACCTTTCCGGAGTCAAAACTTCCCGAGGAAATCATCTCCAAGGCGTAACTATCACCAGGTTCTCGAGGTGTCCACCCTGACCCTTCTGGAGTTGAAACTTACTGGAGAAATCATCTTCGGGGATACTTACCACCAGGTGCTCCAGATGTCCACCCTCTTGAAGTCAAAACGTCTTTGGGGAAGCTATTTCCTGGAGCACTATGTGTCCACCCTGACTACACTGGGTTTCTAACGTCTAGTAGGAATCATCTATATACCGCAACTTTGGCTAGATGCACTAGTGCGCGCTCGGGCCGAAACCCCAGCCGCGTCCCCGCCGAGCTGCAGCTGAATTCGGCATCGCTTCGGATAGTTCGGATACGAACTCGGGCCGAAGTCGCGCCGCATTAAAATGTCTGCTCGGGACGGTGCGTACACTTGAAAATACGACTGTAACTTGGAATCACGCTGCACCACGCATCATGTAAAACGATGGCGCTGTACACCAAGTTTCATGATGTACCTCTTTCTCCGTGTGAGCAGAAGTAAAGGAGCAATGAAATCAAATTAACTTGAATAAATAAATTAAAAATTAATTAATAAACCTTCAGTTTTATGGTCAGGGTGAACACCTGGTGCACTTGCTGATAGTTACGCCGTGGAGATGATTTCCGCAGGAAGTTTTAACTCCGGAGGGGTCAGGGAAGGCACCTAGTCACTTGATGATAGTTACGCCTTGGAGATGATTTCCTCAGGAAGTTTTGACTTCGGAGGGGTCAGGAAAGGCACCTAGTGCACTTGATGATAGGTACGCTTCGTAGACGATTTCCTCAGGAAGTTTCGACTTCGGATGGATCAGGAAAGGCACCTAGTGCACTTGATGATAGGTACGCTTCGTAGACGATTTCCACAGGAAGTTTTGACTCCAGAGGGGTCAAGAAAGGCACCTAGTGCACTTAGTGATAGTTACGCCTTGGAGATGATTTCCTCAGGAAGTTTTGACTCCGGAGGGGTCAGGGAAGGCACCTAGTCACTTGATGATAGTTACGCCTTGGAGATGATTTCCTCAGAAAGTTTTGACTTCGGAGGGGTCAGGAAAGGCACCTAGTGCACTTGATGATAGGTACGCTTCGTAGACGATTTCCTCAGGAAGTTTCGACTTCGGATGGATCAGGAAAGGCACCTAGTGCACTTGATGATAGGTACGCTTCGTAGACGATTTCCACAGGAAGTTTTGACTCCAGAGGGGTCAAGAAAGGCACCTAGTGCACTTAGTGATAGTTACGCCTTGGAGATGATTTCCTCAGGAAGTTTTGACTCCGGAGGGGTCAGGGAAGGCACCTAGTCACTTGATGATAGTTACGCCTTGGAGATGATTTCCTCAGAAAGTTTTGACTTCGGAGGGGTCAGGAAAGGCACCTAGTGCACTTGATGATAGGTACGCTTCGTAGACGATTTCCTCAGGAAGTTTCGACTTCGGATGGATCAGGAAAGGCACCTAGTGCACTTGATGATAGGTACGCTTCGTAGACGATTTCCACAGGAAGTTTTGACTCCAGAGGGGTCAAGAAAGGCACCTAGTGCACTTAGTGATAGTTACGCCTTGGAGATGATTTCCTCAGGAAGTTTTGACTCCGGAGAGGTCAGGGTAGGCACCTAGTGCACTTGGTGATAGTTACGCCTTGGAGATGATTTCCTCAGGAAGTTTTGACTTCGGAGTGGTCAGGGTAGGCACCTGGAGCATCTGATGATAATTACGCCTTGGAAATGATTTCCTCAGGAAGTTTTGACTCCGGAGGGGTCAGCAAAGGCACCTAGTGCACTTGGTGATAGTTAGGCCTTGGAGAGGATCTCCTCAGGAAGTTTTGACTCCAGAGAGGTCAGGAAAGGCACATAGTGCACTTGGTGATAAGTACGCCTTGGAGATGATTTCTTCAGGAAGTTTTGACTCCGGAGGGGTCAGGGTAGGCACCTAGTCACTTGGTGATAGTTACGCCCTGGAGATGATTTCCTCAGGGAATTTTGACTCCGGAGAAGTCAGGGTAGGCACCTAGTGCACTCGGTGATAGTTACGCCTTGGAGTTGACCCCTCCGGAGTCAAAACTTCCTGAGGAAATCATCTCCAAAGCGTAACTCCCATCATGCGCTCTAGGTGCATTTCCTGACTGCCCCGGAGTCAAAACTTCCTGAGGAAATCATCTCCAAGTCGTAACTATCATTGAATGCACTAGCTGCCTTTCCTGACCTCTCCGGAGTCAAAACTTCCTGCGGAAATCATCTCCACGGCGTAACTATCAGCAAGTGCACCAGGTGTTCACCCTGACCATAAAACTGAAGGTTTATTAATTAATTTTTAATTTATTTATTCAAGTTAATTTGATTTCATTGCTCCTTTACTTCTGCTCAGGTGCTGTCTGTGGAGCTGCACAAGAGCTCTGTGCAGGCGCACAGGCGCACAGGATTCTGTGCATTTATCTCTGTCCCAAACCTTACACCCCGTACGGTCTGTGAAGTATCTGCCCGTACGGGGCCAGGCACATTGGCTGGGCTGCCAGGCTAGAATTCCCTGTCGGGTAACTCAAATGTTTTATCAAAATTTTATCTTTTCGATGTTTCCTAATTATCCATATGATATTTGAATTGTGTCTAAAAGTGATTTTGCAAACTTTTTCATGTAAACTGACCTCAACAGCACTCATTTGAATTTTATCAACGTTCGTTTTAATCGTTTTAATTATTGGGTTTTTAGTTATACTTTATATTGCCCAGCAGTGTATTAGTTTTCCAATTTGTGTTGACCTTATGTTGATGATCCGGGCACTAATGAAAAAAGATGTCGTTTTGTTCCACATCATTTATTATCACTACGTTTCGAGGGAACAACCCTTCTCTTCCGGTGACATAACATTAGAACGTTAAGCGTTTTAATTATTGATTCATCAATTTTTTTATACTCTTTAGGCGTAAAATTCGAGCCTTTTATGGTTGAACTCCAGTATGTAGCAGTAATGTTTTCATGGCCGTTGCCATTTTTCCTAATAAAAACTCCCAAGCACCGTTTTTTTAACAGTTCTTTTTCCTAATTCCCTACGAAATTTTTCTTATAAAATTTTTTTTTCAATATGAATAAAATAGAATAATAATCATATAGAACGTTCCGTTCCATTTTTCAATTATTGTTCGTTTAACCTCGATTACTCAAAATTAACAAATTTAGCCCTTTTTCTAAACATTTTCTAAACCTTACGCTTAAATATAACTTAAAAAGCATACATTAGTGGGACAATTACATCTATGATGGCTGCGTTTACTACAGCCAAACTACGGTGAAGAGAAAAACTTATTATTATTGCAAAAAGGGCACGGACGTACATGGTGCTACAGCTATTGCGAGAATTAATGCTGACAATATGAAGTTTTAAATGGGTACAACGAGTCGGAACAGTCTCACTTACCAAACCGAGAGGCTGCTGTGGCAGATATTTTTAAGGTAGTTTTTACCAGTCGTTTACTTTTGTTGCTTTCATTTACTTTCATGTATACTAATCTGAATCTAATTTGTAGATTAATCTGAAGCGGAAAGCTTGGAAACACCCCCAGTTAGATCCAGCGCACATTCTCAGAAATCTCAGTGATGTGCCGGATGGTGTTTTGAGCAAGCTTCCAGAACGTGAGGCTCTGAGATAGTCATTTAGGAGATTATGACGAAAAGATTTACTAACAAATCCAAACTCTTTGGAATTTAAGAGACTTGTGTGCTCGGTACCAAGTGACTTGTTCTGAAGATAGATTTTTGTTAGCGGATTCACGTGATAGTGACCATGTATAGCTTGGTAGAGTCCTAGTTTTTTCTACACGCCGAAATTTACAAGTCCTTGCCCAGCTGAAAAATCCGTACGGAAATCTGTACTAAAACCGGTACGGATTCCCGTGCAAATTTTTTTTTTTTTTTCTAATAATTAAATAAATAATCGCATATGAATTTTTTTTAGCTTTTTGAATATATATATAAATTATATATAAATGGACAAAAATAACCAAATATTATCAACAAAAAAAGTCTCTGGGTGGATTTGAACTCACGCTCCTTGGATCTCAAATATGTATTACTGCTACTTTATCCGCTCGACTATCAACACACATTGCTCTAGGGCTAGGTTTTTATTATAAGTGTTTATCATGGTGATGCTAACATGGCGTCATGGTTCCCGAAAATAAAAAAGCTTAATTTTCCATAAAAAACACATTTAGTAGACATTTTATTGTTATTTGTCATTTTGAGGTTAGGTTTCTTGCATTTACCAGCTATTCGATTTTCAGCTTTAAAGTGTCATAGATGAAAATTTTAATTTCAATCACTAAATGCATTCATCAAATTATAAAAATAAAAGTGTTTTTTCTTCAAGTCCATGTGCCATCTAAGATTTGTCCAAAAAATGTCTAGTTTGCATGAAACATATTTGATTTAGGCAATTATTGAAATATTACATGTCATCAACAAACATAGGCATCTTTATTTTTCAATAAGGTTTTCAACAATTTTAACAGCCCTAGAGTGTGTTGATAGCCGAGCGGACAAAATAGCAGTATTACATATTTGAGACCCAAGAGACTTCAGTTAAAATCCACCCAGTGACTTTTATTTATTTTATTTTATTTTTTTGATAATATTTGATTATTTTTATCCATAAATACATTCGAAAAGTTAAAAAAAATTTATATGCGATTATTTATTTAATTATTATTTTTTTTAGAAAACCTAATTTTAGGAAAAACAATTACTAAGAAAAATGAATTCAAAAAAATGATAGGTAATCTTTCATAGCTAAACTGTTGTACTAGCGAGCAGTAAATATACGCCTGTTTATTGACTTCGCAGAAGAGATTATTGACTGCGCGTTAAAAAACAAGCGGTTAAATTTTCTAACCTCCAAACATGACGCACCGATTATATGCCTTTGGGGCATAAAATTATAATTGTACTGGTAGGACTACGTAAGTTTAAGCTCTTTAGTGACCCTTCGAAAATCGGTCAGTGTTTCGCGAGGTTTTTCGGGTCCTACTGGCCCGAACGACCGAGATTTTAAAATGTCACTCCAATGATTAAACACTACGTAGTCCTACGTAGTACGAAAATAACCATTTGTTACTTCAACCATTCTAGTGGCATTTCTGAAAAGTTTCAAGACTTGCAATTTCCTGTCAGTGTCATGACTTTTCTATCTTTTTAGCATGCTTTTTTGAAGGTGGACGAACCATTTTGACTTAAAATCTAGGGTTAAAAAATTCTTTGAAAAGTATTTAAAATTTTTTTGATAAGCATGAAATTATCCATCGAAACTCTTTATAAGCGAGTCGTATCCGCACATATCAACACATTATATTGAAGTAACTGTGTATAAGCGAAACCATGTGCATGTCAAGTAAAGCGTTTAACAAGAGATTGATTGATTGATTACTATGTATTATCAAATGTACATTATGTTGTACAAAAAATATTCACACCTGTGTCCTTTTATATTAAGCAACCCATTCAATCCAGCTGATTTTTTTATTCTCATATCTAATTCAGATTGGTGAATCAGCCATTACTTGCAATGAAGTTACTTATTCTTTAAAGTTTCTATAGCTGATGTAATTTAAAAACCCGTTTCATTAATCAATTTTTTATTACCATTTATGCTATTATTCAAATTTTTCGAAAAATTTCTGAAATAATTTTTATTTCTCTAATATGCGTAAAATTAAAAGAATGCTCCAAAAGAGGATCAACGAACTTAAGAACTTTGAGAAATCATTTAGTGGTCTCTTAATACATGAATCTTAATAAACATAAATTTGACCGAAAATAATTCATCATCCTAGTTCGAGATTAAAAATTCTTTAAACATAGTATATCCAAAATATTGTTTTCTTATTTTGAGGTGCGATTCTATACTAACAAGGGGAGGACCACTGCGTTCCTAGATCCTAACGCTTTGCCATTTTTGAGAACCATAGTTTTTTAAACTGTTTTTTTATTCATTTACGATAGCAAACGCAGATAAAATTTACTAAAATGATATTTACTCGGAGAGAAAAATGCATAGTGATATTCGGTAGCACATTCTTAGGCATTCAAAAGCTGAGGAAAAAACCTAACCGAATCACTACTTTTTTCAATTTCGTTTATTCTCAACGGTCTCTACAATGAAAAACATTTTGAGTTTTTAAGCAGTTTATTACTCCTTTTGGCGCCCTCTGATGGCCAGGAAAAGTGTCAAATTTTAATTCAAAAATCTGAACTCAAGAGCTTTTTAACCATGTATAATTTTATACAGAAATTCATATTTAAACTCAGTTATGAGCATTGAAAAAAAAAAAGTAGTGTTTTCTTAAGAATTACAGGAAAGTTGAAATTGGTTGGCACCACGCTACTTTATTCAGTGGTTCATGGGGCAGACAAAAGTTTTTTTTTTTTTTTTTTTTTAAAGCTCATAATTTAGGTTTCAGTAGGAATTTCTATATAAAATTATACATGGTTGAAAAGCTCTTGAGTTCAGTTTTTCAATAGTGTAATTTAAAATACAATTCGACACTTTTCCTGGTAATCAGAGGGCAACAAAGCCAGTGATAAACTGCTTTAAAACTCAATTCATTGAAAGAACGTTGAAAATAAACGAAATTGAAAAAATCAGTAGTGTTTTGATAGGTTTTTGCCTCAGTTTTTGAATTCCCAAGAATATGCTACAGAATATCTCTATCTATTTTCCTCTCCAAGTAAATATCATATAAGTAAATTTTATCTTCGTTTTTATCGATAATTTGTTAAAAAAACAGTTTAAAAAACGATGGTTAGGTAGACGACCAAATTGCGGTCCCTCTTACCCATATTATTTGAGACCTTCACTTCAAAGTACTCCTATTATGGACCATGCAAATTCCATTCACACTTCTCTGCTTACCCCAATTAATGGACTCCATACGCCTTAGAGTCATATTGGTTCCATTAATTAGGGTAAGAAAAGCAGTATGCATGGTATTTGCATGGTCCATAGTAGGGGTACTTTGAAGCAAAAGTCTCAAATAATACGGGTAAGAGGGACCGCAATTGGGTCCTCTACCTTACTCAAAAATGGCTAAGCTTTAGGATCTAGGAACGCAGGATTTTTATTTTTATATTTTAACAAATGTCCCTGCAAAGTTTGGTAAAAATCGGCGCTTGACACTTGTGGTCTTCCTCTTGTAAGAAGAACTGAGGACAAAATACGAGACCAGTTAGGATTGTCACCATAACATATTACGGAGGCCTTGAGATCGCGATGAAAGCGCTCTACAAGGCCATCCGATGATGGGTGATAAGGAGTTGTGGATCCTCTCGCAGCCTATCATTTCGAGAAGGGCCGAGAAAAACTGGGAGTCGAACTGCGAGCCTTGATTTATCGTGAGGATCTCTGGGTCTCCGTACCGACAGACCCAAGTTTCGTAGAAAGCCCTGGCTACCGTTGTTGCCTCCATATCGGGCAAAGCCACTGCCTCAGGCCACCTAGAATAGCGATCAACCATGGTCAAGGCGTATAGGTTGCCCTCGCTCTCGACGAGACTGCCGACCAGGTCGATGTGGATGTGTGTAAACCTACCATCGGGGACAGGGAATTCGCCCGGCAGGAACTTGTTGTGGCGCGTGACCTTCGATTGCTGGCAAGGCATGCAGGCTTTGCACCAAAGGGCAATCTCTCGAGCCATATTCGGCCAGACGTAGCTCCGACGGATGAGTTTAACGGAGACCCTAGGTCCAGGATGAGAATGGCCGTTGACCAAGTCAAACACGGTTTTACGAAATGGAGCTGGCACATACGGGCGAATGGTGGAGTCAAAAGTATCGCAGAAGATTGGTGTATGATTCTCACCGATTGACAAGCGAATAAGCTTCAATGGGTGGGTCGGGTCGCCGAGAATTCCCCTGAGCTGCTCGTCTGCAGCTTGGCTGGCAGCAAGCTCCTGGAGGGAGAAAATGGTTGGTAGTCTGAAGGCGTCGATGTTAGACAGAATTGCCTGAACCTGAGGAAACTTGGCTACTTCCGAGGACAGGGCACTCCAATTCAAAGTTGCGGAAGTCGTGAAAGACTCGACGTTGTCGGGAATCGCGACACGAGAAAGAGCATCGGCGACTTGGTTCTCGGGCCCGGGAATGTACTGGATGGACGTCGTGTACTCCGATATATAGGCTAGTTGCCTTTGACGCCGAGCAGAGGCATGAGCCCGGTCGTTAACGAACGCATATTTCAAATCTCGATGATCGGTGAACACGTCGAACTGACGGCGTTCAAGGAAGTAGTGAAAATACTTAACTGCCTCAAAAATGCCAGTAAGTTCAAGGTCGAAGACTGAGTACACCTGCTGAGCTGGGGTTAGTTTTTTGGAGAAAAAACTAATTGGCTGCCAGGGAGACGTAGGTGAACTACGCTGCTCCAAGGTTGCACCGATCGCCCCGTCAGAGGCATCAGAGAGCAAGTGGATCTCAGCCTTATCGTCCAGGTAGACCAACAGCGCGCACTCTGCGAGTTGTTTTTTACAGTCCGCGAAAGCTCTCTCGGTCTCAGGGGACCACGGGACAGAACGGGGGTCCTTTTTCTTGAAGTCATGCATGAGAGCATTCAGCGGGCGCTGGATTGCCGCGGCCTTTTTGAGGAATGGCCTGTAGGAATTGATTATACCAAGGAAGCTGCGAAGCTGGACCAGAGTCTCAGGCTTCGGAAACTCAGTGATGGCACGAACCTTTTCTGCGCAAGGGCGAATACCCTCTGCGCTGGCAACGTGCCCAATGAATGGAATTTTGGGTTTGGCGTGATGCGAAGGTGGAACTTTTGTAGTCTTTCGAACACGATACGAAGGTGTATCATGTGTTCATCGAGTTTTTCGGAAGCTATGGCGATGTCATCAAAAAATTTTACGACAATAGAGAGATCGCCGAAGGCGGCATACAAGTAACGCTGCAAGGTTTGACCCGCGTTGCGTAACCCCTCGATCATGACCAGGTACTCAAACAAGCCGACGGGGCAGATCACGGCGGTTTTCGGGACATCATCCGGATGGATCGGAATCTGCTGGTAGGCCCGAACTAGATCAAGAAGTGTGAAGATTTTCTTGCCTTTAAGGGAGCAGGTGATGTCGCGAAAGTTGGCGGCGTTGAAACGATCTGGGACCGTGATGGAGTTGACATAGCGGTAATCGCCGCAGATGGGCCATGAGTCACTCTTTTTCACAAGGTGAATGGGCGAAGCCCAGAGGCTATCTGAGGCTCGGCAAATTCCAGCGTCACACAGGCGCTTAAACTCGGCCCGTACGAACTCGAGTTTATCGTCAGAGAGATGACGAGATCGCTGTGCGCGTGGGTGGCCGGAGGTTATGATGCGATGATAAATTCCCCGCTCCTGCAGAGGCGCAGGCGGCTCGAGGCCAGTGACACGAGGGAATTCGGAGAGAAGTCGAGCAAAGGGGTGCGCTGGGTCGACAACGCTAACACCAGAGCAGGTCGGTTCGTGAAGGGTACCAATAACGTGCAACTGGGTTATATTGTCGACAAGGCGCCGTTGTTTCAAGTCAGGAATTAAGTCGAAGTGCCGGCGCACGTCGGCTCCGAGGATAGAGTAAGGAATATCAGCGATGAAAAACGACTAAGACATCTCACGGCGGAGGCGGAGGTCAAAACTTTCGGTGACGATTCCGAAGGTTGGGATTTCGGTGCCGTTGGCGGCATGAAGAGGTATGCTGGCAGATGAGTGATCGGGGACCGTGCTTTTGGCCAAGATCGATACTTGAGCGCCGGTGTCGACGAGGAATGGTCGGTTGGTTCGTTTGTCGATGACAAAGAGGCGAAGGGAATCAGAGCCCGGAGCGTTCGCCTCGCATACGCCGGGGTTAATTAGTTTTTTGCCTGGGGCTTTGTTTTCCTGTACTCATCGAAACTCGTAATGTTTCGAGCTTTCGCGAAGTCGTTCCAGGCGTGGCATGGAGGGCCACGACAAGTGCGACAATTATCGCGATACTTGAAGTGCGGAAAGCAAAGGCGAGGAGCCTCGATGCCCTGCTCCTGGGACTTGGCGCGGTTGTCGGGCTTCCCGCGACCACGAGACTTGCTTCGACTCCGTTGGATCTCTTGCCTGACCACAGCAGTGATCTGGGCTGGAAGCAGCGCAGGCCCGGAGACAGCGCTGATGTGAAGGCCGGGGGACTTCCTATTCCTGGTGTGAAGACGATCAGCCTTTTCAGCAGCAGCCAACTCGTCTCGCGCTGATACCTCAATGTCGACAGCGAAATAAATGCTGTCAGGGAGGCGTTTGGCCCATAGCCTCAGGATGACGAAAGGGTCAATTGGCCTGCGCCGAGAGCTTTCATTCGAGCTAGGAGTTCTGAAGGCCGGAGGTCGCCGAGGCCACAATCGCGAAAGAGACGATCGAGTTTCTCCTCGGCGGATTCGCCATACTTCGAAAGAAGGACTTGTTTCAAAGTTTCGTAGCGATTCAGAGGCGGAATGATCGTGTCGGCCAGGTTGTCGTTAACAGTGCTCGGGAGGTTTTGCCTGACCGCCCAATAACGAGCACTGTCGGCCGTGATCCCGTCATCCTGAAAACGCTCCTTGAGCAACCTGAATCAGTACTCCGGGGTACGAGTCGAAAACTGGTTAAATACGAAAGGACGATCTTTCCCAGCTGGGTGAAGGTTGTGACGAAGAGGATGAAAAGACTGGTTTTGAAATGAGTTTGATTGATTAAAATTGAAAGGCATGCCGGGCATCGATGAAGCCGAGTGATGCTGAGGCAAAAACGACGTGGTTGTCGAAGCGCCGATCGGAGGTCCTCCCGGAGTGGAAGATTGGACAACCGAGGGGGAAGAATTGGACGGTGTAGTCTGAGTTTGGGTTCTCAATGCGACGTTCTGTGGCACGAAATCCGGGGCATTGAGATTGGGCAGGACAATCGGCTGAGTGCCAGGAGCCGGTGGTTGAAGGTTAAGAGAAGATTGCATCCGAGAAAAATCGAAGGGGGATGCCGTGGAGGGCAGAATGCCGGAAAAACCAGGTCCCGATGCCTCTGGATCACCCTGGCTGGGTTTGACATTAAAAAGAGAGGCAAAAGCCTTCCCGATGGATTCCTGGAGAGTCGTTTCGGAAAAACGACTGCCCAGCTCAGTGATCTGACGCTGGAGATCCTCAATAGCCGTGAGATTACCGGATGGGTCATTCGCGTCGACGATGACATCCTGAAGATTTCCCCCGCCGGTGGCGTTGACATTCTCATCAGCCATGACTAAGTACGACCTAAAAGTCGAAACGAAGAAAGGGGAGATGGGCTAAACGGGTTTTGCTAATCTTGATACAAAAATTTTCTCCCAAATTTATTAATGGCTCGCTCGTGAGGTGTTGACAACAAGTAAAAAAAAACAGAGTGATGCAAATACCAAAGCACGAAGAGAGTGCTATCAAAGAAACCGCTCGTTCCGAGAACGGCGGTGAGCTGCGAGAAAAAGGGGAGGGGACGCGAACGAAAAAAACACGCACACACGCCCGACCGCGAATTCCTCACGACCTAAAGACGATTCAATTACCCGGTATTTACTTTCTTCTCTCTACTCACTCTGACTATTGAAGGATACAGTACTCTTCTGAGGCGAGAGCGAAGTTGATCCAGATGTGGCTCGATGAGAGAACAATGATGGTGAGGTAAGTTGTTTTTCCACCGTGGGCGGGATTTCACGTCCTGGACCCCCTTCAGACTGCGTCTTCGCGACGGCACTTACCGCTGTCCACCGAAGCCTACACGCACCCAAGTGTACGTTTTGTTGCCGAGCGGCCGAGCGTACGAGCCGAGGCGGAACAAAGAACAAAGGGTTGAGCAAAAAAACTTTCGCCGAGCGGCAGACCGGCTGGCGAACGAAAAAAACTTTGTTCTTTTTTCCTAATAGCTAAGATATTCAGAAACCTGCGAAAGGATACGAGGCACTGAGAGTTTGCTGGTAAAACTTACCATGAGGTGCGATGATTGAAAAAAAACGCAGCCTGCACGATCGAGCCTTACTGCGGAGATAAGAGAAGTCGAATGGCGGTTATCTCTTGATTCACGTGTTGCACTTCCCAAGACGTCGGGGTCACCAATTGTAGGGTCTGCGTAACTTGAAGAGCAGGATTAGGAGCCCTACGCTCCAGGAAAGGACTTGGTAGTGGAATAACTCGTTATTTAGTATTAAGTGTATTTATTTGGCTTAGGTATGTACAAGTTAGTGGCAACGCACGAGACTGTGGTTACAAGCTGAAGGCTCGAGTGATACTGAGCGCGCGCTCGGCCTAACGCTGCTGGCTGCGCCGGCTTACGTTAGTCCTCTCTCTCGCACACTCCTACTCTCTCTCTCGCTCATACATGGGCTCGCAGAGGCGGAGCCCATAACCCTTCAAGCGAAGTGGTCGGGTCGAGTCGCGCAACGACCCTCGCACCTTTTCCGGAGCGGTGCTTCACGCTCTTCCCCCACCAAGAGGCGCCCCAACTCGCGGGGCCCATCTCACTTCACCTATAAATACCGAGAATTTCGGCCACCCACGCACTTCCTTCCGGGTCGCGCTCGCGGCCTGACTCACCTTACCTTCCTCCCTCTTCCCACGGACCAACTAGCACTCTCCGGAGGCGGACTTTGTCCTGTGGCTAGCGTTTATCTTGCCCTTCGCCCTTAACCCAGGAGCTTCGTCACGTCTGCGGGCGGAGTAGCCGACGGTGGTTAAGAGCCCCGAACCCTTACTTCCTCACCCTGTTCCGACCAGGAGGGAATATTCGCAAGAATAAACCCAATTATAATCAACTTGACGGACTTGTTTATTTCTTCTTCCCTTACCCTTTCTACGAGGCTTTGATTGCCTTAAACTGCCCTTCTCAGGGCAATACTATTCAACGCACGAAAGCCCTTTTCAGGGCTACAAAATATCATAACAAAATAGCCGGCCCCGTTCCAGCAACATCTTTTAATTAAAATAACTTTTTTTAGTATTAACAAGTGAATAGTATTAAAAATTTACAAATTAATAAAAGTGCTTTTAAGGTCATGTTTTTCTCAATATTCTGTTTTTGCTGTTGCTCATTCTTTTCTAATAATATGCTCGGAATTTTCTTGCATAATTTTGTATTGGTGTTTTTTCTGTAAATTTTTGCACACATTTTTTACTTTTATTTCTTAGTTCCTTAAGTTCTTCTGGCGTCAAATACAGCTTGTGATTTCTCTTTCTCTCTCGGTCTTTTCACCTTCTCTCTTCAATTTTTTCATTGGTTTTTTTTTTATATTTTTTAATAAGTTGTAAAACAGGTAAGTAAACACTTTACAACTGATGAACAATTACATTAAACTTAATACATTCAACAAGGACTAAGTGTGCAGGGAAAAGTCTCGTATGAGTACTACAAGCCGAAGTAGCAGAAGACGTCCGGCGCGCTTGATGCAGCTGCGGAATTACATGATATAAGTCTTTACAATTTTTCTTTCAAATTGTTCGTTTATTTGTGAATTAGATTCATAAATGACTTATAAAATACATTAATGTTTTTGGTAATCCTAAGGTATACGTTTTTTGCGTTTGTTTTGGTGAAAAACAATGATTTCCATTTTTTCCTGCGGGATTACAGGACATAATAAAGGTATGATTCACGGAAAACATTAGTGCAATTTTTTAATGCAAACAGAATCATATACTTACTTTTAATTATAAAAATCTTTTAAATAAGAGTTTTTTTTTTTAATTATCAAGTCATAAAAAAATTTATTTACGTCAATTTTCATTATTTACAATTACTTTATTGGTATAAGACCGGCAGAATGTAAAAAATCGAGAAAAACTCTTTCTCAAATCTGATTCTGGAAACAGCTCATTTCCATGTCTCAAAATACGGTCGGAAACGGGCCTTTTCCACCACAGTTTTTGTTTCCATGGAAAAAACAAGCACGATGTTGTTGTGTTAATTAAATGAAATTCCTGATTGTTAAATCGAGTCAATAAATCACCGATCCGTTCTTATTTTTTATCGATAAGCGTGATTTATTTTTATCACTACTCAATTTAAATATTTGTGTATATTCACTTTTCTCTCACTGCTACGACTCACAATTACTGTAAGTGAGGTATGCTTATTCAACCAGTACGTGAAGTTAAGTATTAAAATATAAATAAAAAAACTCAAGTGACTTCCTACACAAATATTAAATCGGTGGGTCCTAATCCGCATATTACACGACATATGTTTCTTTGTTCTCAATAAGAGAGATGAAACAAAGTATCATATTCACCTGTGAAGCTATATACTCTGATTAATTATCCTCAATTAATCCAATGTTCGATCTCTAGGTATGAAATAGAATTCAAACAATTATCAGCGTGGGTCGGTTTAATAACTTGACTAAATTAACAACACTCCTCAATCTCAGAAAAAAGAATACTCAGGTTTTATTCAATAGAAATCACAACCACACATGAATACATCTTTCCTCAATTACGCATGTACGTACAATTCATAATCATGAATTTTTATCGTGTGTGTTCAATAATCGACTTCGACTTTAACAAATCAGCCACCAATAATAATAAAAAAAAAAAAATCTCACAAATCAAATAATGTTGAGTTCCACATTCCTCATTTTAAATACTAAGCCATAGTCAATAAAAATGATCTTTGACAAAAAAAAAAAAATATAACTTAAATCAACTTCTTTTTCTTCTCTTTTTCAGAAAAATTTAATTATATAACAATTAAAAAAGAAAAAAAAAATACTAATTATATAAATTAGTTATGATTCTAACGATAAGTCAATATGTGTGAAAATAAATTAATGTACACTTGATACCCTTTTCCATATACGTTTCTCTTCCTTCTTCTACAGCACTCCTTCGGTGACCGAGTTAAGATAAACGGACAAAAGAAAAGCAAGAAGACTTACTTAATTTATTTTTACAATTTTTAACTTTTAGACTAAGAATATATTCTGACTGCAAATAGAATTCAAGGATACTAGATCAATTAACTTAAAACTGTTAGTTTAGTTATAAGCAAAAGACACGAGCAAAACAATTCAAAAGCAAATCAATAATCTAGAACGAAAATTATTACGTAGTAAAAAATGTAAGTTTGAACTTTAAATTTAATTCAAAACTATTTCTACCACATGACGTGCCTTTAAGCAGTAGCTTTTGAGACACGAGAAAACTAGTGGTTTTTTCTTTGACGTCTGGAAAGCGAGAGCGCGAGCTCCCGCAAACGAACGGTCTCCGAAACTCGACCGGCGTCTCCCACCACCGCAGCGGTAGGCGTTCGGCGCTGAGAGAGGGAAAGCGTCCTCTCTCTCTCTAATCGGCTGTTGCTTTGTGCCGATCTTCGTGGCTCGATGCCGCTAACTCGCGCGCCCGCGTCTACAATTTTACTATCTATGATTTTACATTTATTGCATTTATTTACAATGAATATATATATATATATATATACCTACATAAAATAGAAAAATTTAACATTTCAATTTTAACCCTAACAATGCTGAATCAGTTTTTCTAATCAAAACCTCAAATATAATAAGTATTAAAAATGAATTATTTTAGTTAATATAGTTGTTGATTCTTTCAATGAAAAATTTATGTTAAGTTAATGAATAACACGATACAAATAAAAATTTTTACCGTAAAAAATTAATTTTTTTTTTTTTAGTTTAAAGATTAGATTTTGGAAAAATTAACAATGTATTATTGTTAACAAAAAAATTATTGTGCTCCGTGCACTAGATAAATATTAATATTTTAATAATTATTACAAATGCGCGTGAGGTTAAAAAACCATTACCATGATAATAATTAGGCACACAAAATAAAAATAAACTGTATGCTACGTACACATAATAAAAGAGATAAAAAATGAAAACTTCAACAACTGTAACTTGTTAAAAATTCGCGTGCATTAAAATCACTGAGACCGCAATGTTAAAAAATTCAAGTACGTAGATGATTATGACGTACCAAGGGGGCACTTTCAACACAACTCAAATCCAAAAGGTCAAATGATTATTTCGAATGCAATTAAAAACCAACTATTTAATACATAAAGTAATGCTGTTTAAAGTGAAAGTAATAATTAAAGTAAGACACGATGATTTTAATCAACTAACCAATGCATAAAGCGAAGCTCGAAGCAGACCAAAACATTCGAACTTAAAACCAATAAATTGAGAAACAAAAAACACAGCATCACAATTGAATGTGAAAATATTTCAAATTATTAAATAATGAGGATCCATCAAATTTGAGAAAACACAGTCCTGTACAAGTAAGAGAAACTTGTCGTTCTCACTCGAATTGAATTTTTCGGCACTCGACTTCGTCTCGTGCTGAAACATTCAACTCTCGTGGAAACGACGCGTTTCCCTTACTTGTACAGGAATTTACTATTCTAAAATTTCTTTGTTGCATGTTATAAGATATTAGTCATTTTTAGATAGCCTTAAGACCGTACTTGAACCCTGCTGATTTTGATTATAAAAATTCATTAACTCAAACAATCTTCACGTGTTAAACATAAAAAGAGCTCGGGATGCAAGTATGGCCGACTTTTTAACTTTTGCCCATATGATACTTTGTTAACACGTAACTTCATGACAGTTTTTTTAACGTAAATTAAATTTTTTTGAAAATGAATTAATGAAAGAAGTGAAATCAAAAAATTTATTACGGACGACTTGAGGCCGAATTACTTATTATTTAAAAATAATTTTCTCTTCTAAAAGATGATTATATTATGTTGAATCACCTTCAATATACGTAAAGTTAACATTTTTCAATTATAGCACATACATGGGAAAACACATGCAAATTGCACACAACTCAAACACTTTTTAAAATTAAAACATGTTGTAATTGAGTTAGAAATCAACTAAATCACAATGTATGGCTATAGTTGACCTGTAAAAATTTAATATTCTTTGAACTAAATTATCTCGAAAAAAAGCATTGATACCTGTGTTTTTTAAATTATATTTTGAATGCTCAGTGTGCTTCTTAACAACATATTTTAATTTTTAATTTTAAAAAGTGTTTGAGTTGTGTGCAATTTGCATGTGTTTTCCCATGTATGTGCTATAATTGAAAAATGTTAACTTTACGTATATTGAAGGTGATTCAACATAATATAATCATCTTTTAGAAGAGAAAATTATTTTTAAAGAATAAGTAATTCGGCCTCAAGTCGTCCGTAATAAATTTTTTGATTTCACTTCTTTCATTAATTCATTTTCAAAAAAAGATTATTATATTTAGCGTATAACTTTTTATTTAAACTCCTTTTAAAAAAACCAATCGCCGTAAATATTACTTTTTTAAAAGTATTTTTTAAAGATCATACTTAGCGTATAATTTTTTATTTAGATTCCTTTTTAAAAAACCAATCGCCGTAAACATTACTTTTTTAAAAGTATTTTTTAAAGATTTTATTGCGTAAATTCGGTAAATATTTAAATGTATTTCCTTTTTGTCCATAAGTTCAAAAAAACCAAACTCCATAAATACATCATTAATATTGTTGAAATATGTCTTAATAAATGATTTCACGATCTTAACAAATTCTAAATAATTTAACAATAACTAAGATATATTCAATTATTCTGATGTAAAACCACGACATAAACCAGAACCCATAAAAGTCCTAGGTAAATCAATTTCATATGTAAAAAAAAAAAATTCAATTTAGTATTTACCTATTTTTTAAATGTACATTGCATAACTTTATTTTAATGTAAATTTACATTGAAATGTAGCAAATACTCATTTGTAACCATAAAATGATTAAAAAAAAGATTAAAATTTTCAATGATTGGTTCATGTTATTTTAGATAAATCTAGTTCTTCTGTTTAAAATTTCTTTCATATAATTTTATCATTAGCCAGAACACATAAAAATCATAGACATAATTTACTGTTATGAAGTACTTTTGAATTCATTTTGCATACATAATTGATGAACAAACTAAATCCACTTTGAAAATAATGGAGCAAATGCTCATCCGTACTTTAAAAATCCATGCCAAATAGAATTCATAATTTTTGGTCCACTGGATACCTAGACCCAAAACTATCTATTTCTTTTGTACTTTTTAATTCTTGTAAAAAAAAGTAACCAATTTTAAAATTTAAAATCACTTTGGCCGCATAACTTAAGCTTGCTTACAGAAAACAAAAAAGATAAAAATTTTTAATAATTGATTCATGTTGACTTGGATATATCTAGTTCTATAGGTTTAAATTTCTTTCATATAATTTTATCATTAGCCAGAACACATAAAAATCATAGACATAATTTACTGTTATGAAGTACTTTTGAATTCATTTTGCATACATAATTGATGAACAAACTAAATCCACTTTGAAAATAATGGAGCAAATGCTCATCCGTACTTTAAAAATCCATGCCAAATAGAATTCATAATTTCTGGTCCACTGGATACCTAGACCCAAAACTATCTATTTCTATTGTACTTTTTAATTCTTGTAAAAAAAAGTAACCAATTTTAAAATTTAAAATCACTTTGGCCGCATAACTTAAGCTTGCTTACAGAAAACAAAAAAGATAAAAATTTTTAATAATTGATTCATGTTAACTTGGATACATCTAGTTCTTTAGGTTTAAATTTCTTTTATATAAATTTTATCATTAGTCAGAACACATAAAAATCATAGACATAATTAACTGTTATGAAGTAATTTTGAATTCATTTTGTATACATAATTGATGGACAAACTAAATCCACTTTGAAAATAATGGAGCAAATGCTCATCCGTACTTTAAAAATCCATGCCAAATAGAATTCATAATTTCTGGTCCACTGGATACCTAGACCCAAAACTATCTATTAAGCTTGCATACAGACAACAAAAAAGATAAAAAATTTTAATAATTGATTCATGTTGACTTAAATATATTTATCATTAACACCCTGAGTGAATGTAACAGTTACAATCAAAATTAAAATTCATTGTCAGACATCAAGTTTATTTTAGAAAAAAAGTGGGATTACAAAACTTTCAGACATCAAGTTTATTTTTGAAAAAGGGTAGGATTACAAAACTTTAACAGTTCAAGTGTATTGGCTCAGAGCATATACATTTCTATGATGATTCTATGAAATTAAGCGATAATGCGTATGACAATGACATTATGTGCTGCAATTGCACCTTTTGCAATTTGCAAGTTGGGTGGATTATAAAAAAGTAATTTGCAAGTTCAACCTGACACACACACACACACACACTCATTCAGAAAAAACTTTATTTTTAATATTGCCAATATGCATCTCCAGCCATCAGGTTCCCAACACAACCACAGAACAATTATTATCAACTCACAGGGCACACCACAATAATTGAAAAATCTTTGATGATGATGATCATAGAAAGACTGTAGAGATTATTTATTTCATACTCTTTTATTGAAATTAAACAAATTAATAATTGTAAATTCTACCACTTATTTAATATATAATGAAAATAAGGGTCTTCAGTACTGTTTTTTCTATGACAATCAATTATTTATAAAAAAGTTATTGTTCATAACACATTACAAGCTGCTCGGCTCAGCGGCTCCGCAGTCAGCTGTAGTCAGCTCACGAGTCAGCTGTAGGGAGCTGCTAATTGATACAGCGCCACCAGTCGCCTCATGGCTACAGGCTCGGGCCTACATGCCCCCGTCTGCCGCTGTAGGTAAGCAGTAAGAGTGAGACAGCAAAAATAGACACGCCCACCGCATACGTCACGTCCGGTTAAGTCTACAGAGAGCGCAGGCAGAGAGACCGGATGCTCGAAACTGAAATCGAATTCCCCTGACCAAAGGGAATCAGCGTTTCGAAAAATGAAACGTTCATAACTTTTCAATGTGGGCTTTGTTCGGGTTAATTTTTTTTTTTAATTACTCAGGGGATCATCAGCTACGTGCGGGATGTATAATATAAATGAAATAATCATCCTAAAATAGTTTTTCTTTGAAGCGTCCTAACCTAAAACCAAAAATCAAAGTATATAAAGCCCTGCAGGCTTTCACGGCAGTCGGTTTAAAAAAAACCAAATCGCCGTTAAAGCCCGATTGGGCTTTAGGATCTTATTGTTAAATGTAATATTGTGATGTCTATTTTAAGGGGGGGGGGTATACCCTAAGCAACTTTAAAAAATCGTTTTTTTTTTTTTTTTTTCTTAAAGTACAACATCTCAAAAATGTTGTGTCAAAATTTCAAGTCATTCTGAGTCGATCTCAGAAAGTTACAGCAGTTTTCGTGCAATGATCGAGGATGAAAGCCGTATAGACAAAGCTGAGAAAGAAGCTACCAAAGAGAGTAAAGATGCTAGGGTTAAGCGTAGAAGGAAAGAAAAACAAGCTGAAGACGAAGCAGAAGCAGCAGAAGAAGTGCTTTATGGTGCAGGAATCGATGATTCCTTTTAAGGTAAAAAAAAAAATTTCATTACTTTTATCTTGTTCAAAACTTTAAACGCGTTTTTCTCAAAACTAGTCTTTTTAAAGTCGGTGAGGAAAATATCTCGGTGACCGCTGCACCGATCGTTCTGAAATTTTGAGGATTTCTTTAATATATATTTTTCCAGGTATTAACTCGAGGATTTTAAAAAATTTTCATTTTTACGGCTGCGGCGTCAACTAAATGGCAGATTTTTTAGCCAAAAAAACGGTTTTTCACTTTAAACAACCACCAAATCATCAAAAATGAAAAAAAAAAAAACCCTCGTGTTATTACCAAAAACTTGTCTTCTAACAGAATCTTTTTTCAAAATTGATTTTAGGTGATCCTGAACAAAATGGCGTTCCTCACCGTAAAAAATCGAAAAGCGAAAGCGTCGCCGAAAAAGTACTGGCATCGGCTTATTTATTAATATTTTTACTTGAAAAAATTATGGAAGGTAGTTGAAATGTTGTATAATTATATGGTGAATAAATGACTTAAATAATATTAACCATTTTTTCAATATAAATTCCCAAAAATTACCTTTTTTTTAGCCTCTTTGATAAAACACCCCCCCCCCCTTTAACACGTTTTTTATTACAGTAGAACCTCGATTATACGAACCTCAATCATCGAAACCCTCCTTTATCCGAACAGCTTGGTCGATCGGCTCCGCCAATGAGTCGAGCGTATTGTTGCCTCATTAGTTAAGCCGTTGCCGCAGTAAGAGTTAGAATACCATCAGAAAAACATTCAAAGCTCCTACACCAAAGTCTTTGAAAAGAAAACGTACAGTTTTAGATATAGAAACAAAAATTGAAATTATTAAAAGGTTGGAAAAAAATGAATTTCAAAATTCTTTAGCAGTTGAATACAATGTTGGAAAGTCGACGATTAGTGAAATCAAAAAAGACAAAGATGAAATTTTGCAAGCAAGCTAGAAAGTTTAGATGGATCCATAAAGCGAAAAACAATGAAGAAAGCATTTCGTGCAGAGGTCGATGATGCGTTACTTATGTGGATGGTACAGCGTAGAACTAATGGTGATCCGATTTCGGGACCTTTTTTATGTGAGAAGGCTCGTCAATCTAACGAAATGTTTGGTTGTCCTTCCAACTTCAGAGCTAGCAATAACTGGCTAGAGAAATTTCGTTTTCATCATGGAGTAAGAGAATTACATTTCGAAGGTGAGAGCTTGTCGGGAAATTTAGCAGGTGCAAATAAGTTTAAGGAATAATTTTCAAGGTTTTTAAACGAATATTCTTTGGACAGCTTTTATAATGTTGGCGAATCAGGATTATTGTGGAGATCTTTATTAAGGAAATCATTAGTTTTTCAAAGAGAAAAAAAGTCCTGGTTATAAAGTTAGCAAAGAACGAGTCACAATTATGGTTGGCGCAAATGCGAGTGCTACCCATCGATTGCCGCTACTCTTGATCGGAAAATCAGATGAACCTTATTGTTTTAGCAACTTGAAACAGTTACCAGTGGTTTACAAAAATCAAAAAATGTGCATGGATGTCTGGAAAAATATTTATCGATTGGTACAAAACTCAATTCGTTCCTACTGTAAAAAAGTTTAGAGAAAACAATAAGCTGAACGGTCCACTTCTTCTTATTCTAGATAATGTTACGACTCGCCCATCTGTTGAAGTTTTTAATGAAATTGATCCAAATTTTAGAGTAAAATATCTGCCTCCCAATGTTACGGCTTTGTTTCAGCCCATGGATCAGGGCGTCATTGAAAATATGAAACGTGTCTACAGGAAGAAACTGTTGCGCCGTCTATTGTCAGTGGATGATGAAGAAAGTATGGTGAGTTTTGTAAAAAAGATTGATATAAAAGATTGTTGTTACATGGTTGCAGAAGCTTGGAGTGAGTTTACCGAAAAAAATTTAAGTAAAGCTTGGAACAAGTTACTTCTCAACGTAAATGTCGTAGAAGAAGATTTACAAAAATCTAATGAACGATATTTAGAAGAGATAGTAAATTCGTTTCGAGAACTTCTAGGATTCTCTGATTGTAACATGGAAGATGCTCAAGAATGGATACAGAGTGATAATGATCCTGGCTATGAGATTTTAGATGATGCATAAATAATAAATGCAGTAGTAGCAACTGAAGATGAATCTGCAGATGAAATGCAAAGTAATGAAAGTGATCGTTTTAAACCTACGCATGAAGAGGCTTTAAAAGCTGCAGAAACGCTTATGGCTTAGTTTAAACAAGAACCAGATCTCAACCTCCCGCAGATGTTATTAGTAAGCAAAATGCGCTACCAAGCTGCATTAAAAAGATATCAACTCTAGCTCAAAAGAAAATAAACGATTACTTTTGTAAATAATCTGTACAAGTAGTAAATAAAACTGTATTTAAAATTAAAATTCCAGGTTGCTTCTTACTATCCTTGAGAACCTCCTTCATCCGAACTTTCGGTTATCCGAACTACCCATTCCCAATTAGTTCGGATAATCGAGGTTCTACTGTATTGGAATTAGAAAATCGTGCAGCCTCAACTAAGAGAAATCATTCACTTATTGTTATATATTTCAACAAAGCTCCTTAGGAGTCTGACAAACTAAGTTGGCTAGACGTCGAGAGAACAGTCTCTTTTTTGAGTTTTTTTTTTTCAAATTTACTTTCTGCCTCAAACTGATACTTTTTTTATTTACCAGAATGAAGGCAATCTCAACAATAATCTTATAAAAAAAATTTTCAGATAAAAAAAATTGGAGGTGGTGGATTTGGTGAAATTTATGAAGGACTGGATTTAGTTACAAAAGAACAAGTTGCTTTGAAAGTGGAATCTGCTCGCCAACCAAAACAAGTTTTGAAAATGGAAGTTGCTGTTTTAAAAAAACTTCAAGGTAGTGAAAATTTTAATATACAGTCTAAATTCTCTTGTGAACAAAAAAATCATTATGCTATAATTCATTTAGTTACTTTACTATTATTCATGAGTGTGTTAGTTAATGACGGACATTACAGTTTAACACTTTATAACGTGGCCTTAACGAAAGAATAAGACCTCTTGCAAAATTGCCAAAATCTGATCCTCAGGACCCAAAAAACACATCCTTCGATTTTTCTAAAATTTTAATGTTTTTTGGAAACCTAAGAAAAGGTGATTAAACATATTCCAAAGATGGGCTGGTCTAGGAAATACCCATTTTCATCTAAAAAACCGATTTTTTGAGTACTTTTTTCAACCCTTTTTTCTAACAAAATGTTTGAAATGGTCAAATTTTTTATTTTCAATAGCCTGAAAAAGGATGTTGCTAAAACTGGTTCACTATGGGAATAGGTTCAATCATCGTTTTTATAGTGCCCACAAAACATATTTAAATTTTAGAAAAATGAAAGGACGTGTTTTTTGGGAACCTGAGGATCAGATTTTGGCAAAAGAGATCCTTTAAAGATGTAATTTTTTTATTTTGATAGGTAGATTACACTAAATATATTGTCCCCCTGAAGTTTTAAGTCAATTAAAAACGTTTTGAATAAATGTGACTAAATAAACTTTTGTAGTTACAACTTTTCAATATAACCTCAAAATTTCTGAGAAAAAAGCAAAAAAGCTGTTTTTCAGATTTAGATTTTTTCCAGGCACAAAAATTGTTTCATTTCAATAAAATCTCATTGAAGTAGAGTATTTCATGTTCTGAATAGATGAATAAAAACCAAATTTCAAACAGATGCAAAGCAACTTTTTTTTTGCCAAAACTGGACTTCACGCTGGCTTCAATGAACATCAAGAACTGCATACGTGGATGGAGGGTCGACAGCGAACCATCCATGTCGGACCATAGGATAATAACTTTCGGGATCGAGATAACGAGACCGTGGATCGAGCCGAAGAGGCGACCCAAAGACACCAACTGGGGCGCATACAGTAAGGAGCTGGAGGAAGTTTTGGCCCAGGTCAAAGGGAGATACGGCAATGATCTTGAGCTTGACTGGACCCTTTTCTAGGTCTATAAGGCTATGATCAGGGCCTACGAGAACAACTGCCCACTAAAGCCTGGCAAACCACTCAATGGCACTCCCTGGTGGAATAAGACACTGGTGATTGCTTAGTGATAGGACACTGAGAATGCTTAGTGACAGGTGCATCTTTAGTGAGTGCAAGACGATTAGGGGAACCATCAGCGAGGGATGCCCGCAGGGTAGGGTCCTCTCACCACTCCTGTGGATCCTGGTCGCGGACGAACTACTGCGCTTGCTAGACGAACTCGGATTCTTCACCATTGCTTATGCAGACGACTTCGCTATACTTGTCAGAGGCAAGTTCGAAGAAGTCCTACCCGATCTTATTCGGAGGGCGTTTGAGAGGATCTGCGAATGGTGCGAGGCTAAATCTCTGGCTGTCAACACTGATAAGACGGAGATAGTCACGTTCACGAGGAAATATAAATGTAAGGTCAGTAAGAAAGTCTCCGTCAACGAGAAACAAATACAGTACGCGGAGGGTGTGAAATATCTGGGCGTATTCCTAGATAAGAAAATAAAGTGGGGACAACACCTGCAGACTCAATGCAGCAAAGTCCTAAACATATTCATGCAGTGTAGGTCAGCAATCGGGACTTCCTGAGGGCTAGAACCCCAGGTCGCCTTGTGGTTACACGAGGCGATTCTGAAACCGAAGCTTACCTATGCCGCGGTGGTATGGTGGAAAGTGACCGAAAATAAGACGTCGAGGCGTGTACTGGACCATGTTCAGGCTGTCGTCTTGAGGGGTATTTACGGGCTTAAACGAAGCACACCCACAGCCGCCATCAGGATGTTGCTGGATGTCCAAAGTCTAGACCTGGACATCAAACTGGTTGCAGCCAGAACAGCCTACAGACTGAAGTGCAGCGGGGAGTGGGTTGGAAATAATAATGGGCATGTAACCATCCAAGAATGTTGAAGGGCGAGGTCTTTAACTCGACCCAAGACAGAATGGATAAGATTCTACTGTTTGGGTAACGTTTCAAAACGAGGATACCAAACAGGGAGGAATGGAGCAACAACCAAGTGCTTGGGCACGGAGACATCTGGTTTACCGATGGATCCAAGACCGATGAAGGCACTGGCTATAGAATTTACGGACCTAGCCTTAGGGAATCCTACGGGCTCAGGGAATTCAACACGGTATTCCAGGCCGAGATGGCTGCGATAAATAGGTGCGCTAACAACCTCTCTCTGGGGAAAGTCAGTAAGAGACGCATCTGCATCTGCACTGACAGCGAAGCCTCCATAGAGGCCTTGGAAAACCCAGTTACAACCTCACGGTTGGTTAGGGAGACTAAGAATACCCTTAACGCGCTGTCAAGATCTAACCAAGTAGTTATTACCTGGATACCCGGACACTCCGGTTTCAAGAGAAACGAAAGAGCAGATGAGCTTGCGAGGAGAGGGGCCTCGACAGATACACGGCTGGAGCACGGGGTGGGTGTACCGTTCTCAGAAGACTGCAGTATCTTGGAGAAGTACTCGAAGAGGCAAAGATGGGAACTCTGGGAAGAGTCCCAGGGCTACAGGTGGATCAAGGAACTACTGGGAATTTATATTACCGGTTGAGCCAAACTGAACACCAGGCTAGACAAACGAAGGGCTAGAGAGGTCATAGGCATTATGACCAGACACTGCAACCTTCGGTGCTATACACACAAAACGCAGGGGCATAGCAACCTGTGTAGATGGTGTGAATCAGAGGAAGAGACCCCGTGCCACTTCCTGTGCAGATGCCCAAACCTGATAGGCCACTACCTGAAATGGTTGGGAACCAGGATTCTGGATCCTGAGAGCTTTTACGGAGTGAGAGTGGACAACATACTCGCATATTGCAGGGTGTTAGGACTCACGAACACTCCAGAGGTATAGCAAGGGGGACAGGGATACAATGGTGAAAACTAAGTGTCCCTAAGCTTAGCACCCGTATGCAGTGGTTTAATAATATATATAATATATACTATGAACAAGGGCTTCAGGTGTCTATTCTGACTTCTCCAAAGTCAATACTTTCTGTGAAAATCATCTCCAAAGCGTAACTACTATCAAGTTCACCAGGTGTTTGTCTTGACTCCTCTGGAGTCAAAACGTCCTGGGGAAATCATGTTCAAGGCGTTACTATTAACAAGGGCTCCAGGTGTCTATTCTTACTTCTCCGAAGTCAAAATTTCTGTGAAAATCATCTCCAAGGCGTAACTACTACCAAGTTCACCAGGTGTCTGTCCTGACCTCTCTGGAGTCATAACTTCCTGGGAAAATCATCTCCAAGGCGTAACTGTCACCAAGGGCATCAGTTATCTGTCCTAGCCGCTCTGAAGTTAAAACATCCTGGGGAAATCATCTCCAAGGTGTTACTATTACCAAGTGCAGAAGTTGTCTATCCTGACTCCTCTGGACTTAAAACATCTCGGGGAAATCATCTCCAAGGTGTTACTATTAACAAGTGCACCAGGTATCTATTCTGACCCCTCTGGAGTTAAAACATCCTGGGGACATCATCTCCAAGGCCTTACTATTACCATGTGCATTAGGTATACACTTCGAGTCCTATGGAATCGAAACATCCTGGGAATATCATCTCCAAGGCGTTACTATTACCAAGTGCACCAGGTATACACCCCGACTCTTATGGAGTTAAAACTTCCTGGGAAAATCATCTCCAAGGCGTTACTATTGCCACCGCGCCAGCTCGTTTTGAGTTGAATGGGTGCACTGGATTTGACAGTGCACCAGGCACTGACGCACTTCAAAAACGAGTGCACGTGTGCACCGTATTTTTTAATGCAGGGGACGTGCTACGAAATAAGAGTGGACCTTCTCTTCGTGTACAAAATATATACTGTGTATTTACTTGAGGTACAAATGAAATATTTATTAAATATTTATAAATCGAGTAAATTAAACTATAATATGAAATAAATTTTGTTTTTTACTTTAATTATGCAGATTTCCACATCACCCAGGAGGTACTTACATGGCGCGTTGGGTTTTTTTAACAATTTTTAAAACAATATTCAACTAACAATATTTAAATAAACAATTTAACATGGCCAGCAAATACGGAATTTTCATTTATCTACATATAGTTTAACATTTTGAAATACAAATTTAAAAATAAATTTTAAGGGTCCTGCCAAACAAACAATGATAAACAAGGAAGATTTTTATGAAAATTTATTGAATTATTCAAACGTAAAATTTTCACGGAAGATCACTGTGAATATTTATTTTGTTTAGGAAAATCGAATTGAAAATTATTATCAAGAAAAGTTTTTTGAAATGAATTATATGTGGTTTATACGGCTACTGACAAAGGGTTTCATACATAATTTCTTTTTGTTATTACATTAAATTAAAATATCGAATAGATATTTTCCCAGGAAGTTTTGACTCCGGAGAAGTCAGAATAGACACGTGAAGCCCTTGGAAATAGTAACGCCTTGGAGATAATTTTCCCAGGAAGTTTTGACTCCAGAGGGGTCAGGGTGTATACCTGGTACACTTGGTAGTAGTAACGCCTTGGAGATGATTTTCCCAGGAAGTTTTAACTCCATAAGAGTCGTGGTGTATACCTGGTGCACTTGGTAATAGTAACGCCTTGGAGATGATATTCCCAGGATGTTTCGATTCCATAGGACTCGAAGTGTATACCTAATGCACTTGGTAATAGTAACGCCTTGGAGATGATTTTCCCAGGAAGTTTTAACTCCATAAGAGTCGGGGTGTATACCTGGTGCACTTGGTAATAGTAACGCCTTGGAGATGATATTCCCAGGATGTTTCGATTCCATAGGACTCGAAGTGTATACCTAATGCACATGGTAATAGTAAGGCCTTGGAGATGATGTCCCCAGGATGTTTTAACTCCAGAGGGGTCAGAATAGATACCTGGTGCACTTGTTAATAGTAACACCTTGGAGATGATTTCTCCGAGATGTTTTAAGTCCAGAGGAGTCAGGATAGACAACTTCTGCACTTGGTAATAGTAGCACCTTGGAGATGATTTCCCCAGGATGTTTTAACTTCAGAGCGGCTAGGACAGATAACTGATGCCCTTGGTGACAGTTACGCCTTGGAGATGATTTTCCCAGGAAGTTATGACTCCAGAGAGGTCAGGACAGACACCTGGTGAACTTGGTAGTAGTTACGCCTTGGAGATGATTTTCACAGAAATTTTGACTTCGGAGAAGTAAGAATAGACACCTGGAGCCCTTGTTAATAGTAACGCCTTGAACATGATTTCCCCAGGATGTTTTGACTCCAGAGGAGTCAAGACAAACACCTGGTGAACTTGATAGTAGTTACGCTTTGGAGACGATTTTCACAGAAAGTATTGACTTCGGAGAAGTCAGAATAGACACCTGAAGCCCTTGTTCATAGTATATATTATATACAGCGAAATTGGGTCCGGGGCCTTATTTTGGGCCCTACGGACCCAAAGTCCAGTTTTCTAAATGGGAACTCCTATTTTTGACTCCGGATTCGAAAAGAGCGGGAAATTTTACGATTTTTAGGTATTTTTTGGAATTTTTTTTGGGCCTTACTGAGGCCCTGCAGGGCTCGATAAGGCCCATTTATCTTTGGCAGCCTTTTTCACGAGAAAAAAGCCTTTTTCGCTTATTACGTGCATGAAGAAAGTTTATTCTTTTAAAATTTCTAACCGAATGGCCCCAAAAAGATTGGGCCCGGGGTCTTATTTTCGGCCCTACGGACCCAAAGTCCGTTTTTTCAAATGGAAACCCCTATTTTCGAGCCTGGATTCGGAAAGAGCGGAAAACTTTACGATTTTTTTGTATTTTTTGGAATTTTTTTTGGGCCTTACTGAGGCCCTGAAGGGCTCGATAAGGCCCATTTATCTTTGGCAGCCTTTTTCACGAGAAAAAAACCTTTTTCGCTTATTACTACATGAGGAAAGTTTATTCTTTTAAAATTTCCAACCAGATGGCCCCAAAAACATTGGGCCCGGGGCCTCATTTCGGACCCTATGAACTTCAAATTGCAATTTAGGAACTAGCCAGAAAATTTTTGTACCCAGTTTCGAAAAAAGTGAAATATTTTAAGATTTTCAATTAATTAATGAAAAATTTTTTTTGGCTCTTTGAGGCCCCGCAAGACCTAATTATCAATAACCTCTGAAAGTGAAAAGATTTGCATTTCAGTAGAACACGAGTAGTGGGAGAGTTTCTTGAATCTAAATGATTGATCAGACGGGCCTGAAAAAATATGGTCTTGGGTCGTAATGACCTTTAATTTATTTTTTTAAATGTAAACTAACTAACTTAGAAGTTTTGACTTAAGTTAAATTTACGTTTCTGTAAAAATAAAAATTTTACCAATCTTTCTTTTAGTATTACATCACCAAGGAACAATGAGAGGTCCCCTTGCCTCTCACGATGGGGTGCTTGCTTAACGTGAGTCCCCTTGCTTCTCACGATGGGGTGCTTGCTTAACGTGAGTCCTCTTGCCTCTCACGATGGGGTGCTTGCTTAACGTGAGTCCCCTTGCCTCTTACGATGGGGTGCTATCTTAACGTGAGTCCCCTTGCCACTCACGATGGGGTGCTTGCTTAACGTGAGTCCCCTTGCCTCTCACGATGGGGTGCTTGCTTAACGTGAGTCCCCTTGCTTCTCACGATGGGGTGCTTGCTTAACGTGAGTCCTCTTGCCTCTCACGATGGGGTGCTTGCTTAACGTGAGTCCCCTTGCCTCTTACGATGGGGTGCTATCTTAACGCGAGTCCCCTTGCCACTCACGATGGGGTGCTTGCTTAACGTGAGTCCCCTTGCCTCTCACGATGGGGTGCTTGCTTAACGTGAGTCCCCTTGCTTCTCACGATGGGGTGCTTGCTTAACGTGAGTCCTCTTGCCTCTCACGATGGGGTGCTTGCTTAACGTGAGTCCCCTTGCCTCTTACGATGGGGTGCTATCTTAACGTGAGTCCCCTTGCCTCTCACGATGGGGTGCTTGCTTAACGTGAGTCCCCTTGCCTCTCACGATGGGGTGCTTGCTTAACGTGAGTCCCCTTGCCACTCACGATGGGGTGCTTGCTTAACGTGAGTCCCCTAGCCTCTCACGTGAAACCTTTTTATTCAATCAACGATGTAAATGTTCAAAGTTTCCTCCATGAGCTTCATGGCACCAATTCAAACGTCTTTGAAAATGTCGCACCGTTCTTAGCAATACTTCTCTCGGAATCGCGTTGCAAGCTTGTCGAATTCTGTTTATCATGTCCGCTCTTGTTGTTGGGCGTTGGGCGTACACTACGTTCTTTAGAAATCCCCATAAGTAAAAGTCAGGAGAGGTCAAATCTGGTGAGCGTGCTGGCCAGTTAACGGGTCCTCCTCGTCCAATCCATCTTCCCTCATAATTGTGGTTTAAAAACTCTGTGACAATATTAGAAAAATGAGGTGGAGCCCCATCTTGTTGTATCCACATCCTTAGTCTGGTTGCCAGATCAACATTTTCCAGAAGTATTGGCAATTGATCCCTAAGTAACTCTAAATAAGTATGCCTATTGACATTAGCATCGAAAAAATAAGGGCCGACTAAATAACCATTTACTATGCCACACCATACCATAATGCTCCAGCGATTCTGTCGATTCACAGGTCTGTACCAATGGGGATTTTCATTTGACCAATAATGACAATTGTCTGTTAAGAGTTCCGTCGTTCTTAAAAGTAGCCTCGTCTGAAAAGAGCACGTACTTGAAGAAATCAGGATCCGCTGCTATCCTCGCTAAAGCCCAGTTGCAGAAGTTAATTCTCAATCCAGTATGAATTGGCTGTAACTCATGAACTAAAGTTATATGGTACGGTCGGTATCTAAGTTTTTGAAGAATGCGTATCACTGTTCTTTGTGGGATTCCGATTTCTTGTTCAATTTGACTACTGCTGATATGAGGATCAAGATGTGTCATGGCTAAGACCACCAAAACTCGAGGATCATTTTCATTATACTCGTGACGTCTGCGTTGACGAGTAAGATGTCCACCACGAGCTCTGTCCGTTAAGTGACGTATTGTTGCATGGTTCGGATGACGTCTTAAAGGGAAACGTTCAGCATATCGACGTGCCGCTGCTCGATAGTTATTTTGACATTCACCAAGGATAAGCAGTATATCCACTATCTCGTTAGCTGGATAATCAGCCATGTTTAAGATTAAAATTAATAGAAAAACAATAATAATCACTAAATCGAGATAAATCTTATTAAAGTTAATAAGAGCACAAATAACTCACTCACTTACTCACTCACTCACTCACTTTTTGTTATTTATTTTTACTTAAAGACACCAATAAAATAAAAAATAAGTTTAATTTGTATGTATGAACTGTAGAGGGCGCAAAACTCGCTCATGTAAAAATGGAAAAGTTTGTTAAATTTTGTAAAATTTTATATTTTATTAAATAGTCGATTTTTACTGCTTATAACTCTGAAAATCACTAAATCGAGATAAATCTTAGTAAAGTTAATAAGAGCACAAATAACTCACTCACTCACTCACTTTTTGTTATTTATTTTTACTTAAAGACACCAATAAAATAAAAAATAAGTTTAATTTGTATGTATGAACTGTAGAGGGCGCAAAACTCGCTCATTTAAAAATGGAAAAGTTTGTTAAATTTTGTAAAATTTTATATTTTATTAAATAGTCGATTTTTACTGCTTATAACTCTGAAAATCTAGTTTTTTATTTGCTTCACGTGATTACATTTTGACATTCACCAAGAATCAGCAGTATTTCAACGATTTCATTAACCGTATAATCAGCCATTATAAGAATAAAAGTGAAAATAAAAGTTGCAACTACTTTTAATACGATATTGATGAAATCTTGGTAATGAAAAAATCTCTGTTTCGGTGCAGTTCGTAAATAATATCCACTTGAGTAAGATTTTTTTTAAATTGTTAGATGTAATAAATTTACTTTTATGTTAAGACACACAGGCTCATCAGGTTTTTTAGCCGTTTCAGTTCGGGGAACTAATTTTTCACGCATGGCCTTTAAAGTTTTTAGAACTAGCGGCTTGAGAGTTTCTTTTTTTATGCAGTGGTTTAGAGACTTCCAGATCATAACAGACATTAAATTAGGAATTGCCAGAAAAAAAAATTCCTGAGACCCATAGGGCCCAAAATAAGGCCCCGGGCCCAATCTTTTTGGGGCCATTCGGTTAGAAATTTTAAAAGAATAAACTTTCTTCATGTACGTAATAAGCGAAAAAGGCTGCCAAAGATAAATGGGCCTTATCGAGCCCTGCAGGGCCTCAGTAAGGCCCAAAAAAAATTCCAAAAAATACCTAAAAATCGTAAAATTTCCCGCTCTTTTCGAATCCGGAGTCAAAAATAGGGGTTCCCATTTAAAAAACTGGACTTTGGGTCCGTAGGGCCCAAAATAAGGCCCCGGACCCAATTTCGTTAGGCCCATTGAACTAGCCCCTAAAAATTATGAAACTTTGGTCTTTACATTTTTTTCGATTTGGGCCTTCCCAAGCGAGTTATTCGGGTGGATTGATTAAAATGACTCACCCTGTATATTATTAAATCACTGCATACGGGTGCTAAGCTTAGGGACACTTAGTTTTCACCATTGTATCCCTGTCCCCCTTGCTATACCTCTGGAGTGTTCGTGAGTCCTAACACCCTGCAATATGCGAGTATGTTGTCCACTCTCACTCCGTAAAAGCTCTCAGGATCCAGAATCCTGGTTCCCAACCATTTCAGGTAGTGGCCTATCAGGTTTGGGCATCTGCACAGGAAGTGGCACGGGGTCTCTTCCTCTGATTCACACCATCTACACAGGTTGCTATGCCCCTGCGTTTTGTGTGTATAGCACCGAAGGTTGCAGTGTCTGGTCATAATGCCTATGACCTCTCTAGCCCTTCGTTTGTCTAGCCTGGTGTTCAGTTTGGCTCAACCGGTAATATAAATTCCCAGTAGTTCCTTGATCCACCTGTAGCCCTGGGACTCTTCCCAGAGTTCCCATCTTTGCCTCTTCGAGTACTTCTCCAAGATACTGCAGTCTTCTGAGAACGGTACACCCACCCCGTGCTCCAGCCGTGTATCTGTCGAGGCCCCTCTCCTCGCAAGCTCATCTGCTCTTTCGTTTCTCTTGAAACCGGAGTGTCCGGGTATCCAGGTAATAACTACTTGGTTAGATCTTGACAGCGCGTTAAGGGTATTCTTAGTCTCCCTAACCAACCGTGAGGTTGTAACTGGGTTTTCCAAGGCCTCTATGGAGGCTTCGCTGTCAGTGCAGATGCAGATGCGTCTCTTACTGACTTTCCCCAGAGAGAGGTTGTTAGCGCACCTATTTATCGCAGCCATCTCGGCCTGGAATACCGTGTTGAATTCCCTGAGCCCGTAGGATTCCCTAAGGCTAGGTCCGTAAATTCTATAGCCAGTGCCTTCATCGGTCTTGGATCCATCGGTAAACCAGATGTCTCCGTGCCCAAGCACTTGGTTGTTGCTCCATTCCTCCCTGTTTGGTATCCTCGTTTTGAAACGTTACCCAAACAGTAGAATCTTATCCATTCTGTCTTGGGTCGAGTTAAAGACCTCGCCCTTCAACATTCTTGGATGGTTACATGCCCATTATTATTTCCAACCCACTCCCCGCTGCACTTCAGTCTGTAGGCTGTTCTGGCTGCAACCAGTTTGATGTCCAGGTCTAGACTTTGGACATCCAGCAACATCCTGATGGCGGCTGTGGGTGTGCTTCGTTTAAGCCCGTAAATACCCCTCAAGACGACAGCCTGAACATGGTCCAGTACACGCCTCGACGTCTTATTTTCGGTCACTTTCCACCATACCACCGCGGCATAGGTAAGCTTCGGTTTCAGAATCGCCTCGTGTAACCACAAGGCGACCTGGGGTTCTAGCCCTCAGGAAGTCCCGATTGCTGACCTACACTGCATGAATATGTTTAGGACTTTGCTGCATTGAGTCTGCAGGTGTTGTCCCCACTTTATTTTCTTATCTAGGAATACGCCCAGATATTTCACACCCTCCGCGTACTGTATTTGTTTCTCGTTGACGGAGACTTTCTTACTGACCTTACATTTATATTTCCTCGTGAACGTGACTATCTCCGTCTTATCAGTGTTGACAGCCAGAGATTTAGCCTCGCACCATTCGCAGATCCTCTCAAACGCCCTCCGAATAAGATCGGGTAGGACTTCTTCGAACTTGCCTCTGACAAGTATAGCGAAGTCGTCTGCATAAGCAATGGTGAAGAATCCGAGTTCGTCTAGCAAGCGCAGTAGTTCGTCCGCGACCAGGATCCACAGGAGTGGTGAGAGGACCCTACCCTGCGGGCATCCCTCGCTGATGGTTCCCCTAATCGTCTTGCACTCACTAAAGATGCACCTATCACTAAGCATTCTCAGTGTCCTATCACTAAGCAATCACCAGTGTCTTATTCCACCAGGGAGTGCCATTGAGTGGTTTGCCAGGCTTTAGTGGGCAGTTGTTCTCGTAGGCCCTGATCATAGCCTTATAGACCTAGAAAAGGGTCCAGTCAAGCTCAAGATCATTGCCGTATCTCCCTTTGACCTGGGCCAAGGCTTCCTCCAGCTCCTTACTGTATGCGCCCCAGTTGGTGTCTTTGGGTCGCCTCTTCGGCTCGATCCACGGTCTCGTTATCTCGATCCCGAAAGTTATTATCCTATGGTCCGACATGGATGGTTCGCTGTCGACCCTCCATCCACGTATGCAGTTCTTGATGTTTATTGAAGCCAGCGTGAAGTCCAGGACCTCGCTACTGTTGGCAGTAACGAAGGTTGGCGTGTTCCCTCTGTTGGCAATGTCCATCTGTATGCCCGTGATGAATTCAAGCAACTCAGACCCTCTATCATTAATATCGGTGCTTCCCCACGCCACATGGTGGGCGTTGGCGTCGCAACCAATAATCAGATAAAAGTTACTACGGCTGCAGTATTTGAGCAATTGGAAATTGCTTAAAATAAGAGACTCTTTCATAAATATTTGGTGCATTAATTAATTCGCATATAGTTGTACATGGTTCAATTAGAAGATCAAAATATGATTTATCGTCAATAAATGTTGTTCTTTTCATGACCTTTCATTCCTTAATTATTTTATACAAATGGATTACTTTTATTTATTTGTTCCAAAAGGTTGTAGTGATCAAACTTAGTTAAAATCAAATGCTGTCCAATTACGTGTGCAATATCTGTATGAATTATATCTTTATGCAAAAATGATTTTTTTAAATGGCCAATGATTCATATTTGCACCTTTATTTTGTAATAACTGAACATATTTAAAACCTGTAATCTTGTATAATGCTGCCAAATGTAGTGCAGTGTTTCCATCGTTGTCATTTGCGTCACAATTAACTTCGTAGTTTAATAATTCTTCAAAGATTTCACTGCCAGCCGCTGCAATCATTAATGCTGATTCCTTATTTTTGTTTAATAAATTTGGGTTTGCTTCCTGTTTTAGTAATTTATCTGCTGCATAAAATTTATGATGAGTTACTGCTGTAATTAGTGCTGAGTCACCATAACTATTGTTACTGCATTTATTTGTACTCCTTTTTTTTTAATAAGAATTTAAAAATTTCGTAATTATCTACTAAAATGCTTTTTTGAAGAGGTGAATATTCATCTTTATCCACACCATCAATTGGTATTCTGTATTAGGAATCAGTGTTAAGATCTCTTGTAATGCTAGTTTATTTTTTTCTACAGTAGTAACCAACCATGGTGCTGCTAAGTTTATCTTATTGATTTTTTTTTTTTATATCTTATACAACGAATGTGCTGCTTGGTTCAATGGTGTTACAGATAATTGCTATTAAAGTGTTCTCATGGTAACTGCCCAATTCTTCAGCACTATAGTCTTGCATTTTGTTTGAGTTATGAGTGTAATTGTTTTGTGTAATGTAAGTGACTAGATGTCAGTTTATATGTATATGTGTATGATTTTTATTTATTTTTGTTTATCATTCTTTAATTTTGGTTTGTTCAAATAATTTTTATCTCTGAAAAAAAAAGAAAAAGAAATATAAATTTTATTTTATTATAATTTTAATTTTTATTAAAAGAAACAAAATATCAAGCTAATCAGAGTGTTTTTTTTTTTTTTAAATTTTAATTTTATTTTATCAGTTGTTAAAATAATATTTTTGCTGCATCATTTATAATTGATAAGTAAATTAAAATAAGTCTGCTTAATTTTCATAATTAATTTTAATGTTTAATGTTTTATTATTATTATTTATTAAATTTTTTACTTATTTAAATATATTTCATTTATTAAGAAAAAAAAATTTAAGGATTTAAAATAATATATATCCAATAAGTCTTGAGTAAGTATCATTCATTCTTGTCATTGTGTTTGAGATCTCGTTTATGATAAAAAAAATATTTTTATGGCTGCTTCCATGCTTAAATTAATATGTTCTTTCTTAAGAATCGTATTAAGAACGACGTATTAAGAATTTCTGTAGCAAAGCTTTCTTGAACTTCTGCCATAAAATTGTATGGTTCAATGAAATCTTTAATAAGAGTAAAGAGACTCATCGTTATCTGTATTTTTATCGGTAGAAGTTGCAATACTTGAAACTTGCTTTTGAGTTTTTTTTTTTTAACTGTTACGTTCTCTTGTAACACCTTCGAATTTTATGCCATAACTTATATTGATTATAATTAAGAGTAATGGTAGTAGTAGGTTGTAGTCTTCCATTTATTTTCTGCAACATCAACATGTATTAATGTGGCCTTAATACTAACATGCGATATTCACATACAGGTGAATTAACTACACTACTTAAGTTGTTCTGGTGGATAAAATAGTCTAATAATTATTGGTTTAAAATTTTGTAATACTATCTAATCATAATAATGTGTGCTATAATAGAAGAAAAAAAAAGTTTGATAAGTTAGAATACTATTTAATTATATGTATGCTTCATGCAAAATTATATGGTTTTTTTTATTATTCTACTTCAATATAAGATTTTCTAAGTCTATTTGCATGCAAAACTTTACTCTCTTTCTCAGATATTTGTATTTTAACATTTTCATTATTTAGCACTTCTAATACAAGGTGAGGACCTGACCAACGATTCCTGAATTTTTTAGGTTTAGGTCCGCTTGCTAAAAATACATACGATCCGATTTTAAATGATTTTCATTTGTTTTTCTATCATAATATTTTTTCGATCTTAATTTTGATTTATCTAAATTTTCACGAGCAATTTTTTGAATTTCATTGAGTCTCGAAATTAAATTTTGCATATAGCCTTGATATGTTGGTGCACAATCTTCTTCTACGATTGCATGGTTAGTTGGTAGACGTGCTAATTTTCCAAACACTAGTTCAAACGGAGTATGTAAAGTTGATTCACTAACTGACGTATTAAAATTTAAAATTGCTAGATCGACATAATCATCCCAGTTATTATTATTTTTGTGTGTAAAGAACTTTAGAAATTGAATCAAACTCCAATGTGAGCGTTCAAGCGAGCCGTTTGATTCTGGGTGAAATGCTGTGGTTTTAATTTGTTTAATTCTAAAACGTTTAGCAACTCTTTTCATTAGGCTTGACAAAAAGTGTCTACCCTGATCTGTCAATATTACTCTTGGGCTGCCAAACACGCATATTACTTTCTTAATGAGTGCATTTGCTACATCTACAGCGGTTGCTGACTGTAATGGTTCAGCCACTGCAAATTTTGAAAATAAATCTTGAAAAGTAATAATATATTCATTTCCTGAGTTTGTTATAGGAAGAGGACCAACTATGTCCATGGCCCATTTTTCAAGACAATTTGGAATATCTGAAATACGCATAGGTTGACGAGTACGGACTCTTACTAATTTTTTCAGTTGACACTCTAAACAATTTCTTATAAAACTTTGGACTTCTTCTTTCAAATTTTCCCAATAAAATCGTTGCCAGATTCTTTTCAGCGTTTTTACTGTACCTCGATGACCCCCTACAGCAGATTCATGACATTCTCGAATTATATCTTGTCGATCTTCCAAAGCTGGATAATTTATCAAATTCAAGCATATAATTAATTTAGTTGAAAAATTATTGAATAAGGTTTGCAATTTTTGAGCTATCTTAGACCATTCAAGATTTTCAATATACTCTGATTTAGCCATACTTATTGAATTAATTTGAATTTCTAAAAGTTTATTTTTTAATTTAGAAAATAAAATATCTAAGTTTTTATCTATAAAAACTAGGCTTATTGGAGTTTCTCCTCTTATAGGAAGTGCAACATGAAACCTAACACCAACTTTAACTACCAGTGGCTCGCATACTTCAATATTTTTGAAATGTGGTAGTTTATTAATTTTTTCCAGCTGCTTAGCTCCTTCATCACAAGGTTTTCCTGAAGAATCGATAAAATATAAATAATTGTCTTTACGCATGAATAACTTTTCTCTGCAATTAATTAAAGCATTAAGTGTTTGATCCTCAATTTTAAAATCAGTTGATTCTGTACGTTTTTCATTAAATAATTCGTTTAATGTAAAATCATCATTAATAGCCTCAGCACTATAATGATCAATTGACTTATTAATTGAAAAATTAATATCATGGTCATTGTTTTCTTTTTCAACTACGTCTTCTTGCTGCGCTTCCATGATATTTTTGTGTTTCGGCGGTCTACCTCGTTTTCTCGCTGGCAGCGTAGGAATTTGTATGGGCTCCTCCTGCACGCGTTTAGTCACGCATTTAGTAGGCTCCTGCTGTTCGCGTCCACTCGCACACCTAGCCTGCTGCTCGCGTCCACTCGCGCACTCAGTCGGCTGCTCGCGCGCTTGAGCTCTAGTCACAACATACACATACTTCGCGTCTGGCTTACCTGTTGCGGTAGGCAGGTATTGATCGCTTTCTTCCTCGTTTACCTGCTTGCACGGCTTTGCTGGTTCAATAAAATAAAAGTCATCGTCCTCATCTAAAATTTTTTCATTATCAGCACCTTCTACAGGGTATCTAGATAAGGCATCTGCTGGATTATTTATTCCTGGTTTATAAATAATTGTAAAATCATATTCAGCAAGTTCCATCCGCCATCTCGTTATTCAAGAATTCGCTTCTTTATGTGTTTGCATCCAGACTAAAGCTTTATGATCAGTAATTAAATTAAATTTTTTGTGTAAAAGGTAAGGGCGAAAATGTTTGATGGAGTAAACAAGTGCTAAACCTTCTTTATTAAAGGTGTCGTATCTTCTTTGTACCGGTGTCATTACTCGCGAATAATAAGCCTCTGGTTTATCCTCAGAGATGGGTCCCTGGCTTAAAATAGCACTAATTGCATACTCACTCGCATCTGTTGTTAAATTAAATTCTTTTGAAAAATCAGGATAAATCAAGAGGTTCTTCGCAAAGTGAATTTTTTAAACACTCAAAAGCTTCTTGAGTTTCTTTATCCCATTTAAATTCCACATTTTTTGCAATAAATTTGTTAAAGGTTTTGCAGTTTTTGAAAAGTCTTTAATAAACCTTCGGTAAAAACCAGCTAGTCCTAAAAACATTTTAATGTGCTTTGGTGTAGTGGGAGTCTTGAAATTTTTAACTGAAATTTTCGTTTTGGGATTTGGCTTCAGTCCTTCCGTAGTTATAACGTGTCCTAGGTAAGTCACTTCTTTTTTTGAGAAATAACATTTTTCTGGTTGTAATTTAAATACTGCAGCACGCAATCTTTCAAAAAGTAATCTTAATCTTAGTATATGTTCTTTGAAATTTTTTGAATAAACTATAATATTAATATAACAAAATAATACTGAATCAATTAATCCTGCCAAGGCGATGGCTAAGGCCCTAGAAAATGTTGCTGGCATTGTTTTAAGTCCAAAACTAGCTCTAGTAAAATGAAATAATCCCTTAGTTGTAGCAAAAGCTGTTTTATACCGGTGTTTCTCATTTATTTTGATTTGGTGGTATGATGACTTCAAATCAAAGACAGAAGAACATTTAGAACCTTCTAATTGGTCAAGAATCTCAGTAATATTTCTAAGCGGATAATAATCTGATAAAGTTTTTAAATTTAAAGCACTATAATCAATCACCATACGATATTGCTTTTGACCTAGCATATCTTCTGGTTTAGGAACTAAAAAACAGGGACTACACCAGGGCGAAGTTGAGGGTTCAATGATCCCGTCTTCCAATAATTCTTCCACCTGCCGGTTAATTTCTTCTCTCTGTGTTGGAGGTAATCGGTATTGTTTAGATGATATTGGAATATCATCAATAGTAGGTATCATTAATTCCAACACAGGTGTAGCTGAAAGTTTATCTCCTTTAAGATAAAAATATTCTGAAATTCTTTAACTAATTCCAACACTGCAGTATTTTCTTCTGCAGATAAATGTTTCAAATTCAATAATGTTTTAATTTTATTCAACCTCAAATCATTCACTTCGCAGTTTAAGACCGGCTTTATAGGTAGACCATGAATTATCCTCTTCCCCTTCAACACGCTTTTTATTTCAGCTAATAACGCAAGCATATCTTTTATTTTCGGATGGTCATTTGATACTTGACTCTCAGGTAAATTAATTATATCAAGAGTAGGGGAATCCAATTTTTCCGCAAATTTTTTTAGCACTGGTATTTTTATTATATCTAATTTTACCTCAAGCATTTCTTCTTCTAACAGCTTTTTATCTCGCTCGTTACTTTTTATGAGCTGCATCACTTTCTTTATTAATTCAAGAAATTCGTCGTCTCCGAATTCTTTTATTACCAAACTTCCCCTTTTGTCTAAACATGCACCCTTCTTTAACTGCCACGTGCTTTTTTTATTGATCGTGTCATGCCCAAGGTTTATTTGTACGTTTTTTTCCCAACTTTTATTTTTTGACGACAGTTTCGTTTCACACCGTTATTCACATCGATTTGGTCACAGTTTTCATACTCAATTTTATTCTGTAGTTTATTGCATTTTTTCATAACCTTGTTTTTCAAAAAGTTTATTTCAACAATATTTTCGTCTTTCGTATCTTCACTAACTTTCGTATTATTATTAATAATTTCAGATTCACAAAGATTATCAACTTTCAATGCATCGGTAGATATCTCAAAATTTTTATTTTCAAAATGATTGGTTTAACTTGCCTTTAGAAATAGAACCTGGATCAGGCCTTATTTCAGATCCTGATTCCTTATAATTTTTTATTAATCTCAAAGTATCATTATCAAAATTTTCATTCTTTTTAGAATTTTTTATCGAATTTATAACATTTTTATTTTGCTCTTCATTTATATTTTCTATAGAACTGATGAGATCTATAATTGAATGAGAACTTGAACTTGAATTTATATTTTCTTTATTTATAACGCTATTGCTTTGTTTATTATTTTTTAACAATGTTTCTTTATGATCTCTATTTATTTTATGACAACTAGAATCCAAAGAAGAAAAAGGGTTTTTATGATGTTTAGTTTCAGCTGATTTCCCAAAATCTAATTCAGAATCGTCTGGCCAGACTGTTCTAGATAAAATGGTTTTTCCCATATTGAGATCATTTTTTGATTTGATAAATTTAGAACTTGAAGATTCATCATTCATTTTTACTTTTTTAAATTTCACCTCTTTACTCAAGACTGCAGTTTCATCATTATTTGTATCTGACGTCGTACTAGAAATTGTATTCAAATTCGATATGGAGCATAAATTTGAATTTTCATTTTCATTTGAGACAAAATCCGCACTCGATATAGTATCTTGATCAAAATTTGCAAGTGGTACGGAGTTTGTATTTAAATTATTTTTAAAGGCAAGGTTATCACATGGCATGGTTCCCAAATTTCCACTCTTAAGTGGGGGGGGGGTAGGGTCTGGCAATTTTTGAAAAATCGAATTTTTTTTTTTTTTTTTTCTTATAGTAAAACATTTTAAGAATGCTATGTTAAAATTTCTAAGGGTTTGGAGCAAAACTCACAAAGTTACAGAGTTTTAAGTCTGGGGCCTTCGAGCGGAGCAGGTCGAGGCAGCTGACGGGGATAGCAAGACTTACAGCGGAGTAGTAAACTTGAAACCGTACGGGGACAACTTCCAAATAACAAAAAAAGAGTGCGTTGGCCACGTACAAAAACGTATGGGTAAAAGGCTCCGAGACCTTGTTAAGAACACGGTTGAAGAAAAAATTGTAAAGTCCGGTAAAAACGTCGGAAAAACAACCAAAAGTAAAACGCTGTCGGGGCAAGGAAAATTGACAGGGGCACTTATCGACAAGTTTACTGTGTACTACGGTTTGGCGATTAGAAGAAACTGTCGAGAAGAAGATGCTGTAAATAAAATGAAAAAGGCTATCTGGGCAACGTACGCCCATAACTCATCCACAGACGAAGATCCGCAGCACTACGATTGTCCGAGCGGCACGGACTCTTGGTGCGAATACCAGAAAGCTGTGGCATTGAACACCTTAGAAAACTTTTCTCACTCTAACGAGGCCTTACCAGTTGATGTTTTGAATGCAATGAAACCAATATACGAAGATCTGAGCAAAGACGAGCTTTTAGAAAGATGCGTTGGTGGATTTACGCAAAATAACAACGAGAGTTTAAATCAACTTATTTGGAAAATAGCTCCCAAAACATCGTCTGCTGGCTGCAACATAGTAGAGATTGCAGCAAATATAGCTGCATGTACTTTTAATGAAGGAAATACAGCTTTATTAATGATTCTTCAATCAGCAGGAGTTGGTACTGGATGCAGCGCCCATGAGTACGCGAGGCTGGCGGACGAAACTCGCATAATGAAAGCCGACTCCGAAAGCGCCGCTCAAACCAAAGAAGGTAGAATTCGGCGAAGACAAGGACAAAAAGATGCCCTGGATATTGCTGAAGCTGCTGGTGACTTACTTTATGGAGCTGGAATAGATGATTCAGTGTAAGTTGTAAATCAAATAGTTTTTCTTCACTTTTTTCGTACCGAAAACTTCAAACGCGTTTTTCTCGAAACACTATTTTTCAAAGTCGGTGAAAGTTCTCATTTGAAAACTACTGCACCGATCTTTCTAGAATTAAACATACGTCTTGAATGCATAAAAAACCCGCCCCCTAGTGAGTTACTTTTTTTTTTTTTTTTTTTTGGCCGAGTTTTAGCCATAAAATGGCCGGTTTTGGTGACCAAAAAACAGTGTTTTGGCTTCAAAACGTCGCCAAAACTTCAAAATTGAAAAAAAATGAAATTGATCCTTCTAGGGGGCGAGAAAAACTAATATATTAACTAAATCTACTTTATTTTTTGATTTCAGATGAACCGTTCGCGAGTTACAGCCTTCACCGCAACTCATCTTTTTTTCGAAGCGCCTTGTTTGGTTGGCTCCCATTGCCTCAATTTTTAATATTTTGATCTGAAATTTTGACAGAATGTTCTTTGAATATTGTATGATATCTATATAAATTCTTATTAAATTATAATAAACAGGAGCTTCACTATAAATCATTGAAGAATCATCATTTTTTGACCGCTCAGACCCCCCTTAAATGGTGCGTGGAATGCATTGAAATTCAATGTTCTTGTAGAATCTTTAGAATTAAATTTAAATTTTGACTCATTCTTTTTCATTTTCTCATTTCTTTTAACCATTGTATTTTGTGTGACTCTATCTTTTACAATACTAGCTCTTCTGAGCTCGCTTCAAGCGTGCATAGGAAAAAACAATAAAAGTAACCTCAAAATGCACTTTTCGAATATTTTAAAAACTTCTTCACCAATCAGCTCACGAATAAAAATCTTACACTTACGCAAGATGGCGATAGCTCTCTTTTATAAAGGGATCCGCATAGGTTTTTTTATTTCGAGACAAGCTATCCGTGGAAGAGTTTGCAATTAATATTTCTTTCGTTCGTATAAAAGGTATATTGAAAAGATCTGAAACGATTCTCTTATTTTTAAAATCAATATTGAATTTTCTCAAAAATTCTGCTCGAAGAAGTCCTCCTTCTTTAATTGTAAAAGAATTTTCAATTCAATGAAATTCAATAGAAAAATTTGAAAATTGCATTCGTACTTTTCCGAGCGTATATATACTTATATTTGAAATCCCACGCAATTCTAAAATAATATTAGTTTCAATTTTGATATTTTTTGGAATATTATTGAATTTAATTAAATTTGGGCCCGCACCGGAGTCCAAAATGAAGGCAATTTTATTACCATTAAGTGGATTTATCAATAAAATAGTAGGAGTTTCATCATTATAAGTAAGATTTACGCGCTTAATATAAATTTAATTTAATTTTCTTCTCGTGGGCGCGTTGCGTCTGTAGTCTCCTCGATCGCACCCGATTTCTGGAGACGTTGTGCGTTTTCCTGCAGTATCCTATTATTATTATTAGCTGATCTTTTATAACACCGCTGTATTGTATGACCAATACCTTTACAATAAGCACATATTAATGGGCGTCCATTATTTGGGTACGTTCTTTGCTGTCTCTCTAAGTATAAATCGTCTCTTCCTGAACTTGAGTTTTAATAACCCTGATGATTCTGACGATATTAATTATTTCTTTAATTTCTAGGTTCATTAAATTGTGATAAATTATTGATCGATTGATTATTTTTATTAAAATTAAAATTTCTATTCTTACGAGAAAAATTACTAAAGCGATTGTCTCTTTGTTTATTTGCATATTGATTATAATTAAAATTCTCTCTTTTATATCTTTGAAAACAAGCTTCCGCTGTATGACCATTTTTCTTGCAAATTTGACATTTTAACTGAGGCTCACTATCAATTAATTTTACTGAGGCCGGAACCACCTCCTTACACTCCGCTGTCGGTTTAGTTCCATTTAGTTTTTCCTGCTCATAATAATTATATTCTCTTTCTATAGCAATAGCTTCTCTTATTGCTTCATCTATGCCACAATCTATATTCGTGACCATTCTAGCTTTTATTACCCATTTAAGCCCTCTCAAAAAACACGTTATCAAATCTTTTTCGATTGTTTGCGCATATGTAGTATTATATCGATCTTCTTTTTTAGCCGCAGCTTTTATTTCTTGCGCGACAGCTCTAACACGATTTGAGTATTTTAACACATTTTCGCAACGCTGTTGTTTAATGTTTGCTAGCTCGCCATTTAAATGCTTTAACGTTTTTGTGGACCCAAATAATCCTTCAAAGTATTTTTCTAATTCAGTAAAAGAATTAAAATTTTTTCCTTCTACACTTTTAGCTGCTTCTCCTGTTAACCTGAATTTAATTAATTTAGCTAATTCACACTCACAATCAGCTGGAATAATTTCCTTAGCACTTCTACAACCTTCAAAAAATGAGAATAGACTTATATTTTGACCACTAAAACTGAAATTAACGAAATTGCATCTTTAATCGATATATTTTTCACCACACCCATAGATGAATTGAACATGTTTACTGATGTAGGTACCGTATTTGAGAACCTATTTTTTGTCGATGCGAAAAAGGAATGTTTTCCCAATTTCGGTGTTTCTTGATTTATTTTAGGAAAAGCCGATAAGAATTTTTTATTCTTGTCTAATTTATCTTGAATACTTTCAAACTTGTCACCGTCACTATCTTTTTTATTTTTATTTAAATTAGTAAATAATGAATTAGAAGCTAAATCATCAATTGTTGGACTAAATAATTGAAACGTATTATCACTTGGGGCTTTATTTATTTTCGAATTTTCTTCCGGTTTTTGTTTATCAAAATTACTTAGCGTTTCGTAAAATTTATCGTCTTTTAATTTTTCTTCTTCTTCCTGTATAATTTTTATATTATCGTAATTTTGTTTTTCCCTATCTTCGGTTAAATTTAATTCATTGATTAAGTCAAGAGTTTCTTCCGGTTGATAATTATTTATTTCTTTAATTTTAAGCGGACATTCTTCTATCATATATTCAATTATAGTATCCGGATTTATGTGGTTATAAAAAAAATTTAACAATACTTTTACGAATTCCGGATCCCGTGACACTAATTAAATTTTAGTTTTACTGACGTATCTTTCAAAAATTTTACATAACGATTTGATATTAAATGTACTTTGCGGTAAATTCCAACCAGCCAAGTTTCTATACCGATCCACGAAAAGATCTAATATATCTTCTAATTCAAAATCATCAATATTTTTAAATTTATCCGGATGTAATTGATTAGCCTGATTAAACAAAATTACTTTAGCTTCATTATAAGCAAAATTTTTATTAATACTATTAGTAGACACATCAGTAGCATCGATAATCGCAAGTTTTTTTGTCGAACCCCCAATTTGTTAAAGGTAAATGATGTTAATTTCCTTTAACCAGTAAGCTCAGAAACTGCGAGATCCCTGAGTCAAACCCGAATGCCACCGTGTGGCCTTGCGATGATCGTTACTACTGAGTGCCTTAAGTCTAGGTGTTGTACTCACAATGTTCCAGAATTTATGAAGATGTTGTTATGTTCAGGGATGGTCAGGCTCCAGCGATATCAGTTAAATAATAAATAATGTCTTAAACTTTAGTTGAAGTGTTGTTAAATGAAAACTCAAGATTAACACTTAGAACATTTAATGAAGAAAAGGACACTGAAACTTAAACACTGTTACAAGAAGAGTGAATTGAAAATGTCAGAGACGGCTGACAAAAACTCTAATCGGGAGAAGCACCCCGTGGACTCGAACTGACTGACGTACCGCACACGTCCTAAGACAACTCACTCGCTTGTCTCCCTACGCTTAACTCACTCCCTTGGACGCTATCCATGGTCCTTATATATCCGTCTAACCTGCCGAAAAGTCGCGCAGGTATCGCACGCATGATATCGATTTCAGCGTAGGTGGCCACGTGCCGAAAGTAGACGGCTTCTTGAGGTAGCCACGCGCCGAAAGGAAAAGGAAAGTTCCTCACGGAGGCAGTAAAAATTATCGATCCGGGGTACTTCATCCCAGTATGCTCCTTGCACCTTTATTTAAAATAAAAGCTCAAAGAGTCACATACGGATGTGACAGTACAATCAAAATATTTGTTTACCAGTGGAAAATTCCATTCTCTTGGCAAAACTGTTAACAAACTAGCTTTTTCATCATAAGATGTAGAAGAATCATAAAATTTAGAATGTAAGTTAAGGATCATGCTTTCGAAAAAAAGCTTTCATTTGACATTTTTTTAAATTATTAAATTCTGGTAGTTTGACATCAAGAGATTCTTCAAAAGCTTCAGATGTTTTATTTACAATACACTGCAAAATATTCACACCATTTTGAATCAAGTCATTAGAATTCATTTTTTGACGCTTGAAGGGTTGTAATCCACAAGATTCAAGTATTTGATCAAATTTTCTTTTAGTTTGACTAGCAGTTACATACTCAAATTCAGAAGTTTTGTGTTCTAAAAAAAATTTTTCAGATTCACTTTTTGGTGTAGAATTTGTACTTGGCGCGGTATCATCAATTGATTGTTTTTCTTGGTCAGAAATCACTAAATTCAATTTGTTTAGGCAAGGACCACACACTTTATGATTAACCGTTAAATTTTGGCTTGATTCACTTATTAAATAATTAATAAAATCTTCATTCAAAGAACTCAAATCTGTTAAAACTTTCTCATGACTACGCTTTTTGAAAGGATTTACACAATAATTAAATTTTTCAGCTTCAACATTGTGGAAGGCTCCTGGTTTTATATGAAAATCCCGGAGCTTTGTGTGCGAATATTTGTGTCTAGAGTCTTGGCACAATATTTGTTTATTTATTTCATTCTCAGTTATAGATATATTTATTCATGCAGTAAATAAAATTAGTTCAATATTAAATTTTCTCTGTGTTTTAACTCAGCAGAATCAAAGAATTTATAAAGTAAAAAAAAAAATAAAGTTTAATTATCGTTTATACATTAATTTTGTGCTGTCAACAAATTATTTCAAGAAATACATAATCAATTGAATAATGACAAAAACTTGGGATTATTTACTGGAAGAGAAATGGGTGTAGTCATTAACGAGGCTAAGTGATTATTCTGTCTTCTCATTATCTTTAATAATCAATATAAAAAACAATTCTACAGTATGCTTCTTCAATTGGCATATAGCATCAAAATACTTTCAATAACAACGCCTCGATATTCAATTTTCAATATATATAACTCAAAATTCACAATCGTGCACGTAGATTCAATAATCAAAATAAAAATTTAAGAAAATATGTAAGACAGTGCGCTAATTAGAGGTTTAATCGTTCCCCTTTTTATTTTCCCGGTTTTCCCTCTCCCGAAATACTTTAAAAGGGAAATTCGTAATAGCGATCAGTTAATTAGACATTATGAATGTAAGTATTCTATAAAATTTTAAATTCCTTTGTCTAGGAGACCTTGTGGTTTGAAACTCTTCGGACAAAGGGAAAATGTAATAATATCGGAAGTGTAACACCGCACGCTTTCGCTGCACCAACTAGCTTCGTTGGTCGCTAATTACGTGTTTTTCAGTTATTATCACTTGGACCTGTCTCTACTAGGTTCTTTAGAACCTGCCCGTTCACTACATTGAGAAGTCCACTGCTAATTAGGCATAATAGGTTGGTCCCGGAGAAGAAACTGCTCACCGATAAATTAGGTAGACTTACGTGGCTGCGTACGGAAATCACCGCCGGACTGCGAGATAATTAGGCCAACACACCGTCACGGCACTTCGGTAAGACGCGTGCACTTAACGCAGAGTATACGATTCGTCGTGAGGAACAATGCGAGTCGCGACGAGGATTAATTGTTTCGAGAATATTTTTGAAAAGAGATTTTACGAGGTACCGTTATAAGTGCCGCCCGCTGGCCCGGGGGGGTCTATTTATAGGCCTGAGATGCCGGTCCCTTGAGCCAATCAAAGTCCGGAATGAGTACCTGTCTTAAGGGTGGCTTATGAAGTGGGGTGAAGCTTATCCTTCTTCGGCGTTTAGCGCCCCGGCGGTAGCTAGCCACTTGCCGCGCCGTGCTTGTCTTTGCGGTACTCGAGAGAGGGGGCCCTGCCTCTGGCCGCTACCTGGACCGGGTGGTGGTGGCGCGTGTTGTTGTGGTGATCGAGCCTCACCGACTTTACCGGTCTCGGGAACTATTCGATGCTAGCTGTACTGCGTGCGGCGTTTTTGCAGTTGTGCAGGTGCCGCGCGCAAATACTATTTATTTGAATTCAACGGGGAGGGGGGGAAGAGTATTTGAAAACTGCGATGATACAGTACCCGTGTACTGTACCCTTGCAATTGATATTAGTTTTTAGTTTATAATAGCAGTTTTTGCAAAGTTTTTCACCTGATTCGATTTCAACATTGCAATAGTTTTTAGCATTTTTTGACTGTTCCAGATTGACATCAAAAAGATTATCTTAAATTAATTTGGAATGAGTTTTCCAAGGATCAAAGCAACTTTTTTTGATATGATAGTACTTCAAAAATACTTTGTAATGATAATCACAAATTACATCGTTTTTTTTTAATACCATTAAGTCCATAAACTCTTGAAGAAAGTTTTCTTACATCATCTTCAGAAAACGTTTCAATTTTATGAAAAATATTGTGAACATTCGTCCATTTTTTTGCGTGGCACTCGTCTGAGACAAAATTTTTTAAACAACAACTTTCCGAAATTTTTTCTATCGATTCTAGACACCAAAAAAGAAAGATTCTCAAATTTTTAGGTCCTAAAAAATTTTTTTGCGTCTTCTATGAATAAAATTGTTTTGAATGTAAACCAACGAATTGAACAAAAACTGATCGCTCATTTTCACTATTTTTGCTTGAAAATTCTTTAAATATTATTTGAACGATTCAAAAACATGCATACGTATTTTTAATCAGCGGTAAAATTATGTAATAAAACAATTAAATAAGGTATTAATATTATTAAAAAAATAAAATAAAAATAAAAAACTGTAATTTCAGTGACTTAAATTATAGGTAAAGAACATGGGTATCGTCTTAAAATCAAGTTCAGTTTCTTTAGTCAGACTTATCTCTGTCAGTCACACCGGTGTTTCCTCTACGATTACCTCCGTAGCTGCTTTACCCACTGCTGGCAGTCTAATTGCCTAGGAGACTGGGATTTTAAGGGGGGTTTTAGGAACGTACTCTTGGGAGATGGGACTGGCTCTTTAGGGCTGTGCAAACACCATCTCACAAGTGGGCCGCGATTAGGGACCCTAGCCTTTAACTGCGTACAAGTGCCATTGTGCATTTCTGCAGGATGCAATGTCTAGTAGACATTGTGTTTGGGTTTTGTGTTTGGGTATTAGGATGAATTGAATTGAATTGAATTGAATTGAACTCTTTGTTCTAAAGAAAATAACCAAATTAAGTGTAAAATAACATAAATTCAGTGATTTTTGAAGGCTCAAAAATAACTGTTATTTGAGTGTGGTTTGAATAATTTTGTACAAAACAATTTGAAATTTTTTTCTTGAATCTTGAGTATAAAAGGAAAACGTGAGGTGAAAAATTATAAGTCCGAAAGTTAATAAAAATTTTTAAAAATGAATAAAAAATTATAAATAGACCTAAAATAGCAGTTTTTTGAAAAATAACATTTCAAACCAAAATATGGGTGAAAATGAATTTATAAACTAAATTTATATACAGTAAATATTTTTCTCTCAAGTAATTGAGTATATTGATTGAAAAAATGCGTTAGGGATAGCTTAATTGAATTTTTGAATGTTTGCGGTCACTTACAAACTCAAAAAACAAACAATTAAAAGATGTCATTTGGGGGTGACCCAAACTTTTGACCACTACTGTAAGTAATTCGCCCTAAATTAATTTTTTTCCGTAATTAATTTTTTTATTTCACTTCTCTGATTAGTTCATTTTTTACAAAAATTATCATGTTCAGCATTTAATACTTTTTTATTTATTTAAAAAAACCAATTGCCGTGAATATTACTTTTTGAAAAGTTTTTTTTATAGATTTCAATGAGTGCATTCGATAAATTTAAACGTATCTCTTTTTTGTCAACATGTCCAAAAAACCAACGTCCATAAATTATTCAAGAATACTCATGAAAAATAAATCCAAACAAATGATTTCACATTTTAAATAAATTTACACTTCAGCTAAAATATAATCAGTTATTATTATTTACATTAACATATAATTTGTCTAAAAATACAAAAATTATAATTTTATTCAAGCCATTGATTGTTTAATTTTTTCAAAAACATTTTTTTTTCTAAAAATTAGTTGATTTAACAATACATAGTAAAATTTTTTCGAGGTTAATCCAGTGAAGATTGATTTTATTAATTTTAAGTCTTATTTATTTCTATACAAAATAATTCTTTTCTTACACCAGCGACAAAAATTTGCAATTGAATTTGAGCATTACACTTGGCAGTCATTTTTTCATTAAATACATAGTTCTGAACTGTCTTATTCTTAGAAGGACATTTTACTTTAACTACAAAGTCATTGCTTCCATCAGGAGAGGTACCAAAAATTGAAAATCGCTGTATTAAAATAAAAGTACATTAAAAAATGTATTTAAAACCACTTGGCATTAATTTCTTTTTAATTTGTTTTTGTATGTCAAATACAACTTTTTTTTTCTTACTTTCTGAGTGTCTCTGACACGTTCCATTTCTTGGGAGTCAAATTTTTTTTATGCTCGTTAAAGTTAAAAAATGAAACTACCATTTGAAGTTTGACAGTGAGTAGCTTCATTTAAAACAGAAGCAGTAATTCTTCCATATCTTAACTCCTGCAAATCATCTGTTTGCTGTCTTGTGTTTAATTCTGCAGCCTGGAATTTTTCTGTGGTAATCTAAGAAATACTAAATCTAATAAACTCTTTACCTGAGCTTTTTTCACTTTTTATAAATTCAAGAATTAATTTATGAATACATTATGAGTAAAGCTCTCGATTAGTTAAATCATACAAATGTCTTGTAATTTGACTATTAATTTATTTTTTGCGTGCTTTATTAATTACTTTATTGTAAAAAGTTGAGGTACCTGGCTTATTTGGTAAATTTGCTTCACGAACTGATTTTCTTTTTTCACTTAACTCTCTTACTTCAATAAATTTTTTTGCTGATCCAATATCTCTCATAAGTGATTTTTTCCAGTAGCAATCAATTCCAGTTGGAGATAGATTTTCACTATTTTTGTGAACCTACATTAAAAACGCCAATGCATGTTTGCAGCCTCCAAAAATAAAAAGTGAAAATAATTGTGATGATAAGAACTTTAAAATATGTAATGCTCTGTTATTGCTTGCACCATTTGCACAAGGCAATCTTTACAGATAACATCTTTTACTTCTTCTTTCTTCTCATTGACGAGATCAGTTCAACAGTATAATTTGTATTTCTGATTTTGTACTTTGGACATGTTTCTCCCTGAACAGTGCAAATCGTAAGCACACAAAACTTATTTCTTTATCTCCAACTATTCTCGGCCGGATCTAAATGTTAATTGAATGAAAACCATAATTATTGAAAAAATAATAAAGAAAACATTTAATATTTTGTTAAGTTAACTCATTGTCTTAAAATAAAATGTACAAATTACCATTTGAAACTTGCCTTGATGTTTTGTTATAGTGCTCGAACTAGCAAATGCGGACTCTGGAATAGAACCCGCGACGGTCCGTTGCTTAGCCGTTCGGCTTCTATAATCTGTTACTGCAGTCAGCTTCATGCCGACAATCTTCTTGAAATAGGGAAAAAGTCCGTCCACGGTAATAAATCCCTACACGATTTATCTAACCTTGGAAGGCGCGACTGCTCAATAATTTCGGTAGTGGGCTTAAGCTGGAGGATCGAGCATAGGACAAAATTAGTTACTGAATAAAAATTTCTTGGGTTTTATTTTAAAAATTTAATAAAAAAAAACAATTCCTAAAAAGAAACTTATACAAAATCAACAAGTAACGCGATGATAAAGATTAAACATACCCTCGAACGGCTGTGATCCAAAATCAATAACACAACAAAGTATTGATTTTCTCTGGTTCGAGTTGCGCGAGCACACAAACACTCATCTGCTAGCGGCAGCTTGCGCGTGCGAGAAAAACAAAGATTATGACAATAACAGTGTATTAAATACACTCACACGCATCCACACTCATTTGCACATATACAATTAAAGGCGATGGCTCGAACTCGCGGGATGCGGGAAATCCTGCATCCCGTGTCCCGCGTTTTGCTTTCATACCAAAGACGCAAGACGGGGGACGCAGGACGCGGGACGCAGGATTTCCCGCATCCCGCGAGTTCGTGCCATCGCCTTAACTTACGAAATCGCTAGGGTGCACCTCATACCACGCCGTCAGGCTAAACAAAATGCCAGGTTACGATGCCTAGGGTAGGGTGGGGTAATTGTGCCGATGGGATAATGGGACCATGTCTTTTTATTTGCATTAAAAATTATGAAAACAATTTTTTTTTTTTTTTCATAAATAATTTTCTTTTTTATCATAGTTAAAAAAAAAATTTTAGAAAAAAAATAATAAAATAATAAAAATAAAAAGACATGGTCCCATTACCCCACCGGTATGATTACCCCACCCTGCCCTACCAGCCACAATAGCTACCACACTCGAGTCACCGTCTAGCCATCGTAAAGCGGTCCCGGCGTTGACGTGAAATGACAACTTCATAAATAAACATCACACTCTTGCATTGCGACTCTACAACAACGCTCGACGTGAATGACAATAATTTGACTTCCGTAAACGAGTAAGCTTCCTCAAGATCTGCTACAAATCAATTTCCAGATCTTCACGTGTCTGCCGGACGCCGGTCTAGTTCTCCATCGTCCTCGGCTACCAAAAGCCAGTTGATTCGTTTTGACAAAAATGCTTCCCGGGTGATGACAATCGATCCCGCACTTCCAGTCACATCCAACACTCTCTTTGACGGTGTGTCACCCTTTTTCACCACACGAAAAGTACGATAATCTGACGAACCGAGACGAGTTTATTTTCATGTACGTGTTAACGGACGGCCACGAAAATCACGAGTGCCTTTCCGATTCTCGCTCTTTCACCTCAGAGGTCTGCTCCGATCTGCTTTGTGCAGTCACGTGACTCGCGCCAAGTTCAAAATCGTAACTGACGATTTAATTGCTCACTGGACTATCACAGCTTTCACGAAACGTATTTCTGGAGCATTAGATCTTTCATCGTTATTTACGAATTATAAAACCATAAAAATATCAACTTGTTGCACGCCGAGAGAGCCGCCCACGCGCAGCGTCATAGTCCCTCCCTCCTGTCCCTCTCTCTCTACTCTTCCTTCTTCTTCATTTCCCTGCCACCGCGCCGCTCCAGGAAAAGCTTCCCACTTTCACTGCAACGCGGTGATCCACACTTCAACCCCTCTAAAGCGAAGTAGTCGAGTTGCGCAACGACCCTCGCACCTTTTCCGGAGCCACGATGCTTCACGCTCTTCATCGCCAGGAGGCGCCCCAACTCGTGGGGCCCGCCAGCCCTATAAATACCGGGAATTTTCCGACCACTCACACTCTTCTTCCGGGTCGCGCTAGTGGCCTGACTCACCTCACCTGCCTCCCTCTTCCTACGGACCAACCAGCACTCTCCGGAGGCGGACTTTGTCCTACGACTAGCGTTCATCTCGCCCTTCGCCCTTAACCCAGGAGTTTCGTCACGTCTGCGGGCGAAGTAGCCGACGGTGGTTAAAAGCCCTGAACCCTTGTTTTCTTTTACCCTGTTCCGACCAGTAGGGAATATTCGCAAGAATAAACCCAATTTATAATCAACTTGATAATCTTATTTCTTTCTTTTTTTTACCTACCCCTTCTACAAGGCTTTGATTGCCACAAACTGCCCTTCTCAGGGCAATACTATTCAACGCACGACATCCCTTGTTAGGGATACAGAATATCATTCCAAATAGCCGGCCCTTTTTTGCAACAACTTTTTGGTAAATTTCTTGAGTCAGCTTAAATAAAACTATCGCTTCATTGGCGTCGACCTATATTTACACTAATAATGTCAATAAAAAGTTGTTATAACATTCAAGTGCATATTATATACCATGTACTATATGAGCCGTTCGCTCGAACAACCCCTTAAGTTGACTTAGGGCATTTTTCCAGGGATCGCTTCAACAGGTTCAGTATCCATCTAAAAGTGCCCTCACTAAATTTTATGGAAAAATCTAAAAAATTGAAAGTTTAGTGGATATTTAAATAGAGTGGCCCACGTCTAAACTAATGGACTTTCAAAACTTTAAAACGTGTTTTCTCAAAATCGTGTTTTTGCACTTGGAAACCTTAAAAACCACTTGAAAACATTTCTTCAAGCGAATGGCTCTTATAATATAGTAAACACTACGTCACGAGGCTATCGACCAATCGCAGACAGTTTTCAGATCACTTTTAAAAATTCAAAAAAACGCTAGTTTTGACTAATTTTTTTTAGGATTAATGAACAATAAAAACTTACAATTTTTCAGTTATGAATTTTAAATACTATATATTTCTATTTAAAATTAAAAAAGGCATACTTGTTAAATTTTCCTCTTCCCTGTTATAACTTAACCTAGCAGTTTGTTTTAAAAACTTCTGTGAAAATTGATGAAAAACAACAGAAATAAGAAAAATAACAACAGACTTTACAGACATGTACACAATTTTCAACACGGTAAATGATCTATTCACTGATAAAAAAGTCATGTCTATACTTGTATTTGTTGAATAAATTTATTGTAATGGTCTAAATACAAGATTTTTATATAATTTTTATGTTTGATATTTTATAATAAAGACTGAAACAAGAAAAGAAAAAATATTGCAACAAACTTGCAGAAAAATATTTGTGACTTGAGCTTATCTTACCACATCTAGACTTTGCGTACTTTCAAGAGATCTACTGGTGTGAACTCTCAGATTTTTCTCTATACTAGACAATTTTCGAAAATTACAATATGAAAACAAATTATTCTTTATTTTTCAAATCTATAAAATTCTGACTACATGGTTCTGTTCTTTTAAGGCAGTTAAAAGGCAGTTTATCCTGTACATTAAGTAGAAGTTTTTAAATTTAAGTACATTCAAAAAATGAAATTTTTTTTATAAATTAAAATCAACTTAACATTTAATTAATACTCTCAAAAATATTTAGGAAAAGAACATGTATGCAGATTCATTGGTTGTGGAAGAAATGATAGATTTAATTATGTAGTCATGCAATTGCAAGGAAAAAATCTAGCTGAGTTGAGAAGGGCTCAACCAAGAGGAGCTTTTTCTCTTTCTACTACTTTACGATTAGGCCTTCAAATTTTAAAAGCAATTGAAAGTATTCATCAAGTTGGTTTTCTGCACAGAGATATTAAGCCGGTAATTTTTTTTTGTAATTTTTTATAATATTTAAAATGTGAATCTGGGTCAAAATCGAGAAAGTTGATCACATCGTCTTATTATTCAGGTCATTTATTTCTGAGCCATGAAAAATGAAATTATATTCATTTTAAAGAAATATGTATTAAAAAACATATTACCAAGATAAAATCTATTAAATAATGTATTTTTGTAATCATCTTTAGTTCTAACGTGAGATAAGCGAACAAATTGAAAGAAAATTGTTATATGAGTCCTTAGAGAAATAAGTCCAACTTTTTGACTCTTGCCCTTATACTTTTTTCTTCTTATCATAGTTATGGTACGTTAATAGGTGCCTTCACAGTGAAGGGTATTAGCTATGTAACTATGGAAATGTAAAAAATTTCTAGAAAAAACAAAAAATAATAACTAGGAAGTCACATGGAAAAAAAAATTAATTTGACAAACTAACTAGGCATTTTATAGAAATAACATTTTCATCTAACTAGGTAGTCACATAGATAAAAATTTATTTAACTCTATGGTAGACCTACTAGTATATAGTAGTTTTTTGCAATTATTTGGATAGTAGTATCGAAACTAAGGTGACAAGAGTGACGTTTCCCGATTAAATATTAAAAATGACGTCATTCAAGCAGTAGAAACAAGAGTAGGTTCAGGGGTAAAAACAAATGTAAAAACGAGGGTAGGTACGTGAGTGGAAACGTAGGTAGGCACTGTACTAGGAACGAGGTTAGGTTCAAGGATAGAAAACTAGGTAGAAAATCTGGTAGAAGCGGGTGTATGAGCAAATATAAGAACAAAAGTAGAAATCTAGGTAGAGTCAGATGTAGAAACGAGCATTGCTTCAGGGTTAGAAATCTGAGTAGAAAAAGTGTAGTAACAAGGGTAGTAACTAGACTAGGTGTGGAAGCAAAAAAGGTGTAGTAATGAGAGTAAGTACATGGGTGGAAATCTAGGTAGAAAAAGGGTTAGGTATAAGGATAGGAACAAGCCTAGTAAAAGGGGTGAACATGAGAGTAGGCACAAGCAGAGGAACAAAGGTAGGCACTGGGGTTGAGATAATAGTAGGTACAAAGGTACTATAGTAAGTTCGAAAGTAAGTAAAGGAATGGGAACGAGATGAGACACAAGAGTAAGCACAAGGATAGAAATGAGGGTAGGAATAGAAGTAGCCCAGGGGTAGGCGTGAGGACAGGCATCATATGAGATACGAGGTTGGGCATAAGGACAGGCAAGATATAAAATACGAGGTTGAGCACAAAGATAGGAACAACGATAGCACAAGGATAGAAATAAGAGTAGGCACGAGGGAAGACACAGGAATAGGTGCAAGGGTAGAAACAGAGGTAGGCACAGGAAAAGCTACGAGAATAGGTACAAGGGTGGATGCAGGGAAAGCAACAGGCGTAGAAACAAGAGTAGGTACGAGGGTAGAAACAGGGGTAGGTACGAGGGTAGGCAGGAGGGTAGAAACAGGGGTAGGTACAAGGGTAGGCACGAGGGTAGAAACAGGGGTAGGTACGAGGGTAGAAACAGGAATAGGTACAAGGGAAGAAACAGAGGTAGGCACAGAAAAAGCTCCGAGAATAGGTACAAGGGTGGACGCAGGGATAGGAACAGGCGTAGAAACAAGGATAGGCACGAGAGTAGGTACGAGGGTAGGCACGAGGGTAGGTACGAGGGTAGGCACGAGGGTAGAAACAGGGGTAGGTACAAGGGTAGGCACGAGGGTAGAAACAGGGGTAGGTACGAGGGTAGAAACAGGGATAGGTACGAGGGTAGGCACGAGGGTAGGTACGAGGGTAGGCACGAGGGTAGAAACAGGGATAGGTATGAGGGTAGGCATGAGGGTAGAAACAGGGGTAGGCACGAGGGCAGGCACGAGGGTAGAAACAGGGGTAGGTACACCAAACGGACATCGAATCATTTCCTCTTTTTGAATTAGTGCTAAAAAAAATGTCTGACCTACCTTCCAAACCTGTAGGAAGACAGACATTTTTCCGAGTGGCAATGTTGAAATGGGAAATGATTCGATGTTCGTCCGTAGTACGAGGATAGGTACAGGTGTGTGTGTGTGTGGGTGTGTGTGTGTGTGTGCGTGCGTGCGTGCGTGCGAATTAGAACTCCATTTTTTATGAATGATTTTGCTATTTGAATAATGTTATTCCACCATAGAAATATATTTTTTTTTTATCATAAAATCTATTTAAAGGAGTAGTTTTTTTTTTGTAATTCTTCGTCAGAAAATCATTTATGTATTCTTAAATTTATTTTACAAAAATGATTTCAAATATATTTGAGAAAGCGATTTCATAATTCGAGAATAGATTGTTTTCAAAATCGATAGATTACAGGTTTTCGTCTGCTGATCAATTTGCAGACTGTAAGCAATAGCACTAACTGCGCTGCAGTATAGCTTGCTAAAATTATAAAATATCATCTGTTTGAGTCAATTTTCATTTAAGAAATCGTTATAGAAAAAAAAAAAAAAATGCACTTGGTGTAGCAACTCATTATTGTAAATTTAGATTAGTATAATGTTGATGTGATCTATTAATTTAATTTTCAAGCTTTGTACATTGGATTTTATTTAAATTTTTTAAAAGTAAGAGAATCTCCATTCAAAAATCAATAAAAAAAATTTACTACGTGAGGGTGAAATTTTTTTTTTCTTTTCAAACCTTGTTTACAAGTTGGATAGTGTATACTTGTCCATATGGAATATATGACTTTAAATGTGTGAATGCAGAAAAAAAATTTCAATTTATTTTTATCAATAATACGGCTTGTGTCAACAAGTGCTTTTAGTTTTTATGGTAAAATGGGCCAGAAAGGCTGAAAAAGTTTAATTAAAGCTTATTTTATGATTTTCAATTAAGCCCAGTGTCTGAAGTACTTGATTCAAGTTAATAAATATTTATTTACAGATGATTTCCAGTAGTAAATGGTTTTACACATATTGAGGGCCCGGAGAATGTGTTCGAGTAATCAATGTATCAATTGCTCAAGGTTATTGATTTTTTTACATCTTTCCTGACAGTGTGTTACTTGCAGAAGTTAATTATGATTTAGAAAAAAAAAAAAAAACACATGGTGTAGCAACTCATTATTTGATATTGTAAATTAAAATTTAGATTAGTATAATTTTGATGTGATCTATTAATTTAATTTCTGTTTAAGTTAAAAAAAATAGATAGCCATCCAATTTAATGTTTTTAATACCTTTCAAATAATAATCATCTTACTGTATGTAAATGGGATAATTTTTTATGAAAAAAATATACTATTGATTATGTTTACATCAACAAAATGTTTTTATTAAATTGTCTACTTAAGGGTCAAATAATATTTTTAAAAATTACACTTAATAATCTTTCATCAAATAGTTAATGAAAGAAATTATTTTATTTCACATTGAACGACCCCTCAATATTAATAAATTTAACTCTTGTTTTTTATAATTTTGATTTTAGCTATTCAAATGAAATATTTTATGCCTTGAAACATTAGCTCATGAAACATAAAAAAACCTACCTGCCTGCCCTCGTACCTACCCTCGTGCCTTCCCTTGTACCTACCCTCGTGCCTACCCTCGTACCTACCCTCGTACCTACCCGTGTTTCTACCCTCGTGCCTACCCTCGTACCTACCCCTGTTTCTACCCTCATGCCTACCCTCGTACCTACCCTCGTGCCTACCCTCGTACCTACCCCTGTTTCTACCCTCGTACCTATCCCTGTATCTACCCTCGTACCTACCCCTGTTTCTACCCTCGTACTAACCCCTGTTTCTACCCTCCTACATACCCCTGTTTCTACCCTCGTGCCTACTCTTGTATCTACCCCTATTTCTACCCTCGTGCCTACCCTTGTACCTACCCCGGTGCCTACCCTCGTACCTACCCCTGTTTCTACCCTCGTACCTACCCTCGTACCTACCCCTGTTTCTACCCCCGTACCTACCCCTGTTTCTACCCTCGTGCCTACTCTTGTATCTACCCCTATTTCTACCCTCGTGCCTACCCTTGTACCTACCCCCGTGCCTACCCTCGTACCTACCCCTGTTTCTGCCCTCGTTCCTACCCTCGTACCTACCCCTGTTTCTACCCTCGTACCTACCCCTGTTTCTACCCTCGTGCCTACTCTTGTATCTACCCCTATTTCTACCCCCGTGCCTACCCTTGTACCTACCCCCGTGCCTACCCTCGTACCTACCCCTGTTTCTACCCTCGTACCTACCCTCGTACCTACCCCTGTTTCTACCCTCGTACTAACCCCTGTTTCTACCCTCGTGCCTACTCTTGTATCTACCCCTGTTTCTACCCTCGTACCTATCCCTGTATCTACCCTCGTACCTACCCCTGTTTCTACCCTCGTACTAACCCCTGTTTCTACCCTCCTACATACCCCTGTTTCTACCCTCGTGCCTACTCTTGTATCTACCCCTATTTCTACCCTCGTGCCTACCCTTGTACCTACCCCGGTGCCTACCCTCGTACCTACCCCTGTTTCTACCCTCGTACCTACCCCTGTTTCTACCCTCGTGCCTACTCTTGTATCTACCCCTATTTCTACCCTCGTGCCTACCCTTGTACCTACCCCCGTGCCTACCCTCGTACCTACCCCTGTTTCTGCCCTCGTTCCTACCCTCGTACCTACCCCTGTTTCTACCCTCGTGCCTACTCTTGTATCTACCCCTATTTCTACCCTCGTGCCTACCCTTGTACCTACCCCCGTGCCTACCCTCGTACCTACCCCTGTTTCTACCCTCGTACCTACCCCTGTTTCTACCCTCGTGCCTACTCTTGTATCTACCCCTGTTTCTACCCTCGTACCTATCCCTGTATCTACCCTCGTACCTACCCCTGTTTCTACCCTCGTACTAACCCCTGTTTCTACCCTCGTGCCTACTCTTGTATCTACCCCTATTTCTACCCTCGTGCCTACCCTTGTACCTACCCCCGTGCCTACCCTCATACCTACCCCTGTTTCTACCCTCGTACCTACCCCTGTTTCTACCCTCGTACCTACCCCTGTTTCTACCCTCGTGCCTACTCTTGTATCTACCCCTATTTCTACCCTCGTGCCTACCCTTGTACCTACCCCCGTGCCTACCCTCGTACCTACCCCTGTTTCTGCCCTCGTTCCTACCCTCGTACCTACCCCTGTTTCTACCCTCCTACCTACCCCTGTTTCTACCCTCGTGCCTACTCTTGTATCTACCCCTATTTCTACCCTCGTGCCTACCCTTGTACCTACCCCCGTGCCTACCCTTGTACCTACCCCCGTGCCTACCCTCGTACCTACCCTCGTACCTACCCCTGTTCCTACCCTCGTACCTACCCCTGTTTCTACCCTCGTTCCTACCCCTGTTTCTACCCTCGTGCCTACTCTTGTACCTACCCCTGTTTCTACCCTCGTACCTACCCTCGTACCTACCCCTGTTCCTACCCTCGTACCTACCCCTGTTTCTACCCTCGTGCCTACTCTTGTATCTACCCCTATTTCTACCCTCGTGCCTACCCTTGTACCTACCCCCGTGCCTACCCTCGTACCTATCCCTGTATCTACCCTCGAACCCACCCCTGTTTTTACTTTCGTGCCTACCCTCGTGCCTACCCTTGTACCTACCCCTGTTCCTACCCTTGTTTCTACCCCTGTTTCTACCCCTGCGTTTACCCTTGTACCTATTCTGGTAGCTTTTCCTGTGCCTACCTCTGTTTCTATCCTTCTACCTATTCCTGTGTCTTCCCTCGTGCCTACTCTTATTTCTATCCTTGTGCTATCGTTGTTCCTATCTTTGTGCTCACCTTCGTATTTTATATCTTGCCTGTCCTTATGCCCAACCTCGTATCTCATATGATGCATGTCCTCACTTCTACCCCTGGGCTACTTCTTTCCCTACCCTCATTTCTATCCTTGTGCTTACTCTTGTGTCTCATCTCGTTCCCATTCCTTTACTTACTTTTGAACTTACTATAGTACCTTTGTTTCTACTATTATCTCAACCCCAGTGCCTACCTTTGTTCCTCTGCTTGTGCCTACTCTCATGTTCACCCCTTTCACTAGGCTTGTTCCTATCCTTGTACCTAACCCTTTTTCTACCTAGATTTCCACCCATGTACCTACTCTCATTACTACACCTTTTTTGCTTCCACACCTAGTCTAGTTACTACCCTTGTTACTACACTTTTTCTACTCAGATTTCTAACCCTGAAGCAATGCTCGTTTCTACATCTGACTCTACCTAGATTTCTACTTTTGTTCTTATATTTGCTCATACACCCGCTTTTACCATATTTTCTACCTAGTTTTCTATCCTTGAACCTAACCTCGTTCCTAGTACAGTGCCTACCTACGTTTCCACTCACGTACCTACCCTCGTTTTTACATTTGTTTTTACCCCTGAACCTACTATTGTTTCTACCGCTTGAATGACGTCATTTTTAATATTTAATCGGGAAACGTCACTCTTGTCACCTTAGTTTCGAAACTACTATCCAAATAATTGCAAAAAACTACTACATACTAGTTGGTCTACCATAGAGTTAAATAAATTTTTATCCATGTGACTACCTAGTTAGATGAAAATGTTATTCTTATAAAATGCCTAGTTAGTTTGTCAGATTAATTTTTTTTTCCAAGTGACTTCCTAGTTTTTATTTTTTGTTTTTTCTAGAAATTTTTTACGTTTCCATCATTACATAGCTAATATCCTCCACTGTGAAAGCACCTGATATTACAATATGATAGTTCTTTTCTTTTTTTGGTTTCTGCTTCTTACGCTTGCCAACCTCCTCAATTTTATTTATGATTGTTTAAATATGAGTCAAAATAATATTTTTCGGCAAATCAGTCCGCACGAAGTTCACGGAATTTTCCGAATTTTTTTTTTTTTGTGAATAATACAAAAGATTTTCCTGTTGGTCTTGGATCGATCTCATTTCTGCTTGACGCTAGATTTTTTCAAAAATTGAAAAATAGCCTTTTAAGGTATTTTTTGACAAATTTTAACATTTAATCAAAATGATATAGAAATAGTCTGGTCGCTGTAGGGGTTTTCGTGTGGCGAGGAGCGGAATGCGATCCACCCAGGTTCAAAAGATGTATTTTGACTCCCTGAATAAAAATTTCGAGGGTGGACACTATTAAACAAATAACAAATTACAAAAATCACTATTTCGGTAAGTAATAGTGATTTTTGTAAATTGTTATTTGTTTAAACAATTTCACATAAACTCTTCGAGTGTCCGCCCTCGAAATTCTTCTTCAGGGAATCAAAATACATCTTTTGAACCTGGGTGGATCGCATACCGCTCCTTGGTACACGAAAACTCCTGCAGTGACCAGACTAAAACCTCTAGTCATCTGCAAAATTTATAAATAAGTATTTTTTTATTAAAATATTTTAACTACTTTATCGTTTATTTTTATACTAATATAGTCCAATTAAGATATTGCTATTTTTGATAATCAAATAAATTTTTATTTTGGATGTCCTACAATAAACAACTATAAGATATTTATATCGGTCTTATAGTCTAACCATATACGCGGATCATTAGATAATCTTTACTTAAAATCACCCCCAAAGAACTTAAAATATTGATTAGTAATCAATCTTACACAACCCACAATATGTGTAACTTCTGAGTTTTGCAACAAAGGAACATCTAATGATCCTCTGCAGCACCGCCTTCGAAGTAACTTAAAAATCTGTAAAGAAACCTGCAAAAAAAAAAAAAATTATTATTCCCAGTATATTGATCCTCAACTGTCCAACGTTTCGAGCCCGCTCCGGCACCTCATCAGGGACTCCCTGCATCCGAATATACGTTTAGACTGTAAGACCGACATAAATATCTTATAGTTATTTACTATTTTTGCTCATTTTCAGGTATCTTCAAACGACCGTAGATTTTTCTACTTATAAAAATTGGTAAATTTTTTTAATGAAAAGACAAAAATTCTGTGACTAATAGGAAATCCATACGACCTTCCGCCTCGAAGATACAGCTGTTTAAAATCATCAAATAATGCGAAAAATCCGTTTTTTAAGATTTTTACGTGCATTTTGAACAGTTTATTAATGTTTGGTTAATATGTAGAATCTTCTCTTCATGTGTTTTTAAACAAGCTCCAATAATCATTGCAGTGGGGATTTGGAATTTCAGTTGATACTAAAGTACATACTTTTGACGCATTTTATGTGCTATACTAATGTTTTTTAACAATTCTTACGTTTTCTTGGACTTTTTTGGTTGTTATAGATGTTTTGCTATTATTTTTTAACTAAAATCTATTGAAATTTCAGCTAAAATTAGGTTGTCTGCTATTCAAAGTCAATTTCAACATTGATCTTAAAATCAAAATAATTTACAACTTTTAATTAGTTTTTTTATTTTTTTATACGATAAAAATCCATGTTCAAATATCATAAATTTTATGATTAATACTAATTAATTAATTAGTATTAATAATAATAATTAATTAATATTAATTAGTATCAATACTCATAATTAATTAATACTATCTATAGTATAATAATTAATAATTATTAATTATAATAATTATAATTATTAATTATAATAATTAATAATTATTAATTATAATTATTAATAATTATTAATTATAATAATTAATAATTATTAATTATAATAATTAATAATTATTAATTATAATAATTAATAATTATTAATTATAATAATTATAATTATTAATTATAATAATTAATAATTATCGGTGCTTTATTCATGCTGTTTTCTGACCAAATAACAGGTATATATATATGGTCTGTTTTTCAGACCAAATATTTTCCGTTATTTGGCCTGTTTTCCGATCTTTGGTCTGTTTTGCAGTCGCCACCCCTATCGGATCGTCAAAAAACTTACTCAAAGATGAAAACGACCATGGTGCAAGGCTTTGAGGTTAGAACGCGGCAACACAGTTTATGACTGAACTTGCTGTGATTTGTTCAGAAAGCAACACTCATAAAGCACCATAAATTAATTGGAGCCCGAATAAGCATATATATATCTTCCTATATTATATAGTTATATCCAGGAGGAGCTCTTTTTTTTTTTGGCTCCTCCGGGAGGAGCTCTGAAAATTACGGCTCCTCCGGGAGGAGCCCCTTAAAACATGTTAAATATAAGGTTTTTTGAAGGTTTTGAGGTGCTCCTCTGGGAGGAGCTCTTAATTTTAAAAGCTCCTCCCGGAGGAGCCAATTTTAGTAGCTCCTCCCGGAGGAGCACCTTAAAACGTCAAAAACCCTTATATTTAACATGTTTTAGGGGGCTCCTCCCGGAGGAGCTTAAAAAAAAAGAGCTCCTCCCGGAGGAGCACCTCAAAACCTTCAAAAAACCTTATATTTAACATGTTTTAAGGGGCTCCTCCCGGAGGAGCCGTAATTTTCAGAGCTCCTCCCGGAGGAGCCCCTTAAAACGTCAAAAAACCTTATATTTATTATGTTTGAAGTGGGCTCCTCCCGGAGGAGCCGTAGTTTAAAGAGCTCCTCCCGGAGGAGCACCTCAAAACGTCAATAAACCTTATATTCAACATGTTTTAAGGGGCTCCTCCCGGAGGAGTTGATTTTAAATTATAGGAGCTTCTCCTGTACGAGCACCTTAACTGTCAAAAAACTCCATATTTAACCTCTTTGAAGGGCGCTTTTCCTAGAGGAGTCGTAATTTTAAAAGACCTTTTTAAAGGAGTACTTCAAAACGGTTAAAAAATATTATATTTTACATGTTTCAAGTACTTGAAGTATTTTAACTTACTATTTAATTTTTATAACTATTTTTTTAGACTCACCATAATAAAATTTTCTTTTTTCAATTTAAATCATATTCAACAATTTTACCTAAACATGTTTGAACTTTTATTCAATACACCAACTCAACTCAAAAAACATGTTAAATATTAACTATCAAAAAACTCCATATTTTATAACTATTTTTATGGGGGTTGGCGAGCGAAGCGAGCAGGGGGGTACCCCCTAGTGTATATATATATATATATATACTATAAAAAATTGATTATAGTTAATCAATTTATCTGATGAAACAATCATGGATTACTTTAAATTGCTTTTAAAAACTTAGTCCAAATTAAAAATCTTATTTTTCGAATGCCATGAAGTATAAAAAAATCTACTGATCTACTTTTTACATATCCACTTATGAAAGAAAGAATATGAGTTTCAATGATAAAGTTAAGTCGACAACCAGTTTTGGCAACGATTTTTCTTATAGTCCCTCTACCGACAAACTTTAAGTTAAACAAAAGAAATTTTTCTCTATGTGATTAACTTCAGATGAAACTTGTCTCTTACTTTAAAAATATTTCAAGTTTTTTATACCTAGAAAAATTAATTTTTTTATGTTAAGATTAATTTTATTTATAAATTATAAATCAATTAATAATATCTTGGATTTTGATATCTTAAGATAAATTAATTGTAACTTAAACTTTTGAATTGTTTGAGCTGATTAAAAAATTATTTAAAAAAAATTGAATCCTCCATTGAAAATATGTACGTTCTATAGAACTTACTAAAATTTTAGTACTATTTTTGGGCTCGTTTATGTTATGAAGTTTATTGAAAGTATCTACTATCGGTGGATAGTGTAAATACCTTGCGATATGGTCGGTGATTACGCTCTATAAGTGATTACTACAGGCAATCTTACCGAAATCCAGCTGGATTTCCAGCTGGATTTCGGTTCCAATATGACGGCTGGGTTTCCAGCTGGATTACCAGCTGGATTTCAAAAAAAATTTTTTTGGTTGATATTGCTTAAAATCAAGTTATTATTCATTTTTCAATTATTTTGAAAAATGAATAATAACTTGATTTTATGTAGAATCAATTATTTTGAAAAATGAATAATAACTTGATTTTAAGCAATATTAACGGAATTTTTTTTTTCTTTAATCTAGCTGGATTTCGGTTCCAATATGACGGATGGATTTCCAGCTTGATTTTAGGGGCAGGGAATGACGACTCGACATTTGAACACAAATTTGTTTGCCCCTAGAGGCCACAAACAAAACTTTAGGACAAATTTGGGAAACTTATTCTTTTAACACTCAAAATCGATACTCGACTTTGCAGATGATTTGAAAGAAGTTATAAATTTTTATCCTTTCTTAACAGGGTGGCCCTTAATACAAATGCTGAAAATTATTTTAAAATAAAATTAAAACTATAATTCGACTGATACAAGTTTTTAAAAATATTACCGAGGTTTGAATTATTAATCCAAATCTTGTTTCGAATACATTACGCGAGGTAACTGGCTAGGTTATTGACCGAGCAGCTTTTTTGACTAAGAAACGCGGGAAAAGCTGTGAGGAAGACTTCTGCTTGCTGCTGGCTAAGCAGAAGAGTCGCGTTGTTTAGAATAATTCACAGTATGTTTATTCCGAGATCTTGCCGGCGTCAATTAAGGATTGTTGTTCCGTAACAAACACATTGATTATACTTCGTGCAAACGGTGAAAAGTAAGTTGAATTGTTATCGTTGAACGCAGAGCGTACTTAGCTAAACTATACTTGACATAAACCTCTTCTTTCTCTCATTCATTTTAAGGCTAACAATAAGTCAAACGGGTCATTTCAACAAAAAATTGAAGGTTTGTAAGGGTTTCATTCCCCTTATAAAATTCAAACAAAATAAGGAATGTTAATGTGGGTAAAACACTAGGGGTAACGGAATCACAACAACAGAGTTGCTCTTTGCAACCTTATTATTTATTGCTTAAATATAACACACTAACACTACCGTAGGAGCAGCCCTTGGCTCACCAGGTAAGATAAGGGTACTCACTTTTAGTAACGATGCACTCAATCACCCGGACAACGAATATCTCAGTACAGCGTGGGTTATCACGACAGCAGGCTCCGGCGTCATAGTCGCAGCTGACACACGTATAATCTAACTAGTTGCTGTAGCGATACTGCCGCGCTCACCTCAGACTACTGTCTGCTCTGGTGCCTTTTCGTTACCTGCTCCCGCTCGGCCGTCTGCTCCTACAGGTTATAAACGGGCCTGCATTTACCAGGTAAATTTCCATTAAACCTAAAGTAAATTATAAATTATTTATCACTCTTGGTGAGAAAAACCTCCGGGTGAGCGGTAGCGGGCCAGACGACCGTTACAGGTTCAGTAAAATTAAAAATGAAAATGAAAAAAATAGCTCTGTAGCGCTCAAGTTAGTACCTTAATATATCTTTCAAGTCCAACCCTTTCAAAATTGGATCAAAATTAACGTCAGAATATGGAAAATCCTTCCTAAAGATTCAATATACAGGGTGTAGAAAAAGTAGCGGAACCCCTGATTTACTCGAAACAATGCATTTTTTGTATGGCAAATGTAATGCAAAAGTTTCCTGAAATAAAATTTATGATTTAGTGGGCCCTGTGAAAAAGAGCCCGGGCCCTTAGGTTGGGCCCTGAGGCCCTAAAGTTCGTTTTTTTAAATGGGAACCCCTATTTTTGTCCCCAGGTTCGAAAAGAACGGAAAATTTTACGATATAGAGGTATTTTTTGAAAATTTTTTGGATCTTATTAAGGCCCTTTCCCTCTAGCCCCTATTATCTTCGAAAATACGCAATTTTCGCATAGCACATGTAAGGTAAAAGTTTCCTTAAATAAAATTTACGATTCAGTGGGCTATATGAATTAGGGCCCGGGCCAAAATTGGCTATACGAAAATTGCGTACTTTCGGAGATAATAAGGGCTAAAGGGAAAGAGTCCTAATAAGGGCTAAAAAAATTTTTAAATAATACCTAAAAATCGTAAAATTTTTCGTTGTTTTCGAATTCGGAGTTAAAAGTGGGGGTTCCCATTTGAATAAACGAAGTTTGGGTCCGAAGGGCCCAAGATGAGGGCCTGGGCCCTTTTTCATAGGGCCCACTAAATCGCAAATTTTATTTCAGGAAACTTTTACATAACATATGCTGTACAAAAAATGCATTGTTTTCGAGTAAATCAGGGGTTCCACTATTTTTTCTACACCTTGTACATAGATGTATAGAAAATTTTATCAAGCAACAAAAATATACAAAACTGTTTCCTATATTCTGACGTTAATTTTGATCCGATTTTGATAGGATTTGGCTTAAAACATAGCTTAAGGTAGTAGCTTGGGCGCTACAGAGCCACGTTTTTCATTTTCGTTTTAGTTTTATTTTTACTGATTTTTTACGCAAATTCTGAAACTCACCTATGACTTTGCCTTGAGTTCGAAAACTTATTTCTTTTGTTGTTATCGGTCGTCAATATTTAGTGAGCGTACTCCAGCATATTCCTGAAATCAAGAAAGTCCTAAATTAATTTAGATGTAAAATTGAAAAAAAAATATGTATTGAACCCAAAATAAAATACATTACATATATTTACATTGTGAATATTAAAAATAAGGGATTTTAAACAAATGATTTTAATTAAACCATAATAAAAAAAATCATTTCGTTTTCTAATTAAAATTATTTAATTCATATTTTATTTTGGGTTCAATACATTTTTTTTTTCAATATTTACAATGTAAATATTAAAAATAAGGGATTTTAAACAAATGATTTTAATTAAACAATAATAAAAAAAATCATTTCGTTTTCTAATTAAAATTATTTAATTCATATTTTATTTTGGATTCAATACATATTTTTTTTCAATTTTACATCTAATTTAATTTAGGACTTTCTTGATTTCAGGAAGGAAGAAAATATAGTGAATCTGTGTTTTGTTTAAAAACTACAAGTTAAATATTATTATTCAATTTCGAAATGAAAGCTACTTTTTATTTTATTAATTTAAATTTTTAATGAAAAGATATCAATTTATAGAAAAAGATTTTAAAAAATTCATTTTGGGTAGAAATCTTTTTCTTTTTTTAATGCAAAATTAGATTTTTTTTTACGATATTTTTACATTATTTCTTTGATTTATTATAATAAAATTTTTTTGACAGAATTGAGCGAAACTAATAATTATACTGGTTTTGGAGGGTAAAAATTAATGAAAATGAGTTGTTACGAGAAAAAAATTCCATTACATCTATAATTTCTATTCGCAAAACACGTTTTTTTTACGATTTTTCTTATTATTTCGCACTTTTTTGCTTGTAATGTTTCAAAATTCAGGAACCCTTTAAAAGTAATACTACCACTAGGTTTCTGGGGAAAAAATACATGAAAATAAATTGTTAAAAGAAAAAAATTCCATTATCTCTACAATTTTTATTCGAAAAACCCGTTTTTTTAACGATTATTCATGTTATTTCGCACTTTTTTTAAAAATCAAGGAATCTTCAAAAAACAATGCTGCCATTCGATTCAGGGAAAAAAAATACATCGATCTATACAGTTTTGATGTAAAAAATTTTAAATTTTCATCTTGTTTTTGAACAATAATTATTTTGACCTGTTTTTTACGTGCAAATCCCATGGGAATCTTCAGCGGCCTTGAGGCACGTTAAAAAAGGGTTTGAAAATTTTTTTTTCGGCATGAGCATGACTTTTTAGGTATAAAGAAGCGATTTTTACCCTGTGCTCATTAAAAAAAAAAATTAAAAAAAAATTAAGCCCCGTCCTACTGCCTACGCACGATTTAAAGATTTGTATTGGTTGGTTAACTGAGGCGTTATTTTATTAGCTAATCAATGCACATAGTGAAGTGTTCATGATCTCCTAAAATCAACGAGAAAGTGTACGAGATGAATTCGTACACACACACACACACACACACACACACACACACACACACACACACACACATACAGCGAGGTGTAGTAAATATCAGGGAGGACTTGCTATAGGCTATCTAGCTAATAATTCATTTAATTCTTTTGCCTTTTACATGTTATCCCTTGTGGGAACCAGTGGGGGCTTTTGAAGTTTTTTTTTCTAAAATTTCCTTGTTACGTGGCATCTCTTGCTATTTTATGGCAAAAATTTTGCGTGAATTTTGTGGACTGGACGCGGCGAAGAGAACAAAAATTTTTATATTTATCATAGAGGATAGATGGCAGCGAGCGGAACCTGAGCGCCGTAGCCAAGCAAAAGAAAGAGAGAGAGGAAAGACAGACCGCTGGCTGGATACTGGCAAACTCTCTAGCGAACGTAAATGTAAAAAAAAAAAAATAAAAATAACTATTTTTGTGTTTACGTGTATTATGTGAGGACTGAGCAACAAATTTTTTTTTAAATGGCTAGTTGAGCAGTGATATTCAACTTATGGATCCAATCAAAATATTTTTTCAATTGATTTTTGAATTTTTTTTGTGTTGCAAAAATGCATTTTTTTGTGCATGTTTATTTGTCAGCGACGGATGAATGAAGAATTTTTTCGGATGCGCGATTTTTTTAATTTTTACTCAGAAGCTTTTGTAATTTTTGGAAGGAAGTAAAAAATTATTTCAGGAGCCCAAATTGATTTTTCCGGTTAATTTAAAATTATCAAACCGAATGGAGACTTGTTTATTTTGAACTTATGTCTAGAGCAGTAAAAAAATTTAAGTTGTTTTTATTTTGTCGAATTTCCGGGAATCCGTGTGAAAATTTTTTTTTCTTATTCAGAAAATTGATTGTGCTGATGCGCAGAATTTTTTAAATTTTTTAGCTATGGCTAGAGTTTTGACTACCAAGAGTGACTTGCGTGCGTAACGAATTATTGAATTTTGTATGTATTCATTGTGTTATAAATATAAGTCTGAGTGATTTCAACTAGTCTTTAAAAGAAACCGAAGTTCGTATTTTTTAAAAAATTTTTTTTGCAAGTTCTATTGCATGATTTTAATTTATGGTGCACTCAAATATGAATAGAGCACCGGTTAAATATTTAATTTTTCAATTTTTATTTCAATTTGGTTGGTTTAAAGAGGGAGGTTGAATATTATTTTAACTCCCGATCAGAAAAATACGAACAAGATTCTGATTCTGTTTCAGGCTGGAGAAGGCTCATTTAGATGAGATTGCGCACGTGCCGTCACATGAAAATTTTGTTATAGTTAGGGCTGCAAGTGCAAAGAGACTTAGTCGAAGATATCGTTGAAGACGAAGGATGCAGTCATTGACAAGAATGGAACAGATGTGTCGAGGTACAAAGTTGTTGATACAGAGTCATAGCCTGGGTGGTAGAATGATTTTCCATTTGAACTGTTTGGGATGATGAAAGATCTCTTGGTTGTATTTACCGAGATTAGGACAGTGCATGATGAGTCACTCGTAAAAATAAGCGAACTCAAGCAAGCATACGAAAAATCCCAAACAACCTCAAACCCAGAAAACAAGAAGAATGGAAACAAATCCACTCCATTTCTGAAACGGTTGACCAGAGAGGTAAGCAAGCTGTTGGTGAAATTAGTGACTGAGAAGTCGAAGTTTCCTTCTCAGAAATAGAAGATTGGTGAAAATCCGAAATTCCAAGATTCAGCATGAAAAAAGTGGAAGAAGATGGATTCTTCGATATATAGCAGCGATATTAGTACTCACAGTGTTGATAAGAGTACTAAGAATTATGTAGTCTGCTTATGTAAAGAGATAGGGCACTACAAGTCCCGGTAAAGTCAGGAAACGGTCGTCACTCAGAGTAAAAGAAGCCAATTCTGAGTGTAGCGACTTCCGAGCGGCTTCGTTTGTTAAAAAGAGTAAATTTTAAAGTTTGAGAATAGTACGTACTATTACAGTAAAACCTCTCTAATTCGAAACTCAACTGTCTGAGCATCAACTTCGATTTATAGAGGATTTTGAATTATAGAGCCAAGTTTGGGAACTTTGAAAAAAATTCGAATTAAGGAGGTTTCAAAAATATTTTTTATTCATCAATCAAAAAATTTAGACATTACCTTAAATATATATGTTAAAATATCAAGTGTGATAATCTTTACACATTGATGAAACAGTACACGCATCGCCATCTATTGGGCGTTGGCGTTATGAACTGTTGGAAATTTAGTGAACAGCTGAGCGCAGCACCGCTGGCCGCTAACCGCTGTTCTCTCCTTCTTCTACGATGCGAAGCCGAGCGTATCGGTCGATCAAATGTCACGCGCCGCGTCATTAGTCCTACCTCGTTAAACATAAGTATTGTTAAGCTAATTAATTTATACACTTACATAATAAATTATTGTTGTTTTTCTTTATAAATTAAAAGTGAGTAAACCCGATTATTTATCCCATGCCTGCTATTTATTTCACACCTCATTTTAACAATATATTTTTCATTATTTTATTTGGCATTAAAATAACTTGTGATTCTCTCCTGCTTATTATTTTTTACTATTTCAGTCATAATGAAAGACTCTAATTTTTGCATGGATAGAATTGCGTTTACGCTTTTCACCAACAGAAACTTCGGAGTAATCCTGAAGAATCTTTTCTTTATTTTTTAAAAAAGTCGATACCCAAAGGAATGCTGTTAGAATTTGCTAATTGTGTTTTCGATTTTTCTCCAAGTTAAACTTCTTGAATTATGTGAACTTTTTCTTTAACAGTAAGTGACCGATACTTTTTACTCGACACGTTGTCTGTTAGACATTGACTTCAACACTGAACTTATTCTTAGTGAGTCTACAGCATACCGGCCCATTTTCAATAAAAGGGTCTCTTCGAAACTCCTGCCTACAGTAACTTCGAATTATAGAGGTAAAAATACATGAATAAGTTGTTCAAGGGACAAAAGCTACTTCGAATTATGGAGGTTTTGAAAGCATAAAAAATTCAAGAGTCTGAGGCCTAACTTTGAGATAGAGAGGATTTCGAATTATAGAGGTTCGAATTAGAGAGGTTTTACTGTATTAAGCATAAGAGCCACCAGTATCACTACACGGAGAGAAAAAAAACAGAAATTTACTGTGTAAGCTAACACGAAAAAATCGTGTGTTAACCTTACGCAGAAAAAATCCTAAGCGCTACTGTAGCCGAACCAATCAGGCAATCAGGTGTGACCAAGAGTGATTTTGATTGGCTCTCTTACAGTAGTGCTTAGGATTTTTTCTGCGTAAGGTTCACACACGATTTTTTCGTGTTAGCTTACCACAGTAAATTTCTGTTTTTTTTCTGTCCGTGTAGGTGTCCACCCTAAATCATTCATTGTCAAAACTTCCTAGAGAAATTATCTTCTAACAATATAAAATAACAATTATTATATTGACGATACTATATTCTTTAGAGTATCTTAAATACGTGATCCTGGTATCATATACAACCATTTTGACTTTATCGATCATGTTCAAACTATAGTTACTAAATCTTTTTAAAAACTTGATATACTATAGTACACTTCCAAGATATTCAAAAATCCGAATGCATTTATCAAATTTTGTAAATCCTTAATTTTACCTAACCTCTTTTTAAGATCTATCATCTGGTCACCCAAGTATTAAAATCTATAGACTTGAGAGGTTTCAGCATAGCTTTCTTCAGTTTCTATCTTTTGAGGCTAATTAATCAATGAACAGAACTTCACACAACTGTACGAATCCTTTTATAAAAAGAGAGCTATCGCCATCTTGCGTAAACAATTTATTCGTGAGCTGATTGGTGAAGAAGTTTTTAAAATATTCGAAAAGTGCATTTGAGGTTACTATTTTTGTTTTTTTTCCTATGCGCGCTTGCGCGCTTAAAAACTGATGAAGCTAGAATTTTTTATTTTATTTAACAAAAATTTCTTTTGCAAAAGCAATAAATAAGGGTCCGTGCGCGCTTGCGCGCTGAGTAATTTCTAGTATATTTAAAAGCTTCAATATTATTTCAATAGAATTTTTCCATGAGTACCATGCCGTAGTTTGTGTCCACAATTGTGTTCACCTAAACTACCTGCCAGAAGAGAACTCAATATTTAAATTGAAACTTTGACCTTATTCGACAAACCGAAATTAAATACTGTAATAATTCAATCATCATATTATTACTAATTATTGCGAACTATATTGTAATAAGTTCTAAAACCCATACATTTAAATTAAAAAAAATATGAATAAAAATAAAAATAAATAAGAAATTTCAAATAAGAATTCTTATTTGGGTCTGATGCATTTTGTATAGCTTAAAAAGCTGAATGTATTAAAACTTCTTAATAAATATTAATTTGTTTCATAATAATGTTTATTTTATTTATTTATTTGAATATTGCGAACATAGGGTCAAGGCCCTGTCATGTTCATATAGTGAACGATACATAGTAAGTTTAATATTCATAAGTAAATGTAGAAAATAGTCAATTATTCATAATACAAACATAGTAACTAGTGAGAATAAATATATGTGATTCACAAAGTGCATGGTGATTCAGCAGAGGCAATGCTGATGATGATCATCTTATAAATTTTATGCAGTTGGTAAGATATTTCTTGAAGTTCCTAGAAGTGATCACATTAAATGGGTGTAATTTGTAGTGTGCGACTTTCCATCGGTGGTGTTATTAATGTTTTCATAGTTCAGTGAACATGACCACAGTATTTGTTTGAAGTTTTTCAGTTGGTGTTGACTTATAGTGTAAGTTCGTGTTTATTTGGATGGAAACTGGATAGGTTATCGAATGGACAAGAGTAAGGTGAGAGTTTGCGTAAGCGTAGGGGGGAACGAAGATTAATCCTTGGGGATTGGCACGTTTAAGCCAATCAGAACAGTCTCAATAGAAAAGTGTTTGTCTGACTGCTGTCTTCAAGGTGTCAGAAGTATTGAGTGAAATACTTGAATGGAAATTTTATAATTTGTAAAGATGCCTGATAAGTAACGAAGGCAAGAGTGCAGTAGACCGATTATTTCTAGAATCATGCAGGCTGACAGAGCCACTTACTCTTAAGAGGCCATTCTAGTAGATTCGATTTTTTTTTTTTTTCAAAGATTTTTTATTTGTAGTAAAATTGATACAATCGCTTTGAAATTTTTACACAATGAAGTCAAACAGTAAAAATATAAGAAATTTTTTTTTATTTTTTATTTTTAACAGTTTTTCTTGGTAAAGTCTATTATTCGATAAAACACAAATATTATTTAATAAATAATTTATTGATTAGACTAATCAAGTAGTAATAAACACAAAAGTAAATTAAAGTTTAGGTTAATGCGTGTGTACATAGCAACATACAAGAAGTGAGTGAGAGTGCTGCCATCAACTGACCAACAGTCAAGCCAACTTCAGGCTGTTCGAATTTTACATTCCATCACTCCCTCCAAATACCTCATAAATATAATTAACATATAACAAATCAGATTATAAATGAAAAAATTGAATTTCCATTTTAAGATAATTAACTTTGAATCAGAAGCCGTCGTTGGCTTAGTCGGCTGAAACATCGGCGCGCCGAGGGACGCCGGTTCGAATCTCTGCTGACTCAATTTTTCGAGGCTGGCGGCGAGGTGAACTGTGCGGCCCGCTTTAGACGAGACAAGAACTCATGGGAAATATTGGTACATTCTGAGGATTAAAAGGAGATGGCCACCGAAGATTGGATTAACTCTTTCAATAAATTATGATTGAATCACACCATATAAGTTAACCTGTCAACCCTTCACTGCTACCCATCTAAAGCTGATGGAATATTCGACGGCATCTTCACCTTGTAAGATGAAGTATTCGAGGACTGGAGTACCTGAAGGACTTCATGAAACCAACAGTTTAAACCTAAACCCAATGTACCCTTAATTTGATGAACTTTAAATAATGTGTCTGTATCTAATAACCTTCATAAGTAATAAAGATTAAAAAAAAAAAAAAAAAAAAAAAAACTTTGAATCAGATTAAACATTAAAAAAAAACTTCTTAAATCATAATTCGAATTTACACAGTTAACTAATTAGTCTGTATTCTAAGTTGAATTTAAAAACTGCCTCTGTAAAAATTATGAATATTTCTAATGGGTGGAGTGTACGTTTCAATAGGCTCATCTTGGTCCTATTCTTATTGACAAATAAGAAGAAGGTAGTAAATTTACCTCTCTTATTTGCTTGATTGGGCGTTCTGCGAAGCTTTGAGAGGTGGATCTGACCTCTTCAGCTCTGTAACAACTTTTCATTTATGGTTTTTAAGTCATAGTCAAAATCATTTATTTTATGACAGCCTTTCATTTGAGTGTAATTAACAGCTGCTATATTGTCACACCAAATTTCAACAGGAAAAAGAGTTTTTCCTAAAATTTCTCTGATTGCAATGTCCAAAGAAACAAGTTCTTGACAAGCTTTACTCATACTTTTAGTTTCAGCCTTGCAACTGGATTTATAGACTTCACTCTGTTTATGGCTACGCGTTGCTACTGTGTAACCAAACAGAATAATATAATGACCATTAGTTGAAGTAGAATCATTCCAATCATTATAACTAGAATTAGATTTAGCTTCCAGAAAATTAAATTTAGCAGTAAATTTTAAACCTATTCTACATTACTACGAAGATATTGAAGTAATTGTTTCACATCTTTCCAATCATTCAAAGTTGGAGCTACTTGTCTTCTGGCTAGAACATTTACAACTTAAGATATGTCAGGTCTTGTACCTCCAGCCTAGTAAAGTAGAGTTTCAATAGCTTCACAATATGGTACCTTTTCTTTCGAAACTTGAACTTGATTTTGTTTGGATTCTTGTTTTCGTTTTGATTCTTGATTCTCCATTAATTTTTCTGCTATTAACCTAGATTTTCTTCTTTGAACTTTTCTTCTTTGACTTGTCTCCATAGGAGCATTTCTTGGAATAAAATTTTTCATGTTAAAACGTTCAAGAATCTTTTCTGTGTATTCTGATTGATCAATCTAAATTATGCTTTTCTCTTCATCTCTGGTAATTTTCATACCAAGGAATTGATTTAGTTCACCCAAATCTTTTATTTTGAAAATTTCACTGAGTTTTAATCTGATTAGTCCATACAATGCTTTCATCAATTTACAAATTTTTTTCTTTTTACCTTCATTTTTTATTTTTACTCCTTTTAGTATATTCATGTAAATATCTTCATTCAAGACACCATTCAAAAATGCTGTTTTTACATTCATCTGAATCAATTTCAGACCAAATTTATTTGCAGTGGCCAGCACTGCTCTGATTAAAGGCATGCCCAAAACAGGTGCATAAGTCTCTTGGAGTTCATATTCTTTACGATCTTTGAAACCCCTAATGGCCAATCTTGCCTCGCAAACCACATTACCATTTTTCAAAGTTTTCTTTTTGAAAACCCATTTGGAATCAATCACATTTAATTTCTTCTCTTCTTTTCTGGGAACTGGCAAGTCAATCAGTTCCCAAACTTAATTTTTATTCATAGAATTTAATTCTTCCTCCACTGCGTGCTGCCAAAATTCTTTCTCAGAAGATGCCATTGCTTCTTCATATGAATAACGATCCTTATTTATTGAAGCTAATAAAGAAAATTTAACTCATTTTCCTCAAGTCATCTTTTTCTCTTCCATCAATTTCTAAATCTTTAAATACAACTTTACTTTTATCTATATTATCAGGAGTAAAATAAGCAAAACTCGAATCTTCAACCAAGTTTTCAGGCATTGCATTTTTTGCATAAACAGTAAAATCTCTATCTTCATTTTGTTTTCTCATTGGTTGAATTCTGACTTTAGTTGATTCAATTTTACTTTGATTATCAATTTTTCTTTTTTGACCTTTTTTGAATAACAGGCTCAGGTGTATTCTCACTCAAATTTAACTCAGAATTTCCATTAAGATTCGAATTTTTTCCATTTTGTGAAAATTCTGAACTGTCCTTCTTAGACTTATCAAGTAGGTCAATTTCAGAATCTGAATCTGAGTTAGATACAATTAGTTCAGAATCTAATTGAAGAATACGATCAGAATCAATTTCAAAACCATCATTGTAAACAATTTTCTCATTAACTTTAACATTACAAGAATTCAGAAATTTTCTAGTTGCTGTATGCCATAAAATGTCACCAGTCTTTGAATAACCAAGCAAAACAGCTTTAATTGCTCTGGCAGAAAATTTAGTCTTTAGATCTTGATCTAATACATAGGCAATACAACCAAACCTTCTTAATTTCTCTAGGTGTGGTTTCTTGTCTGAAGCAAATAAAGTAATTGAAATTTTTAAATTGTCTAATTTGTGAGGTGTACGATTGTAAACATAAATTTCCATTTCTGCCGCAAAACTCCAGAAATATTCTGGCAAGCCAGAATCAACTAACATGGCCCTAATTTTATTTTCTAGAGCTCTGTTAATTCTCTCGGCAACACCATTCAATTGTGGTCTTCTTGGAGGAGCAAAATCTTGATCGATTTTCTCTCTCTTCATAATTTTGGAAAATTTTCCACCAAGATTTTTTTTGGCATTGTCAGCTCGAATATAACAGACTCTTGCATTAAAACCAATCAGATTTCTTGATTTTTGAAGAAAACTTTCTAAACCATCTCCACCTTGGCTTTTTCTTTTCAAGATTTTAATATCTGCATAACGAGTATAATCATCAACGAAAGTGATATATTTAGAAAAATCTGGATAAAGGCTTAAGATAAAGGCTTAACCCCATAATATCAGTATGTAATCTACCCAAAACTTTATCTGACCTCACTCTTATTTCATTAAACGGCTTTTTAGTCATTTTAGATAACTTACACGTTTCACAATCCTTAATAGAATCATCAAATTTCATATTTTCAAACCTAGGTAAAAATTTCTTTAAATATCTTAAATAACCAACAGACGCATGATTAAACCTACGATGCCAAATTATACCTAAACTTGGTTTTTCTAATTTACTTTCATTGTACTCAGATTTATAAATTTGTTTAATTTTTTGCATTTTATCGTTAAATATATTTAAATCAATTATTCTTTTATTCCGGACAATTGAATTAAAATCTGAATCTCCAAAAAAATCAAAGTTATTATTTTCATTATTACAATTAAGTTCATCTAAATTCTTTCTCCCAAACTCAGACCAGTGAATCTCTGTAATTTCAGAATCTGAATCTCCCTCCGAACTTGAAAAATCGTTATCACCTGTCTAAGATCGAGTAATTGAATTTCCAGTTGTAACCATTTTTGCGGTACAATTATAACTGTTGTAAATAAAGGGATCGAAGATCGTTGAAATAAAACTTACAAGGAGAGGTCACACCCTCCGGGTCACCGATCTTGACGAAACTTTGGGAATCGTTTTCTTATACCAAAAGATGAAGAAATCTACCAATCATCCCGTCTAATGCCTTTCATACCTAGTTCCTACATAGCTTATATCGTATTTTTAGCTCTTTTTGGGTTTTTTTGCGAATTTTCAAAAAATTCCTGCTCGAAGCCTATTGCTCTTACAAAATTCTGCAACCCCGCATTCTCTTTATTTTTTTATCTTCTTTTGAGAAAAAATATTTTTAAATCTAATTTTGAAGAAATAGTCCATGTAAAATTAAGGTAATCAAAAGCATTTTTTTACTGTTTTTTTGGTTTTATGAACTTATCAAAATTATGTCTAAAAATATTTTTTCTAGAAAATTCATAAAATACAAAGAAAATGTGGGGTTGCAGAATTCTGTAAGTGCAATAGGCTTTGAGCAGGAATTTTTTGAAAATTGCCACAAATAACCACAAAAGTCGCACAAAAATGTTAAAAGTGTCAAAACAAGCTGATTTTACTTGCATTCTCTTTATTTTGTTATCTTCTTTTGAGAAAAAATATTTTTAAATCTAATTTTGAAGAAATAGTCCATGTAAAATTAAGGTAATCAAAAGCATTTTTTTACTGTTTTTTTGGTTTTATGAACTTAGACTGTACGTCGTCAGCCTTATCAAAATCATGTCTAAAAATATTTTTTCTAGAAAATTCATAAAATACAAAGAAAATGCGGGGTTGCAGAATTTTGTAAGAACAATAAGCTTCGAGCAGGAATTTTTTTAAAAATTCACAAAAAACCCAAAAAGAGCTAAAAATACGATATAAGCTATGTAGGAACTAGGTATGAAAGGCCCATTAGACGGGATGATTGGTAGATTTCTTCATCTTTTGGTATAAAAAAACGATCCCCAAAGTTTCGTCAAGATCGGTGACCCGGAGGGTGTGACCTCTCCTTGTTAGTGTGTTTAAAATAGTTATTTAAGTTTATTCAATAAAATAATATACTTGGCTTCGACAAGCCTTACACCCCGTGACCGCACGCGCGAGTACCAGCACGGAAGAAACAGTAGCTGCATGGAAAAAGACAAGCCGTCGGTCTTCAGCAGCTTCAGAACACACGCATGCGCACAGCAGTCTTGCACATGACACTTATACCGCGTGTATTCAAATAATAGTATAAATAATGTCGGATTATTCACATAATTCAACACGCCTCCTTGAATTTATGACATTTCACTTTTATCTTAGTAACTGTTTTTACAGTATAATTTTACAAACTCATCTTATAATCTAATTTTTTTAAATTAATCTTAACGCATTTGTAATTTTAACAAATTTTGTTTTATCTTAACTTTCAGTAAATAAATCAGCCAAATTAAACTTAGAATCTATCTTTATCATATCAATCATGCCATTTTCATAATTCTCATTAACATAATGATATTGCACTTCAATGTGCTTCGAATTTTTTGTAAAGTTACCGTATTTTGCAATTGCTACTGCACCAGAATAATCTTCATAAATTTTTATCGATTTTTCTATTCTCAAATTAAACGATTCATTTAACAAATTTTTTAGAAATTAGATTTCAGTTACTGCTTCCGATAAAGCAGTGTATTCAGCAAAAGTTGAACATTTTGTCACTACATTCTGTTTTCGCGTTTTCCAATAAATCAAATTTCCAAAAAGTCTAATTACAAAACCGGTTGTTGATTTTCTATCTATATTATCACCTGCAAAATCTGAATCAACCATATAATCTATTTTTACTCTATTTACATTCTTATCATTATGTTAATTTTAAATTCTTAGTTTTATACAAATATTTTAAAATTCTTAAAGCATATTTATAATGTGTTTGATCATAACAACTTTTAATTCTACTTCAATAATTAACACTATAAGTAATATCAGGTCTAGTGCCTGTGCTAATATATAATAATTCGCCAATTAAATTCCGATATTTTATTCTTTCATCAACTTCTGTCGCTTGATTTAATTTCAAATTACTCTCCATAGGAGTTTCATATAATTTCGCATTCTCAAGATTATATTTTTCAGCCAAAGATTCAATATATTTTGTTTGACTTAAAGTCATCAATTTCATTTCTTTACAATAATCTCTTATCAAGATTTTTGCAAACAATCAAGTCATCAACAAAAACTAAAATATATATTGGATAAGCCTTTGTCTTAGCCTTTGTTATTTACATACAAACAATAGTTATAATTACTTCTTTTAAATCCTAACTTTTCAACAAAAGCATGAAAAAAACATTCGTACAAGGCTCTTGAACTTTCTCGCAAACCGTAAAGAGCTTTTAATAATTTACAAACCTTATTCTTACCAGTTTCATAACTTTTAGAATCATAAATGTAAACTTCAGATTTTATGTTGCCATTTAAAAATGCTGTCTCAACGTCCATTTGTTCTACAAATAAATTATTCGCACAACTGTAACTTAATAGAATTTTTAAAGTTTGCATTTTACTGACAGGTGAATAAACATTTTCTAAATATTCTTTCTGTTGAAAACCTCTAACTACTAGTCTAGCTTTATAAGTATTATCATTTTTCTTTTTATAAATCCATTTAACATCAATTATTTTCTTGTCTTTAGGTTTGTCAACAACTATCCATATTTTGTTTTTATTTAAACTTTCAATTTCAGAGTTCATTGCCTTTTTCCAATATTTCGATTTGCTGGAGTTTAGCGCCTCCTAGAATGTATTCGGTACATTCGCATTTACGTAATTGACATAAACACAATGTGTTAGAGGATTACCGTATCTTTGAATAGGACTTCTTTTCCTACTCGATCTTTTAGGAATAGTCAAATTTTCATTAATCATTTCATCCATATTCTCAACATTATCACGCTCGCTTGGAATATTTTCATCCGATTCATACTCAGCATCATCATCATTATCTTTCTCAGAACCATCCTCATTCTCTAACCTTAAATTAATAGAATTTTCTTCATCAACATTTTCATTTTCATTTATAGTCATTTTTTTCATGCAAATTAACTCTTTTTCATTCTCGATTACTTAAACGTGTCTGGCATTAATTACTTTGTTGTTTAACAAAACTCTATAGTTATCATTATTGTAGCCTATCAAAATACCTATTTAGCTTTATCATCTTATTTACCTTTCCTTAAAACTTCAGGGATTCTCACAAAAACTTTACCACCATAAACCTTTAAATGTTTCACATTAGGTTTTTTGCCAAAAAATATTTCAAAAGGAGTTTTATTCTCCCGTGTATTAGCAATTGTACGATTTTTCAAATAAGAGACTATTTTTATAAATTCAGGCCAATACATGTTATCAATTCCCGCTTCCCGGGCTAAACAACGACCGATATCCATTGCGGATCTGTTGTATCGTTCTGCTACACCGTTTAGTTCGTGTACGTAGCTTGGGCATGGTGACAACTCAATGCCTTTATATTTAAAAAAATAATAAATCTCGCGATTTAAATTATCTTTCCCGTTATCACAACGTAATTTCTTTACTTTTTTACTGAAAAGATTCTCGACTAAATTCACATTGTAACGTAAACGAAAGCCGTACAACTTCCCTGGGCATTGATAATGATAGTTGTAGCTGTAAACTACAGCATTATTGTAAACCAGTGAGCAGCAGCTCGCACGGTAACAAGCGTACGCTTGTGTGCAACAAGCCGCCGACCGGTCGGCGACACACGAGGTGGGCCTTAGTCGAGTGGCAGCTAAGCGGCCGCGTGGATCTTTCGAATGACCCCGCGTTGGTCTCAGTATTATTAATCGAAAAGCTAAGCTGCTACCGGCTCCTGCCGTAACGAGGAAAGCCTCACGTTTTGTAAATTCGTTAATTGTGGAAGTTAATTGTGCTAGCGCGCGCTTATTAATCATGGAGCCGCAGTTGCAGTGTGTGAGTATCTCTCCCTCTCTTTCACTGGGCTTTGCCCCTGCTGGCTCGTACGGTGCGCGTGGTTTATACAAGAAGGAATAAAGTCTGTAAGTTACAAATGTAACTCTGTTGTTCTAATTAGATTCCTAAAGATCCTCCAAGTTCGAACCTTTTATTTGGCAAAGCCTGTCTGGCTTTGGACGTAAGGCAAAACCTTACAACATATTCTAGGAAACAACCTGCTGTTTCATTTTTACTCTTAATGCAATAAGTTCTCGTACATTTACTGTAATCATCCATAAAAGTCAAAAAATATTTTTCTCCACAGTAACCAGTAGTTTTATGTAGACCATTTATATCGGTATGAATTAATTCCAAAAACTCTGACGATTCAATTCTCTCATTATCAAATCGTACATTTGCCATTTTACTCTGTATACAGCTCGCGCATTTCAAAATATCATTTTCTAACTTATCCGGCAAACCTTCGAGCAGTTAATTTTCAACTAATTTATTTAAATATGGAAAATTTACATGGCCTCAAGCCCTATGCCATTTTTCTTTATCTGTTAATTTCAAAGTATTTGCATAAATATTTTCATCTTTATTTTTATCAACACAACTATGCATAACGTATAAATTATCAATTTTATTTGCAATAGCTACCAATTTCCTATCGTTGTTGTAAATTTTTGCATTTTCATTTTTAATTACAACAGTGCTAGATTCACTTATTCTAGAAATGCTCAAAATATTTTTTCTTATACCATTAACAAAATAAACATTCTTTAAATCAACATGAACTATGCTATCATAATTTTTAAAAAATATTTTAATTTTTCCTAACTTAGTCGCTTTTATAATTTTGTCATCTGGCAACTTAACATTAGTTGGATTTTTTGAAGGGTATCGCCGGGTAAGATAGTCGAACCGGCCCCCACGGCAAACCCTTACAATATATATATCATTCAAAAGGGCATAAAAAAATAAAATTTTTGGCGCAAACCGCATCTCCCTATTCCCAATCTAGGGACCCTAGGCTCTAAAATAGTGATTTTTCAACTTTAATTCATATCTCAGAACCTATTAGGGCTAGAGACATGCGGTTTGCGGCAAAATTTTTGAAAAAAAAATGTAGTTCACCCATATTTTATAATATTATTTTTGGCGTGAAATTTAAACCGTTTGAGCCATTTTTCGAATTTTTTTACCTTAAATTTGCGATAAAAAAAAAAGGTGTGGGTCTATAAAAAATATAAGTGACGTATTTTGACAAAAATTAACCGCTCTGATTTTTTCAGATTTTTAAAAGGGGGGGGGGGGAACTTTTCTGACCGTTTTATCAAAACTTTTTACATAAAACGCCGCCTAGCGGGTGCGTATTTGGTCAAAATTAAAAATTATATGCATGGTTGAACTACATTTTTTTTTTTAGAAAATTTTGCCACAAACCGCGTTTTTCTAGCTATTTTAGGTTATGAGATATTAATAAAAGCTAAAAAATCTTTATTTGGCTCCGCGCATGCGCATTTGAGGGAAAAAAATTTGCGGTTTGCGCCAAAAATTTCCTTTTTCAAAGACCTTTCGATTGATATGTATATTGTAGGGGTTTTAGTGAAAAAGTTTTTTACTTCATTCTAACCCTAAAATGCGTCTTTTATACGTTTTTAGGGGCCTGCTAGAAATAACTAAAATCACCTTTTTAAAGCGTCCTCAAAAGTAACTAGATAACGCTAGCAACGCCATCTATTGATGAAATTTGAAAACCCATACCTTACACTTGCTCTTGATGCTCACATAGAGCCTGCAGGGCAGGTGTAATTTTTTGTTAATTATTTGCAGTAGAGTAATTTTTTTAACAGTATTGATTATTAGGTAAATAAAATTATCAATCTGTTTAATATATTATATTTTAATTAAAATATATTTAAATGAATTAATGGAAATGAAATGAATAGTTGCAAAAAATATTTTATTTTAATAAAATTTTTGAAGTTTACTGAACATTATCAAAATTTTATGATTGATTTAGTACAGTTGTACATATACTATATTACAGCATTACTATAATAATTGGAACACATTTTATGTTTTACATTGATATTTTATTCTAATAAATATTCTAAAAAAATTTTCAAAGTTTAAACGAAATTCTACTTATAAACTATCTACTACTGATCAACAAGAAGAAAAAAATGTGTAAAATAAAAGTTATTTATCATAAATAACATTAATGGTAACGTTACAATTAAAAAACTTAAAAATAGAGTTTCCCGCTTGAAAGTCGGCTTTTGATCCATGTGATTCTTGCTGTACATGATGATCATCACTAACCCGAGAATTTCTTTGCACTCTAACTCTATCTTGCACTAACAAATATTGCTATGGTTGATATTTTCTTGATTTTCTTGATGAAAATTATTTGTTTGATATTCAGAATCATCATTAAAACCTGATTGATTTTCATAATCTTTTAAATAAGTATTTTGGTTTTTCATAGGTTGACCTTCATAAGAATCATATGGAGCCGATGAGGATTTAGCTGTTTTCAAAGTTTGTTTAATCAAGGATGGAGTTTTGAAACTGTGAGAATCTAAAGATGGTTTGTCGACAACATGCATGGAACGTTGAATTGTGCCTGACTCTGATACATCACTATCAATTGGTTCATCCTCAAAGCCGGAATCATCAAAATAAGATACTACTTGTGGATTTAAATTTTTACAAGTAGTAGTAGTTGAATGATCACTAACAATTCTTGGCACTGAAGCAGGAACAATAGTAGTAGTCGACTCATCACTTATTAAGTTTGACACTGAATCAGTTCTTGTAGTAGATGGTGTAACAGTGGTACTCAATGTCAATGCAGAACTACTAGATCTGAAGAATTGTGGAAGAATTGCATTGGCTATTACACGACCAACCTGTGTTTTGTTACCGATTGATTGGTTATAATATCCTCTGGCAGTGGTAGCAGATTTCCAAACTTCAAAGATTTGCAGTTGAGAGGTTGAAGCACCAGCTTCAACATAAATTGTTGCTGAAGTCCTCCGTATACAATGGCTGGTGTATTTATCTGGGTCAGGCAAATTTAAATATTCTGCAACAACTTTAGGAACTGAACCATTTGTATGAATTCCAAGAGGCAAATTTATATATTTTCCAGCTCTTTTGGTTAAAAAAAGGCGATCAGTGCTCACCATGACTTCTGACCTAAGCTGCAAATATTTCTTGCAAATATTGTAAAAATTTCCTACAACCGTAAATGACCTCTCTACATATGTTTTTGTATATAGAATAGTAACTAGAAAACTTGTGCCATTTCCTTCGTTATCTTTTAATTCAACTATATTCTTACGTGTCAAATCTGATAATTCCTTTCTACGGCAACAACCACTTACACCAATAACAAGTATTACCTGAAATTGTAAATATTTATCATAATTATGAGTAAATAGTAAAATATATTTAGATTCATGAAAACAAACCTTGGTAACAAGATAAGTGTCATCAGGGGTAAATGCACAAAATTTTGCTACTTCTTCAGATGTAAATGCTTTTTTAGCTTTATATCCTTTGTGCTGTTGCTTGATATATGAGATGACCTTCGAAAATTGACAAATGTCTATTTTATCATATAACTGCACACATGCTTTTATCATAGAAAAATAAGCCCATAAAGTGGATGAACAATACTTTTTTGATAAAGTATCAAAATAAAAAAGCATGACATCTTCACAAAAAACTTTATTTTTTCCTCTGACACCTTTCTCTGCAGCCCAAGTGTTCGAGAATTGAAATTAACGCGAGCGAAAAGGGACGAGGAGAAGGCAGGAAATCACTGGGCTTCAAATAACTGACACTGGCATTTAATTATGAACTTTAACTTTTGTGGTAAATTTATTTATCGGTATCTAAGTGTTTACAATAGAGGAGAGTGGTCACGCTGTTTTGACCGGGTGGCACTCTACCTCTGGGAAACTAGGTGGAATCGTCGTAGATAAGCGGTCGATCTACGACGACGGCGCTGAGTCCCGTGATGCGTGGTCGCGGCATCACGGTCGCAGCAAGACTGGTGAGGGCGGAAACTGGTCACTCTGGGCAGCTCTGGCGTGGGTCGCTCGCATGACCAATCACGTGGCAATAAAAAGCGGTAAATCTCAAACATTCCGTTCGCCTTAATCGACTGTAGTCGATTAATAATATCTGTGAACATAATAAAAATAAAAATTATATTAAGTAATATATAAAAATAATTGTAGGTTAAGTCTAGGGTGGTTAGTAAGCGTACGATCAAACGTAGAGGCTTACTGGGCAATTTTGGTAAGAGCCTGATGCTCTGTCCAAGGAAAATTCCTGGGTCGAAAACCCAACAGTTAAATAATGATACAGCCAGGGTCTGAAGTTGAGTTACTTCAAGTGGCTGAACGCTTGAGATCGTGATTGGGGCCTGAACATGGAGTGGTTCAGGTGGCTTTATTTTTGAGAGTATAGCCGGTGCCTGAAGCTGGATTAGTTCAGGTGGCTGTACTTTTGTCATGGTAGCCAGCGTCTGGACTTTAATTAATTTAATTGTCGCAGGTGGCTGAGCTTTAAGACACGTTGCCGGTGTCTGAATTTTGGAGTGTATAACCGAAGTCTGGACTAAGTGTGTCGCAGGGGGCTGAATTTTAAAAGGTGCAGCCGAAGCCTGAACTCTAAGTAATTCAGGTGGCTGTTTTTCGAAAGCGCTAGCCGTTGCCTGAGCCAGGACAGCCGCAGGTGGCTTGCGCTTGGAGAGGTTCGTTGGACCCTGGACTTGAGATGTCTCAGGTGATTCCATTTTGAAGGGGGTCGCCGGAGCCCGAACTTGAGGTGGTTCAGGTGGCTGTGCCTTAATCAAGGACTTGAATTCGTAGATTGGTGCCGGAGTCTGAACATGGATTAGATCAGGAGACTGGACTTCGACATGAGTAGCCGAGGCCTGGACTTGAGGTGTCGCAGGTAGCTGAATTTTAAAATAATTAGCCAGGTCCTGAAACTCAAGCGGTTCAGGTGGCTCGTTCTCAATGGGTGATATCAAAACCTGGACTAAGGGAGTCACAGGCGGCTCAATTTTAAGAAATTGGATGTAGTCACACCACACGTCATCAAAGGTGTCCTGCGTATGGTAGAACATGTCTTTGACGAAGTAGTCGTGGCCACGGTCTACATCCCGGCAGATTCTTAAACTTTGATCATTTTGGATAAACTCTTGCCAGAGTTGTTCGAGACGCAGGATGCGCTTCTCTGCTAACTCGTGAATCATCAAGGCTCCTTTTCGCTTAAATATTTCGAAATGAGTGACGATTCGATTTCGGATTATAGCTTGCCTGCTAAGGATTTGCGCAAATGAATTTGGTTTATTCATTTTGCAAGGTAGGGTGGTATTTGAAATAATTAATCAATAGGTAAAAGTTAAGACTATCTTTTGGCTTGGGAAAATTTAAATTGAAACACAATTTAAATTTGTTTTCTAAACTTGAGGCGATTTGGACAAGGCAAAAAAAACATGAGTGGTGAAAATGTAAATTGAAATACAATTATTCTTTAAATGAAAGAATGGAAAAATATTCAAACTTATGAATGTCACTGGTGGAACAATATTTAATTGAAATACAATTAAGATGAGGCAATTATTCTTTAAACAAAAGAATGGAAAAAATATTCAAACTTATGAATATCACAGGTGAAACAATCTTTAATTGAAATACAATTTAAGATGAGGCAATTATTCTTTTAACAAAAGAATGAAAAAAATATTCAAACATATGAATATTATTGGTGGAATAGAATTTAAACTGAAATACAATTTAAGATGAGGCAATTATTCTTTAAACAAAAGAATGGAAAAAATATTCAAACTTATGAATATCAGTGAAGGAACAATCTTTAATTGAAATACAATTAAGATGAGGCAATTATTCTTTAAATAAAAGAAACTGAAAAAATATTCAAACATGTGAATATTATTGGTGGAATAGAATTTAAACTGAAATACAATTTAAGATGAGGCAATTATTCTTTAAACAAAAGAATGGAAAAAATATTCAAACTTATGAATATCAGTGGTAGGACAATCTTTAATTGAAATACAATTAATATGAGGCAATTATTCTTTAACTAAAAGAAAATTGCAAAATATTTAAACTTATGAATATTATTTGGTGGGAAAGAATTTGAACTGAAATACAATTTAACTAACAAACAACTAAGCCAGGCAGGTGGCTGATTTTGGAAGAAAACTTAAGCACTATCTGAAATGAAAGTTTAGAAAAAATGAAGCAGATGAAAAAATCAAAAATTAAGTGTAGAAGAGAAAAGGTAAATAGATCAATAAAAAAAACCATAGAGAAAAAAAGGAAATCAAGATCCCTAAACAACTCTAATTGGGTTGAGTAGGCAAGGGTTATTAGGCACTTGGATTGATCTTTTGAAAATTGGTCTTGAAACAACCTAAAATGTATAAAAAATTCAATTAGAATTTTTGAAAAAATATATAATTGAAAAAATGAAACAATCAGTAACTATTTCAATAATGCAAATAATTTGAGCTTATACTATACTAAAAGATTGGCAAAAAATTGATTCCAACGCTGACTCTAACAACCATAAGAAACAGTACATTTGAACCCAAGGCTATCGAAGAACTCTGGGAGTGCTGCTGCAGCTGTACGAGGGCTCGAGGACTACCAGTTGGTGAAGAAAGTCCCTTCGCTTGCTCCCACAGGTGCCAAAGGTTGCTCAGATGTGGTTGGACAGTAAGCGTGGACCTCAGTTTAACAGGTAGTTTCACCTGCAAATTCAATAATGTCAGATAAGGTGGAACAAAATAAATGAAATTAAGTTTTCAGGTGAGCTCAATATTAACAAAGTAAAAATTGAAAAAATTATTCCTAATTTTATTGGTCACTTGACCCTAAAATAATCAATTGTTTACCAAAATAGTAACAGCTGTACTCAATTATTGAGGAATTGGGTCAACTGACTATTTGTTTTGGAAAGATAAAAATAAATTAATTTAAGAAAAAGGCAAAATAGAATGGAGAACAATGCAGCTAACTTCACCCACACAGTTCCAAGGCTAAACAAATACAAGAAAAAATTGAAATTATTAAATTGCGCAACACAAGTTTGCGACTTAGAGCGGACCCACCGTATTAGCGGAGTCAGCTGGTCGAGGTGCCTTCTCTCTCTCTCCCACTGCAGGGGGGCTGCAGTGCAGCAGGGATGCAGCAGGCCGATGGTCTTCAGCTGATGGCAAGCGGTGTTGCCGAGTCGCCTTCCGATCCACCGTCGTCTTTGTTTTTGGTCGGGCCGTTAGGCGTCTTTGTTGCTCCGTGGCTCGTGCTGTAGGCGAGACTCCTCCCCTTTTCCAATATGGCCGCGAAGCTTCACGTGGCTCTCCGGCGAGGCGTCTTTACCGTTTGCGGTTATGAAACTGGCAGCGTCGATGCACTTCTCTTCTATTTTCACTCGCGACGCGCTTTTTCCGGGGAACTTTTCCCCACAAGGGATGCCAAATGTTCGAGAATTGAAATTAACGCGAGCGAAAAGGGACGAGGAGAAGGCAGGAAATCACTGGGCTTCAAATAACTGACACTGGCATTTAATTATGAACTTTAACTTTTGTGGTAAATTTATTTATCGGTATCTAAGTGTTTACAATAGAGGAGAGTGGTCACGCCGTTTTGACCGGGTGGCACTCTACCTCTGGGAAACTAGGTGGAATCGTCGTAGATAAGCGGTCGATCTACGACGACGGCGCTGAGTCCCGTGATGCGTGGTCGCGGCATCACGGTCGCAGCAAGACTGGTGAGGGCGGAAACTGGTCACTCTGGGCAGCTCTGGCGTGGGTCGCTCGCATGACCAATCACGTGGCAATAAAAGGCGGTAAATCTCAAACACGAAGCTTTGTAATCATTGTAGCGTTTCTCCCTATATTATATTTCCGTTTTTGATTCTGATCCCCTAAATTGGATCCCCTAAATTGGATCTTCGAAAATCTGAAATTCTTAAAAACACGGTCAAAACACAGTTAAATATCGCACTTTTCTGATCCCCTAAATTGGATCTTCGTCGAAAGTATTGGATCCCCTCAGTTGGATCCCCTTTTTTTCAAAAATCCCCTTTTCAAAGATCCCTTTTAATTCTTCGTTGAAAGTATAATATAATTTAAAATCCAATAATTATTTATATATATTTATATACCGATTTAAGATCAACGAACGATTGGATTTTAATTTATATTATATATATATTAATTACTAATTTATATTATTTATATTAATTTATATAACCCATACCTAACTTAATACCAATGTTTACTTTTTGATAAAAAACATTTACTTAGGAATAAAAATTTGTGCGGTAATAGAAATTTTTACGGGTAATCAAGGGACACTTAAGTGGGCAGATTTACGCAATCCCAAGCCAGCTGGTTAGATAAGCGAGATACGTTAGTTTAGTGAGAGCTAATAATTTAAGTCGATTCAGGTTAGTAAGGTAGATAAGGTTGGTTAGGCGGGAGGAGGGTGGAAGGGGAGATGAGGTGAGGAAGGGTTTGTTATTTTACTTAAAAATATTAATAGAGCTTTTTCAAAATTAAAAGTACTTCAACAAAACTTTAAAGTTAGTGACTGAGTTGCTGAATACGGTGAGTAGGATTTGTTGGTAGATTGGGTGAAATAAGTTTGGGAGATCCCTACCCCTTAAATCTAGCTGGACTTCAAAAAAAATTTTTTTGGTTAATATCGCTTAAAATCAAGTTATTGTTCATTTTTCAACTTGTCCTGCTGGATTTCTAGCTGGACAGATCCGGCTGGAAAATTAAAAAAAAAAAAAAAAAAAAAAAACTACGATAAATTTTTTCAAAATCATTGAAAAATGAATAATAACTTGATTTCAAGCAATATTGATTTTCACCAAAAAATTTCTTTTTTGAAATCCAGCTGGAAATCCAGCCGTCATATTGAAACCGAAATCCAGCTGGATAGCCAGCTGGAAATCCTGCTGGAAATCCAGTTGGATTTAAGGGGTAGGGATAAAATACGGTATTTGAAGTAAATTAAATTAGTGAGGTCAGTAATGTGGCTAAGATTAAACTAGGTCATGTAGTTGAAGATAAAAAAATTCGAAGTCTTAAGGGGAGTTGCAGAATTTGCGAAAAAAATCATTTAAAATTAAACGAAAACGAAAATAAAAAAACTTCCTAAAGATTCAATAAATATAGATGTATAGCAAATGCTATTAAGATACAAAAATTTACAAAACTGTTTCCTATATTCTGACTTTAATTTTGATCCGATTTTGATGGGGTTGGGCTTAAAAGATATATTAAGATAGTAGCTCCAGCGCTACAGAGCCCTTTTTTCATTTACATTTTTAATTTTACTGAATCTTCAATTTTTTGTCAAAATGACCCTAATGACTTCGCCTTAATACGGGTGAGAATAGTAAAGAGACTTAGATGGGGTGAGTGATGGTTGTGTGGTTGTGGGCTGGTATAGACATATTAAAATTATAACTTTGGCTCCGATGAAAATTTTTATATAAAATTATGTATGATAAAAAAGGTCTTGAGCTCAGCTTTCTAATTATGTCATTCAAATTTTTATTAATTAGTAGATTACTACAATTGGCTGCGCCTCGGCTGAAAATTACATGTGATCTGAGACATTTCTTATTTTCGTGGCCACGTGTGGTATAGGTACTACTATTTTTCTGCTCGTCGCATTTTCTGGCCTCTGAGCGCGCCAGTCTTTGCTACTTCCCGGCCGGAGTGCAGAAAATACTTTTTGTTGTCATGACTCTCATGAGAGGGTGCTGAACAAAGCCGTTTATCAATTAGTCGGTTCAAACGCAACTTAGCAAGCTCTTACTATAAAGGAAATACGTTCATCTCATGAAGAATCTGTAAAATAATTTTGAAGAAAATCAAGGTTCGTTTGTGCGAGTTTGCGAAATTTGAAAAAAATCTTGATTTTTTTTATCATTCGGCAAATTACTAGAGTAGTTTTCAGGATGGGGAGTATAAGCTAGAGATCTAACATGAGTCAGATCAAGAATGAATAAGGTGAGTAGGGTTTGTTGGTAGAGTGAGTGAGAGATAAGCTGGGAATTATTTACGGTATTTGAAGTAAGTAAAATTAGTAAGGTCAGTAATGCGGCTAACATTAAAATAGGTCAGGTGGTTAAAGATGAAAGATTAAGTAAGGTTAGTAGGGTTCTCCAAATGGGTGAGATAGTGAAGTAGGTTAGATAGTTAATGTGATTAGGTGAGTGACACTTGTGGGCCGGCAAATATAATAAAGTTTCCAATATCGATCTAAAATGAATCTATTTAATATGCCCGCCATAAGCAAAAGAAGCTCTAAAAAATATTTTTGTGTGTGTAAGATCTAATGAAATAGTTCAAAATACCAGTGGGCTTACTAAAATATTCCTTATGAGTCATCAAAAATTTATGTATGTACCTTACATGAACACTCTAACTATTTTAAAATTGATTTATATCTTCATTTGTCAATTTTAGATCTATTTTAGCCCTGGATAGATTTTGACTAAAAATTATTAAAAAAAGAAATAAAATTCTATACCTCATGATTTTGCCTAAATAATTGAAAAGTTTTCTCTATAAGTCTGATTTTATGAATCAAGTAATGATGAGTAAGTAAAGTTCAAACTGAACTCTCGTGTCTAATTTTTATTGATTTTGAGCGCTTTAGTCTTTTGATTATTTTACCAAACATAGAGCTTACGTATTGTTTCGATTAATTTTTATATTCATCAATTATAATTAGGGGGTTAGCGAGCGGAGCGAGCAGGAGGGTACCCCCCCTAGTAGTATATATAATTCTTGATTTAGATGGTAATAAATCTAATGATATGATGTGGGCTGCTTCCATAACCGCCAACGGAATGTACTCCCCATTATCTTCATCCAAATCTTCAACATTGGAAGTCATACTTGATTGAAATCAAACTATTTGTTCAATTTAAAAACTACTGCAATAAAGTCAATAATTTGGGCACTTTTTTTTTCTAATCAATAGCTTATAAAAAATTCGTCGCGAGACGCAATAGCAACAACTAACGAGTCAGAAGGTTTTACGCTATGCGCATGGTCTACTATGCTACTCTCCCGCGAGTCTCTCTTTCTTTCTCTCTCTCTCTCTCTCAATATAAACAAGAATACACTATGATATAAAAGCAAAATGTACGCCTGCTTTTGTAACTAGACTCGTCTGGGGTCTAGTCATAACCTAGTAAACATAAATACTTAGAATTTTTAATAATTTTTTCAATGGTTGAGCATTCTCGGGTACTCATGAAATAAAATAGTATACTTAATTCGTCCGTAAAATGCATGATTAAAGTACTCCTGCAGCTCCGCCGCCGCCACCCGCAGTCATACTTTAATCATGCATTTTACGGACTTATGAAGTAATATACTATTAAGAATCATCCCAGGGCCAATTTATAACTTAAAAATCCTAAAGTTATTATAACCTTATAAATAATTAAGCTAGATAAAGAAGTCAAAAATTTTTTCGCAGAAACCCCTACAATATATATATCAATCGAAAGGTCTTTGAAAAAGGAAATTTTTGACGTAAACCGCAAATTTTTTTCCCTCAACGGCGCATGCGCGAAGCCAAATGGTGATTTTTTAACTTTTATTAATATCTCATAACCGAAAACAGCTAGAAAAACGCGGTTTGTGGCAAAATTTTCTTTAAAAAAATGTAGTTCAACCGTACATATAATTTTCAATTTTGATTAAATATGCGCCCGCTAGGCGGGGTTTTATGTAAAAAGTTTTGATAAATCGGTCAGAAAAGTTCCCCCCCCCTTTAAAAATCTGAAAAAATCAGAGCGGCTAATTTTTGTTAAAATAAGTCACATATATTTTTTATGGACCCACACCTTTTTTTGTTTTTTTATCGCAAATTTAAGGTAAAAAAATTCGACAAATGGCTCAAACGGTTTAAATTTCATGCCAAAAATAATATTATAAAATATGGGTGAACTACATTTTTTTTCAAAAATTTTGCCGCAAACCGCATGTCTCTAGCCCTAATAGGTTCTGAGATATGAATTAAAGTTGAAAAATCACTATTTAAGACCCTAGGGTGAGAATAGGGAGATTCGGTTTGCGCCAAAAATTTTCTTTTTTTATACCCTTTCGAATGATAGATATATTGTAAGGGTTTGCCTTGGGAGCCGATTTGACTATCTTACCCGGCTATACCCTTTACGTACTCACAAAAATAATCCTCGCTATTAACTATGTGATCTGTACAACCACTATCTAGCAACCACTTTATTTTATTTTTATTCTCTCTTTAATTTTCAATCAAACTATTCACGTGCACTTCCGTCGCCCAGCTCTCGGTGTCGATGCACTGCTCGTTGGTCCTCCTCGTCCTCGACCTCAATGAACACCGCCTCTGCCGTTGCCTAATTGGTTGTCTCGCTGATAGTATTGAGCTCCTCTACCTCGATTAGAGTGTGCACCTCTGCCGTTGCTGCTTTGTTGTTGTTGTGGGCAATCATTTTTGTAGTGCCCGAATTTACCGCATTGGAAAAAAGTGCCTTTCATTTTTGCATTGAAAGTACTAACACTTGGTTTCTTATTCATTTCACGTTTGCACAAGCTTTTCTCTTGTATTTTTGCTTTTACAAGATCCACTGTTCTGTCTTTAGCTGGCACTAAATCGATTAAATCGCCAATATAACAATAACTTATTGGTAAAGCATTAATGATATGACGCATTTTTTCTTCATCACTTATTTTACCACCGGCAGCTTTGAAATTGTTGCATGCCTTTTCAAAATCCACAAAGAATTCTTCAGGTGTGTCATAATTTTTTAACTTCACTTGTTCTAGCTTGTGCTTTTTCATTATTTGTAGAGTTGTAGATTCCTTCGCATACATATTTTTCAAAACATTCATCATCTCTAGAGTCGTCTTGCATTCACGTACATACTCTAGCTGTTTGTTTGAAATTGTGCAGATCAAAATTGTTTTTGCTTTTGAATCCTTCTTTTTCCAATCTTCTGCAGTTTCACCGGCTTCTTTTTCTCGTTCTGCTGGTTCTAAACACTCTTTATAATCCAATGTTGCTATTAATCTGAACTTCCAATTTTCATAATCAATCCCATCAAAAATAGGAATTGAAATATCGTCGACTTTTGCATACTAAGCCATTTTTAGTTTTAATTTTATACTCTCTTCTATGTATAAATTTACTTTCAAAACATTAATTAAACCTCTTAGAAATCTCTTTCTTAAATAATTTCTATTCTCTTTTCTAATAGAAATTTCCGTAAATTTCGACTGTTCACTGTTATTTATTTTGTCTTTTATCCAATTAAACATTTGCTATGTTCATTTAATTCAAAACTCAATTTTCAAAAAATCTCAACATGTGCTTAACCTCACTTTTCGCCATGCGCTCGCTTAACCTCACGACGCGCCATGCAGTTTCACAAAATTAAATCCTCATGCATCAACCTTTTGCACGGATTTTTTCTACAGGCTTTTCACGCCCCTCACTTACTTAGCTTCTAAGCTAATTATCAGTAAAAATATTTTCTATGCTCCTTAAAAAGGTGGCATAGAAAAGAGAAAATTTTCGGAGCACATGTTTTCACTAACCAAACTTTTTCTTACTTTTAACCACACTTTTTGTTGACTAAACTACGCTTGCGGCTACCATGTTGTGAATAAAGGGATCGAGGATCGTTGAAATAAGACTTAGTGTGGTTAAAATAGTTATTTAAGTTTATAGAATAAAATAATATTCTTGGCTTCGACAAGCCTTACACCGCGTGACCGTACGCGCGAGTACCAGCACGGAAGAAGAAGTAGCTGCACGGAAGAAGACAAGCCGTCGGTCTTCAGCAGCTTCAGAACACACGCATGCGCACAGCAGTCTTGCACATGACACTTATACCGCGTGTATTCAAATAATAGTATAAATAATGTTGGAATATTCACATAATTCAACAATAACCTTCAAACATATAGTCATCAGAATTTTCAGGTGTTATTTTAAATGTAATTGGCCAATTTAGTTTAATATTATGATAATTTTAATGATTGTCAAAAATTCTAATTTTTTGATCATCGAAACAAATACTCAGTCCTAAATCAACAAATATTCTCAGAGAAATCAGATTATTTGCAATGTTATCAGTAGTTAATACATTATGCAATTTGATTATTTTACCTGTTTTTTATTCAAGAGTTAAGTCCTCTTTACCATCGATTTTAATATCCGCTTTATAATTCTTATTCGCGCTTTTTATAACCCCAATAGTAGGAACCCAAATCGGCAATAAAAATAATATTATTACTATCAAAATTATTTTCATAAAAACTCTTACCTATGTTATTCGCTCTTGGAGTACCTCTTGAGTGGTAAGGCTTCTTGTTTTTCCGGAAAAACTTCTTTTGACTCTGATTAATCATTTTACCGCCCCCTCCACTATTATTAATATTATTTTTAAGATCCCTATTTAAATAATATTTAACATTCATATTTTATAATTTATGTAGTTATTTACTGACCTTTTCTTCGGGCAATTAAAACCCATAGGTTGTGCAAACTCTGCACAGCCTTCACAGAAATATCATCCAAATTTATTTAAAGGACATCTCTTTCTGCTATGACCATTCTTATCAAGTGTAACATTTATAATTTTGCAACTCTGGATCATAAACCACATCAAAATCAAAAAAAGGAAGAGACGGATCTGTACGTCTTTTCTGCTCGTGTAACAACCAAGCCGATGGTCCTATATTTTTTCTAAGTCTGAGTACGAATCTGATTTTCACGGCTTACTTGCAAGGCCTGATTTTGATTTGACGATTTAATTGATTTTGCTCCATAGGACTGGACTCAATCTGTAAAAGAGCAAATTTTAATTTTTCCATGGTAATCGGCTTATTATGTTGAATCTGTTACGGTCAGATCTATAATTTATAATATCTTTTGTATATTTATTTCTATTTTTATTATTTAGGAATATTTTTTTTTTATCAGCTTTGAGAGGGGAGAATATTTATTTACCGGCCGACGGGGTCGATAGGCGAAAAGGTTTACGCGAGAGTCGCACACGGCACTACTTCCCCACCTCACGGCACTAGCAGCAAGGAGGGAGACTGGGAGAGCGACGCTACGGGAACGAGCCGAGTCCTTGCGCCTCAAGGCGTCACTTGAATTTTCACCGCTGCAAAGACGACACTTATCTTTTCTTTTGCCTTTACAGCTAAAATTATATTATACAGATTTTTTTTTTTATTATTTCTTACAGTAATTTTTACTTAGGTTCTAGTCCGACGAAGTAATTTTTAAAACGTTGAAGTAATTTTAAAATTAGAGTCACGCGCTAAGTTACCCTTGTTAATACAGAGTGCGGCACTGTGGTTAATTTTAACATTTCTAAACGCAAGAAGGAACTGTCAGAAGATTCGGCTGGTCCAAGCATTTTCAAGGAGAGCTGTAGAGTAAGGTTATTATTGGTATGCGCCTTTCCCTTTTATTAGTGTTGTGACAATTACAATGCAGATAACGGTGCCCACGAATTTTGCTCCCTAAGCAAAATTTGCGACTGCACACCACGTCAGCACGACACCCTGGGTGGGAAAAAGTCGCGCTGGCGGGGGAAACTATCGGCCTGCCGTTGCTGGAGCGGCAGCGAATGAGTAGTACTAATGAGGATAGAATTGGCCGCGGTTGTTACTAATTAGAGTACTTTGTCGGCAACTCAGTAGTAGAAATTCATCATTGAATGGAAATAATGTATAAGTGACTAATTATTATTATAAAAGAGCGCGAGTTAAATTCCCTTATCGGAATTAATTGTACCAGTTAACACTGTATAAACTCATTAAAGATTTTTTTTTTTTTTACGGAGTTGGTGAATGCACTTACGCACCTTCAGATGTCAAAGACAGACGGTGTGTGGGACTCCCTGATACCCAATAAACACCCATCTCCTATATCCCCGCCCAGCCCAGAACTGCTTCTTCAGCATTACTTCTTGGCTGTGCGACGTGTCCGGGCCCCTGCTATGCGCCTTACGGTTGTCACCCATACCAAAACAATACACAGTCACAATCGTCATCAGCACTCGCCCAACATTCATTCATGCAAGTCAAGTCCCGCCAGCGTCATGTAAAGATTCCGTAAGGCTGTCTATTCGAGACAGCCGTCTAACCGCTTCGCGATCAGGATCTTCCATACGTACGTGGAAATACGGTTCCACCAGTCCTTATCACGGATCATAAAGCTGACTATACTGTCTGCGTTGATGTTTCCTACCTCGGCCTCTATCGTCCCTCGCTCCCCCCGCCATTTCTCGCAAACGAAGAAAGTGCGATTCGCGTCGTCGCGCTCGCACTCGCAATATCTACTTACGCAACTGGGTGAGATAGAAATCGATCTTTCTTCTATGTGTTCACGGTCTTGCCCCCCCCCCCCCCCCCAGAATCCATGGGGCCTGCCGCGGTCACCCGGGTTTGCACCGGATCGGAACCGCTAGGAAGATTGGTAACTCCCTGGGGTAGTCCTGTTTTAAGAGTCGTGCCTACCATGTTAAGGTTTAAGTTCGGGGTATCCTTTACCTTAATAAATTTTTCTGTCCGTCCTTTATTATCTTTCCATGCCCCCTCCCCATGCCTTTTTTGTCACCCATACCCGCCATTTTTAATATTTTTATTTCAAAATTTTGTCTTAGAAATTAAATTTTAAAATTACTTTAATCATTTTAATCTAAATGTTTATTTTAATTTATTTAAGATTCATGTTTTTTTTTTAAATTAAAAATTGAAAATTATAATTAAATTTTAATCATCTTGTTTTTAATTTTCTTTTGAATTTTAATTTAAATCCCACAAAATAATTTATTTATCATCATCTAATTTTTCAAACAAAATTTATCATGTAATTATCATCCAAATATATTTTTCTTTTTTTCTTTTTTTTTTTTTTTTTTTTGTACATGTCTTTTTTTTTATCGTGTCTATCGTTGCTATGCAATAAATGAACAAACAGTCTTTTTAAAGTTTTTCTTTTGATGTCTTGATTTTTATTTTCAGGAGAGTAAAAAGTGTTACCTTCTTAAAATTGAACCTAGATTACGAAAAAATGGTGTATAATGTGTTTTGAATCCGTTTTGGATGATATTTCGCATGTCCCACCTTCGCTATTTTACGCTTTTACTCAAAACTACGAAATTGTACAAAGGTTGTCTCGAAATTGGTCGAAACGATTTTCACCAGGTTAACGGGAAAAGGTTCGTTTTCGCGTCTTATAATGATGGTTCAAATTCCAGTATGATCAATTACACTGGAACGAATAACGCATACAATAACGATTTACAATGTACATCAAACGCTAATTTTAACGCAACTACAAAATTGTACAAAGGTTTTCTCGAAATTAGTCGAACCGATTTTCACCGGGTGGACGGAAAAAGATTCGTTTTCGCGTCCCTTAATGATGGTCCCAATTCCAGCATGATCGGATCACACTGGAACGAATAACGCATACAAAAATGATTTACAATGTTCATTTAACGCTAATTTTAACGCAACTACAAAATTGTACAAAGGTTTTCTCGAAACTGGTCGAACCGATTTTCACCGGGTGAACGGGAAAAGATTTGCTTTTGCGTCCCATAATGATGGTCCCAATTCCAGCATGATTGGATCACACTGGAACGAATAACGCATACAAAAACGATTTACAATGTTCATTTAACGCTAATTTTAACGTAACTACAAAATTGTACAAAGGTTTTCTCAAAATTGGCCGAACCAATTTTCACTGGGTGAACGGGAAAAGGTTCGTTTCCGTGTCTCATAATAACGGTTCCAATTCCAGCATGATTGGATCACACTGGAACGAATAACGCATACATAAACGATTTACAATGTACACTAAACGCTATTTTTATTACAAATTAATTTTTCGTTCATATACAAAATACTGCGGTCAAAAACAAGATCATTAATTGTTTAAAATCGTAAAAAAAGTCACTTTTCAAAAATATTGATTCAAAATTGAGTTTTACAGCATAATAATTTACAGCAAAGTGCATCGGGACTAAATTAAACTTATATTAAAACATCAGTATTACTTAAACGCATACCTTTACCTAATTGCAGTCAAAAAAAGATTTTTTGTAAGGAATGAATATTTTGTAAAAGTACTACTTAAACAATACATCAAAATAAAAAATACTTTATCCACGACCATTTTTATCCAAAATAAGACGGGAAAACGATTTTATTTTAATTTTAGATCAATTTCATTAAAATTTTTTTTAAAAAACTAATAGTGATAAAATTTGAAGAAAGTTATACTAAGATAAAAAATAAAAAAAATTATTTTTGTGATTTTACGTATAAATAAAGTATTAACTGATTTTTAAACTACTTAAATAAATATAGATAAGTCAAATAAATAAAAATTACTGAAAATCATTCCAAATGACAAGTATACAGTTCAATCGTAATGATTTGAAAGCTTTCAATGAATTTATATCAGTATGAAAATTAATCTATTTATTTTTAATTATGAAAAACATTCTTGATTTACTTAAATAGGCAATTATTTAATTTAAATCTTTTATCTTCACTTTAAAATCTAATAAATTAATTTTTAATATTCAATTGTAAAACTTGAAGATTAAAAAATATTTTTAAAAATGATTTTTAGCTTACAGTAATTAAAAACCTTACTTAAAATTATAATAAAAAAATCTTGCAATTTTTCATGATCCCTCTGTATACTGGATGACTAACTTGGGAACATTTTTTCTAATCAGCTAAAATGGATATTTTAAAAACTTAGAACCGCAAGAACTATCTTGAACCAAAATTGCCCAACTCTTACTCCGTACAAACTTTGTAAAAATATTGTTGCAATTAGTTTTTGTAGATTAATTGTGAAGCTATAATCATTATAAAAATTAATTTTCAAAATTTAATTGCATAGCTTTAAAATTAAAAAAAAAATTTTTTAAATGATTTTCAGCTTACAGTAGTTAAAATTTTAGTAAAAATTATAAAATAAAAAAATCTTGCAAATTTTCATGATGCCTTCGTATACTCGATGAATAACCTTATACCATTTTCTTCTAAGTTCTTTTCAATCAGCTCAAGTTGATGTTTTCAAAGCTTATGATTTCAAGAATTGACATGAACCAAAATAATAATACTAGCCAGCTCTTCTTTCTTGAGCCGGTAAGAACCCTACAAAAGTAGCATAATATTGAATTTAGTATTAATTCAATGATACAACTTGCTATACGTTTAACAAATAAAGATAGACATTTCATCAAGGATGAAACAGGCAAATGCAGCTGAATCGTCTTTCCACTGAACCAGATGAAAAAGGCGAATGCAGCTGAATCTTGATCTTCACTCTTCACTCTTGATTTTATATTTTGACTCTTGATTCTAAAATTTTGATCTTTAATCTCCATTCTTGATTCTTGATATTCGCTCTTCGATTTTCATCTCCATGATGAATAAGTTTTTTGTTAAAAACACTTCTTTCTTCTATTCAAAACAGTTGAATGAAATCTTGTGGGTGCACATAACCGTAACTTCAAATTTTTTTCCTTCTCCAATGTACCAGTGGAGTTAGTAGAGTTCACCGGTACCAAGGAAATCTTTGGATGAACAAATTCACTACCACCAATTAAATACTTGACAAAAATCTATCTTCACTGCTTAATATGCGATGTGCATCTTCTAATATCCTTCACACTAGTACATTTACACTAATTTCAAGCAGTAATTTTATTGTATTTTAATTTTTTCTTCTGGTTGCAAGCTACAGAATACTCATGCACTGCTAGAATCTACAGGGTGGGCAATTTTAATCAATCCAGCTGAATAACTTGCTTGGAAAGGCCCAAATCGAAAAAAATATAGAGACCAAATGTTTCATGATTTTTTGGGGCTAATAAAATGGCCCAGCCGAAATAGGGCCTTTACCTTTATTTTAGGCCCTACGAGCCTCAACTTCGTTTTTTTAAATAGGAACCCCTATTTTTGACCGCAGATTCGAAAAGAGCGGAAAATTTTACGATTTTTAGGTATTTTTTGAAATTTTTTTTGGGCCTATCTGAGCCGAGATAGGTCTTTTATCTTTATTTTGGGCCTTACGGACTCTATCCCCGAGTTTTCAGTGGGAAAACCCTACTGTTGGCCCCAGATTCGGAAAGAGCGGGAAATTTTATGATTTTAAGGTAATTTTTGGAATTTTTTATGGGCCTTTTTGAGGCCCTGCAGGACCCGTTTATTAAGAACCTCTGGTAACGCTCACACCTAGGGCCTCAGGTTGGGCCCTACGGAATTAAAGTCCGTTTTTTTAAATGGGAACCCCTATTTTTGACCCCGGATTCGGAAAGAGAGAATAATTTTACGAATTTTAGGTATTTTTTGAAATTTTTCATGGGCCTTGTTGGGGTGCTTGTTTAGCGTGAGTCCCCTTGCCACTCACGATGGGGTGCTTGCTTAACGTGAGTCCCCTTGCCACTCACGATGGAGTGCTTGCTTAACGTGAGTCCCCTTGCCACTCACGATGGGGTGCTTGCTTAACGTGAGTCCCCTTGCCACTCACGATGGGGTGCTTGTTAACGTGAGTCCCCTTGCCACTCACGATGGGGTGCTTGCTTAGCGTGAGTCCCCTTGCCACTCACGATGGGGTGCTTGCTTAACGTGAGTCCCCTTGCCACTCACGATGGGGTGCTTGCTTAACGTGAGTCCCCTTGCCACTCACGATGGGGTGCTTGCTTAACGTGAGTCCCCTTGCCACTCACGATGGGGTGCTTGTTTAGCGTGAGTTCCCTTGCCTCTCACTATTGAGAGATTTTCTGTTTCATTAACCACGACGCAAGTGTTAAAAATTTCCACCTTGCGCTTGAAGGCATAAATTTATTCGCCTTTGAAAATTTTGAACAGTCTTTAGCAATGTTGCTCTTGGAATGGCGTTACATGCTTGACGTATGCGCTGTATCATATCCTCTCTTGTAGTCGGACGTTGAGCGTATACTACGTTTTTTACGTAACCCCACAAATAAAAGTCAGGTGACGTCAAATCAGGTGAGCGAGCAGGCCAGTTGAAGGGACCTCCCCGTCCAATCCATCTCTCGTGGTAGTTTTGATTCAAAAACTGCCTTACAATTTGTGAATAATGGGGTGGGGCCTCATCTTGTTGTATCCACATTCTTTGTCTGGTAGCAAGATCAACATCTTCTAACATCTCTGGTAATCGATCTCTCAGTAGTTCTAAATACGTGTGTCTGTTGACATTCGCATCAAAAAAATACGGACCTACTAAAGAGTCATTTACTATGCCACACCAAACCATGACGCTCCAACGATTTTGTCTATTCACAGTCCTGTACCAGTGGGGGTTTTCATTGGACCAGTAGTGGCAGTTATGTCTATTCAATGTTCCGTCATTTTTAAATGTAGCTTCATCGGAGAAAAGCACGTACTTAAAAAAGTCAGCATCTTGTGCAATTCTAGCTAAAGCCCACTTGCAGAACTGAACTCTCATTTGAAGATACACTGGCTGCAACCCATGAACCAATGTTATATGGTACGCATGATATTTAAGTTTCTTCAAAATGTGTAACACAGTTCGTCGTGGAATCCCAGTTTCACGTTCAATTTGACGACTACTTACCTGAGGGTCGAGATGAGTAGCAGCTAAGATTGTTAGAACGCGAACGTCATTTTCGTCGTACTCACGACGTCTGCGTTGACGAGTAAGATGTCCACCACGAGCTCTGTTAGTTAAGGTGCGTATTGTCCCATGATTTGGGTGACGCCTGTGAGCAAAACGTTCAGCATACTTTATCGAGTAGACGAATTTTTTTTGAGTACATGCAATGAAAAAGTATCTTTGGGCCAGCTAAGATGGTCGGAATCGGGACCAGGACATTAGATTGGGTCCTACGGACCCAAAATTTATTTTTTAAGTGGTAACGACTACTTTTTACTAGGTTTCGGAAAAAGTAGAAAACTTTTTGGTTTTTTCATGTTTTTAGAAATTTTTGGGCCTTACCAAGGCCCCGTAGGTCCCATTTATTCATCAACCACATTGGATATAAAGTTCGAAGCAAAATCTGAAATGCCTGAATCTTGTAAAAAGTAAATAAAAAATTAGTTTTTTAAAAATGTTAGCAACGGAAATCGATTCCTCATAAATTCTTAAAAATTCTTGAAATTCAATAAACTTTTCTATTTTTTTATGAGCGAGCTTAGCGCCCTCTGAATTTCGTAGATAAAAATTTAATTTTTTTTAATATTCATGCTTTTTTGTACAGTTAAATAACAAATAGAGCGTGCATGTGCTTAGTTTACCTCACTAAGATTTCTTTCAATTCACTAATTGTTTTCGTGTTTGTATAAATTTCAACCGAAAAATGGCTGATTATCCAGCTAACGAGATCGTTGATTTACTACTTATCCTTGGTGAGTGTCAAAATAACTTTCGAGCAGCAGCACGTCGATATGCTGAACGTTTTCCTCACAGGCGTCACCCAAATCATGGGACAATACGCACCTTAACTAACAGAGCTCGTGGTGTAAGGCCCAAAATAAAGATAAAAGCCCTATCTCGGCTCAGGTAGGCCCATGAAAAATTTCAAAAAATACCTAAAATTCGTAAAATTTCCCTCTTTTTCCGAATCCGGGGTCAAAAATAGGGGTTCTAATTAAAAAAAAACGGACTTTAAATCCGTAGGGCCTAACCTGAGGCCCTAGGTGCGAGCGTTACCAGAGGTTCTTAATAAACGGGTCCTGCAGGGCCTCAATAAAACCCATAAAAAATTCCAAAAAATACCTAGAATCGTAAAATTTCCCGCTCTTTCCGAATCTGGGGCCAAAAGTAGAGTTTTCCCACTGAAAACTCGGGGATAGAGTCCGTAAGGCCCGAAATAAAGATAAAGGCTCTATCTCGGCTCAGGTAGGCCCAAAAAAATTTCGAAAAATACCTAAAAATCGTAAAATTTCCCGCTCTTTCCGAATCTGGGGCCAAAAGTAGGGTTTTCCTACTGAAAACTCAGGGATAGAGTCCGTAAGGCCCAAAAAAAAGATAAAAGCCCTATCTCGGCTCAGATAGGCCCATGAAAAATTTCAAATAATACCTAAAATTCGTAAAATTTCCCTCTCTTTCCGAATCCGGGGTCAAAAATAGGGGTTCCCATTTAAAAAAACGAAGTTGAGGCTCGTAGGGCCTAAAATAAAGGTAAAGGCCCCATTTTGGCTGGGCCATTTTATTAGCCCCAAAAAATCATGAAACTTTGGTTTCTACATTTTTTTTGATTTGGGCCTTTCCAAGCAAGTTATTCAGCTGGATTGATTAAAATTGCCCACCCTGTATATGACTAACAACAGCTGCAGCAGTGAATAAAAAAAAATTTGCATCAAACTTTAGGATTAAATTGCATAATGCTCCGAGGCATGAGTAACTCATCCCCGGGGCCTGACGGCGTTACGTACGCGGATCTAAGGAAGGCTGACCCGGGATGTCACGTGCTAACGGCTCTTTTCAATGCTTGCCTCAGATTGGGCGCAGTACCACAGTGCTGGAAAAACTCCGACGCTGTGTTGCTTTTTAAGAAAGGCGGGAGGGACCAAATCGGGAACTGGCGGCCAATTGCGATGGGGGATACTACCTCTAAACTCCTCTCCTCACTTGTCGCCGACCGCCTCATCTGCTGGGCCATGGCTAACAACAGAATAAGCGCGTCCCAGAAAGGCTTCCTCCCGTTTGAGGGATACCATGAACACAATTTTGTCTTGCAGGAGATTCTGCGCGACGCGAAGTCTAAAGGGAGGGAGGTTGTGGTCGCGTGGCTGGACTTCACCAATGCATTTGGCTCGGTCCCCCACGCTTCTATCTTCAGTGCCCTCGAGCAGCATCGGGTCCCGGAGCCAGTCAGGAAGTTGATCGCGTCAGCGTATGATGGCGCAACTACCTGCGTCAGGACAGCGGACGGCATCACCAAGCCTATCTCCATTGACTCGGGCGTGAAGCAAGGATGTCCCATGAGCCCGATAGTTTTTAACCTCACTCTGGAGTCTGTTATTAGGGCAGTTGCGGCTTCAGGTGGGGGTTACGAACTTGCGGGAGAGGTTTTCACAGATCTCGACTATGCAGATGACATGGGTCTCATTGCGGACTCGCCCGAGGCGATGAGAATCCTCCTGAGATCTGCGGAGGACGCTGCTGCAGCTGTTGGCCTCACCTTCAACCCTGCAAAATCTGCCACCCTACACCTGAAAGGCAGGGGTGTCGATGGGGTCAGGAGAACGCAGTTCAGCATACAGGGTGAGGTGATGCGCGCCCTAGACCCCGGCGAAGCTTACGAGCATTTGGGCACCCCAACGGGATTTCAAGTCAAGCAGACGCCGTACAACACAATAGAAGAGCTGTCGGTGGACATCCGTGCGGTTGACGGTTCACTGCTGGCCCCTTGGCAGAAACTTGAGACTGTGGCTACCTTTATCCTGCCACGAATGGACTTTTGCCTGAGGGGGTCGGATGTGAGGAAAGGTCCTCTCGGGGAGGCCGACAGGGAGTTGAAAAGGATTGCCAAGAGATGGATAAATCTCCCCCGACGTGCGAGCGCCGAATTGGTCTTCCTCCCTCCATACATGTGGGGCGGAGGGCTTTTGCCTCTCGCAGACATGGCCGACATTCTTACCGTCGTTCATGCCTTTAAGCTCTTGAGCTCTAAGGACACAAGCGTGGCTAATGTGGCCATGTCTAAGTTGCGGGAGACCGTATCTAAACGTGTGGACCACCCCGCAGACAAGCATGACATGGCAAACTATCTGTCGGGCTCCCTAGAGGGGGAATTCGCTCGACCATCAAGAGGTTCGTCACTTTGGTCGAGGGCCAGAAACGCGACCAGACGGATGTCCTCTGCCTTGGGTCTGAAATGGAGGTGGGGCACTACGAGGAAAGAGTTCTTGCCAAGCCAGATCAAGGCAAGGTGCTCGAGGTAACCGGCTGGAGTGCGGTGAGCAATCATTTCCTCCGCACCGGCAGTTTCACCCGCTTCGCTGACTGGCGTTTTGTCCACCGAGCTCACCTGGGGGTTGTGTGTTTAAACGCCATCATGCGATGGAAAGCTCCTGGGGTGGGCAGGCAATGCAGGAAATGCGGTGACCTTGAGACACTGCCTCATGTGCTCCAGCACTGCGGCGTACACTCTGACGCTCGCACCAAACGCCATGATGCTATCCTGGACAGGCTCGCCAAGGCCAGTAATGTACCCGGGGCAATCAGGGTAAATCGAGCCATCCGGGGTGTCGACGAGGAGTTCGCCAGACTGCGGCCCGATCTGGTGATCCGGAACGATATCGAGAGAAAGATCACGATAGTTGATGAAGCCGTGCCGTTCGAAAACTGGATGGAGGGATTCTGTGAAGCAAGAGCAGGGAAGCTTACTTAGTACCGCCCGCTCGCTGAGAACTTGCAACGGCAGGGCTACACGGTCGTAGTGGAAGCGTTCGTCGTCTGCGCCCTTGGCGGCTGGGACCCAGGCAACGAGCGGGTCATGGGACTTCTCAACATCAGCCCGTTTTATGCGCGGATGATGAGAAGGCTCATGATCAGCGACACTATTAAATGGTCCCGGAACATTTATGTAGAGCACCTGTCGGTGGTCAGGCAATATTGACCTTGTTCTTGCGTAGTTTGTTTCATTATTTGTTATATTGTTGCTTTGTGTGATTTAGCCTGGCCCCACCAAGGCGCTTCCTTTATTCTTTTGTTGTACGTAGCGTTTTTTGTCCTATTCTACATTGTATTGTTACTGATTGATGTCTATTTTATGCTGTATATGCAAATTTTATACTCACTACCTGTTGTGTTAGTTACTGCACAGCAGTCTTATTTATTTGCCTATTTATTTAGTATGACTCAGTTGCTTAGCAATTACCTGACTGTGATCCACGATATTGACTGTGATCACTTTATAGTGAATATTTGACTGAGAATATATATGTAATACTCGATGTAATATATTTGTATGTGTATGTAGTTATAGCAATCGTGCGACTGACATTATTTTGTTGACGTATTGCCGGAAAGCATTGTGAGATCTGACTGAGTGCCTAGTGCGAATGAACTATTTAATCTTGGGAGAAAACATTAAGAACATACACACGCATATACATGATTTGTACCCTCCTTCGGGGGGGAAGTTATCTTCAATAAATAATAATAATACTTTTAAATTGCATAATGCAATTATGTGTAATATTTACATGTAGAGTTGCATAAACTGATTAGAAAAAATACAATCAGTTTACTGAAAAAATTAGAACTTTTTTCACCACACAAAAGGTACGATAATTGTGTTGTGAATGCCCTCAATATATAAATAAGGTAATTATATTAGGATCTTAACGGGCAAAGCCAATAAAAACTTCTTTTTTCTATTTACAGCACTCTTCAGACTTTAATTTTATTAAAAGTAAATATCAGATATACAGTACAAATTAAAAGTATTACAAAAAAAAAAAAAAAAAGGTACGATAATCCGTCGAAGCGAGACGAGTTAATTTTCATGTACGTATGAACGGAAGGCCACGGTAATCACGAGTTCCTTCACGAAGCCCATTCTCCCGCCTTGGAGGTCCGCTCCGATCTGCAGTCACATGACTCGAACCAAATTCAAAATCGTGACCGACGATTTAATTACTTACTGGGCTGTCACAACTAATTGAGTATAAAAACGCGAATACAGTTTACTAAAATGACATTTACTCGGAGAGAAAAATATATAGACATATTCAGTCTTCAGCATTTAAAAGCTGAGGCAAAAACCTATCCAAAACTCTACTGATTTTTTTATTTTCGTTTATTTTCAACGTTTTTACTATGAAAAACTTTTGAGTTTCAAAGCAGTTTATCACTGGCTTTGGCGCCCTCTGCTGGCCAGGAAAAACGTCAGATTGTATTTGAAATCACACAATCAGAAAACTGAACTTAAGAGCTTTTAAACCATATACAATTGTACGCAGAAATTCTAATTTAAACTGAAGTTATGGGCATTTAAAAAAAACGATTTTTGTTTGCCTCATAACCCGCCGAATAAAGAAGTGTGGTACTAACTAGTTTAAACTTTCTTGTGATTGTGTAGTTTAAACAGAAAACAGTACTTTTTTTTCAATGCTCATAACTTTGGTTTAAATAGGAATTTTTATATAAAATTGTATATGGTTGAAAAGCTCTTGAGTTCAGCTTTCTGAGCAGAGGGCGACAAAGCCAGTGATAAGCTGCTTTGAAACTCAAAAGTATTTCATAGTAAAAACGTTGTAAATAAACGAAAATAAAAAAATCAGTTGAGTTTGGGATAGGTTTTTGCCTCAACTTTTAAATGCTGAAGACTGAATATGTCTATATATTTTTCTCTCCGAGTAAATGTCATTTTAGTAAACTGTATTCGCGTTTTTATACTCAATTAGTTGTGACAGCCCAGTAAGTAATTAAATCGTCGGTCACGATTTTGAATTTGGTTCGAGTCATGTGACTGCAGATCGGAGCGGACCTCCAAGGCGGGAGAATGGGCTTCGTGAAGGAACTCGTGATTACCGTGGCCTTCCGTTCATACGTACATGAAAATTAACTCGTCTCGCTTCGACGGATTATCGTACCTTTTTTTTTTTTTTTTTTTGTAATACTTTTAATTTGTACTGTATATCTGATATTTACTTTTAATAAAATTAAAGTCTGAAGAGTGCTGTAAATAGAAAAAAGAAGTTTTTATTGGCTTTGCCCGTTAAGATCCTAATATAATTACCTTATTTATATATTGAGGGCATTCACAACACAATTATCGTACCTTTTGTGTGGTGAAAAAAGTTCTAATTTTTTCAGTAAACTGATTGTATTTTTTCTAATCAGTTTATGCAACTCTACATGTAAATATTACACATAATTGCATTATGCAATTTAAAAATATTATTATTATTTATTGAAGATAACTTCCCCCCCGAAGGAGGGTACAAATCATGTATATGCGTGTGTATGTTCTTAATGTGTTCTCCCAAGATTAAATAGTTCATTCGCACTAGGCACTCAGTCAGATCTCACAATGCTTTCCGGCAATACGTCAACAAAATAATGTCAGTCGCACAATTGCTATAACTACATACACATACAAATATATTACATCGAGTATTACATATATATTCTCAGTCAAATATTCACTATAAAGTGATCACAGTCAATATCGTGGATCACAGTCAGGTAATTGCTAAGCAACTGAGTCATACTAAATAAATAGGCAAATAAATAAGACTGCTGTGCAGTAACCAACATAACAGGTAGTGAGTATAAAATTTGCATATACAGCATAAAATAGACATCAATCAGTAACAATACAATGTAGAATAGGACAAAAAACGCTACGTACAACAAAAGAATAAAGGACGCGCCTTGGTGGGGCCAGGCTAAATCACACAAAGCAACAATATAACAAATAATAAAACAAACTACGCAAGAACAAGGTCAATATTGCCTGACCACCGACAGGTGCTCTACATAAATGTTCCGGGACCATTTAATAGTGTCGCTGACTGCAGCAAAAGTTTATAGAAGCCCAACGGCTAAGACACGGACCTTTGGGGGTTGTAATTCAGAGTCCGCATTTGCTAGTTCGAGCACACCGTAAAACAAAAGTGCTAAATTGGTATAATAAAGGAATAAGCTAAAAAAAAAATTAGAAAAACTACAATAAGTTATATTTAAAAAGAAAAACCAAAAAAATTTTATACCACTCGTAGGTACTCGAAATTTAAAATCTTGCCCTACGCACCAGTGCTATAAAATAGTATATGCAAGGAGTGCAGCACGTCTCCTGGGTGTCTTAAAGTCACTCGTGCTACGCTTCGCTTCGCATGGTGAAGAAAAAAAAGTGAGAGCGACCGATACTGATAAAGTTTAGAGTTAAATCCTTGATTTTTATACGAAATGTTGAGCAAACAATATTTCTATAGTTAGACCCTTTGCTTCAAACAAAAGCTAAAACATTTGTGGATTAACCTTTTCTCTATGTTCACCACCTCTCTAAGTTGACTACTTTTCGTTGGAACCGGCGGTGTTTAACTTAGGGAGGTTTTACGGTATTTGAGGGCATTTCAAAGATTTTTGAATAACGCTAAAAAATGACTCGAACCAAATTCAAAATCGTTTTTGAGTTATGACATGTCAAAGTTCGGTAGTTTTACATGAGATGACACGTAGGTCACCGAATTTTTTGGAAGTTTATAACGATTGTGAAAAAACCAATCGCTACAAGATTTTAGAAAAAGACTTATGTTGCAGGGCTTGAAATGAGAATATTTTAAGATTTTTTAAAATATGGCAACCGAGTCTACTTTTCGAGTGGTTCTATAGTAATAGTATATTACTTAACTAGGCAGTATGAATGGGAAACGTCTCAGATCGCATGAAATTGTCGTCCGAGGCGTAGCCGAGTGTGACAAACATGTGATCTGAGACCTTCCCATTCAGGTGCCTAGTTGAGTATGCTATTTTTCCGCACGACGGCGCCGGGAAGCGCTACTGACTGTAGCGGCAGCGGCAGGGAAGTAGCGCTTCCCGGCCGGAGTGCGGAAAAGTCGATTTTTAGCTTTGAGGCTAGCCAGCGCCACGGGAGAGAGAGAGAGAGATAGAGCGAGCAGCGCGTCAGCTGTTTTTGGTGCGTAGCGCCTCAAAAGTGAATGAGAGTCACTGGAGGGTTGGAACGTCCTTAAAAAAAATTTTATCGTCATTATATATTAAATAATTCATTTTTTTTTCTTTTTTTCACAGTCTAATTTTTCCATTGGTCGTCACCAACACCATGCAAGATTGATTTACATGCTTGATTTTGGTTTAGCGCGTCAGTTTACAACTGGTACTGGAGAAGTGAGACCACCTAGAGCAGCAGCAGGATTCCGTGGTACTGTAAGATATGCTTCAATCAATGCTCATAAAAACAAAGAAATGGGTAGACATGATGATCTGTGGTCACTTTTTTATATGTTAGTTGAGTTTATTAATGGTCAGCTTCCTTGGAGAAAAATTAAAGATAAAGAACAAGTAAGTAAGATTGTAACTATGATGAATTAATTACGGTTGATTAGAAACAAATACTGATATTATATCTCTAAAGAGATTAATACTTTAAAATGGTCTTATGCAAGTTATGTAAATCTGAAAAATCTTTTTCCTCCTCCCGGCACGAAAGTACGTCCTCCGCTGACGCGTTTTAGGCTGGGAGGTGCTACTTTTACTGACTGTCTTGTAGATCTTGCGCTCTGATTGGCTGCTCGACATTACACTGCCGCTCGAGGATCGAGCTGCCACGCTGTCTCCGTGAGTAGTGGACAGCGTGTTGGATCTAACCTCAAAAACGTCAGCGTAATCGTAAAAACGAAGTTTATTGGATTTAATTATTCCAATATGGTTGATGTTTAAACAACAAAAGTAAAAATGGGTAAAGTTTTTAATGATGGAATTTTACTTTGAGAGGGAGATGCACTGGCAAATTTTGACAAACGTTGTCGGTTAAAAATCTTTAGATTAATATCTGCTTGTACATCACTCAAAAAAGTGTGATGATGATAATTTGGAATTGAAGCTGAGAAAAAGATTCTTTTTGTTTACTTCCATAGCATAAGTAAAAAAATAATGATTTTGTGGCGTGTGTGAAGCGTGCTTCTTAACTATAATATTCATATCAGCACCTGTCGCTGACTAAAAAGTTCATCCGCGATTTGTTATGTTGGTCTTATCGGCCGGTGGTGTATGTGTGTGTCTAAAGCAGTGTCTTATTTTGAGTATGCATATCAGCACTTAATTTTACTAAAAAGTTCATCTATGATTTGTTAATTGTGTTTTGTTGCGCTGGCCGCTGCTGGCCAGTTTTTACTCGACTTCGTCTTGTCAAAACAAAAACGAGCGGCCAGCGCTGTCTCTGTTTCTCTTTCTCGTAGTCTCACGGCTCTCGGGCAAACTTTATGTGTGTAGTGGCCGCTAGTATTAGCAGCAGCAAAAGTAGTACGGTGGGTTGCAGCGTAGCATGGGTTTCTTTTACAGTTGCATATTTTTGTGATTATTATTAATTTTGGACGTAATTTCAGGACGAGAGGAGGAAAAATAGTATACTTCATACGGCAGGGAGGTTGGATGCCCATCCCTGTGTGATTGTAAGGCGAAGCCTCGGCCTTACAATCACACAGGCATGGAAATCCAACGTCCCTGCCTAGTGAAGTAATATTCTATATACGCTAAGTATGATCTTTAGAAAATACTTTAAAAAAAGTAATATTTACGGAGATTGGTTTTTTTAAAAGGAGTCTAAATAAGAAGTTATACGCTCAATATAATAATCTTTTTTTGAAAATGAATTAATGAAAGAAGTCAAATCAAAAAATGTATTACGGATGACTTGAGGCCAAATTACTTATTATTTAAAAATAATTTTCTCTACTAAAAGATGATCATATTATGTTGAATCACCTTCAATATACGTAAAGTTAACAATTTTTCAATTATAGCACATACATGGGAAAACACATGCAAATTGCACACAACTCAAACACTTTTTAAAATTAAAAATTAAAATATGTTGTTAAGAAACACACTGAGCATTCAAAATATAATTTAAAAAATACAGGTATCAATGCTTTTTTCGAGATAATTTAGTTCAAAGAATATTAAATTTTTACAGGTCAAGTATAGCTATACATTGTGATTTAGTTGATTTTTAACTCAATTACAACATATTTTAATTTTTAATTTTCAAAAAAACCAATCGCCGTAAATAGTATTTTTTTTAAAGTATTTTTTGAAGATCAAACTTAGCGTATAATTTTTTATTTAGATTCCTTTTTAAAAAACCAATCGCCCTAAATATTACTTTTTTAAAAGTATTTTTTAAAGATTTTATTGCGTAAATTTGGTAAATATTGAAATGTATTCCCTTTTTGTCCACAAGTTCAAAAAAACCAAACTCCATAAATAAATCATTAATATTGTTGAAATATGTCTTAATAAATTATTTCACGATCTTAACAAATTCTAAATAATTTAACAATACCCAAGATATATTCAATTATTCTGATGTAAAACCACGACATAAACTAGAACCTATAAAAGTCCTAGGTAAATCAATTTTATATGTAAAAAAAAAAATTCAATTTAGTATTTACCTATTTTTTAAATGTACATTGCATAACTTTATTTTAATGTAAATTTACATTGAAATGTAGCAAATACTCATTTGTAACCTTAAAATGATTAAAAAAAAGATAAAAATTTTCAATGATTGGTTCATGTTAACTTAGATATATCTAGTTCTTCTGTTTAAAATTACTTTTATATAATTTTATCATTCTCCAGAACCCATAAAAATCGTAGACATAATTTATTGTTATGAACTACTTTTGAATTCGTTTTGCATACATAATAGATGGACAAACTAAATCCACTTTAAAAATAATGGAGCAAATGCTCATCCGTACTTTAAAAATCCATTCCAAATAGAATTCATAATTTTTGGTCCACTGGATACCTAGACCCAAAACTATCTATTTCTTTTGTACTTCTTAATTAATCGAATTTAAAATGTAAAATCACTTTGGCCGCAAAACTTAATCTTGCGTACAAAACAAAAAAGATAAAAATTTTTAATAATTGATGCATGTTGACTTATTAAATATACTTATCATTAACAGCCTGAGTTATTGTAACAGTTACAATCAAAATTGAAATTCATTGTCAGACATCAAGTTTATTTTAGAAAAAAGGTGGGACTACAAAACTTTCAGACATCAAGTTTATTTTTGAAAAAGGGTGGGATTACAAAACTTTAACAGTTCAAGTGTATTGGCTCAGAGCATATACATTTCTATGATGATTAAAATTAAGCGATAATGCGTATGACAATGACATTATGTGCTGCAATTGCACCTTTTGCAATTTGCAAGTTGGATGGATTATAAAAGAGTAATTTGCAAGTTCAATCTGACACACACACATTCAGAAAAAACTTTATTTTTACTATTGCCAATATGCACCTCCAGCCATCAGGTCCCCAACACAACTACAGCACAATTATTATCAACTCACAGGGCACACCACAATAATTGAAAAATCTTTGATGATGATGATCATAGAAAGACCGTAGAGATTATTTATTTCATACTCTTTTATTGAAATTAAACAAATTAATAATTATAAATTCTACCACTTATTCAATATATAATGAAAATAAGGGTCTTCAGTACTGTTTTTTCTATGACAATCAATTATTTATAAAAAAATTATTGCTCATAACACATTACAAGCTGCTCTGCTCAGCAGCTCCGCAGTCAGCTGTAGTCAGCTGTAGGGAGGCGGGAGCTGCTTGTAGGGTTTGAAGGTATCTAGGTGATACTATTTGGCAGGAGGCCCTTTTCTCCTGGTGCAGGTTTGAATGGGGTATAAATTAATGACACAAGGTGTAGGATTAATTACGTTTATTTGCTGTATTTAAGTACAAGCTGTCGCACGAGGCGCAAGCAGCTTAGATTTGTGCCGTTCGGTGGCTAGGCACGCACTGGTCGGCCGGCAGGCTAAGCTCGACGCAGCGAGCCGCAGGTGGTCATACTCGTTCACTCTCTCTCACTTGCATTATTGTGGTCTCGCAGCGTGGAGCCCACAGTACTCCCCCCCGAATGAAGTAAAAGCGCGAGCTTTTCTCCAAGTTCTCGTGAGATCGAGTCGAGAGGCTTCGCATAGGGGTGATCGAAATGCACCCCGCTTACGAGGGTCAGCCTTCTCGCGGGTGGGGGGCACCGGAGATGGACCTATCGGTATGGTATGTGGGCTACGGTACTCGCTGGTGCGCGTATTTGGAGGCAATAAAGCCGAACGAACGGAATTGCCGCGAGACGCGCGCTTACCTTGATCGCAAACTGGAGCGCGACTAACAGACGGAGCGGGGCTATCAGGCAGTATCGCGGTAGGTCCCGAAGGAAAAATTGGCGAGCCTGGGAGTGGAATATCAGTCGGAGGAGGCTCGCGAGGTGGAGATTGCTCTGAAAGGGGTGGACTATCGAGCATCGGGCTCAGAGGGAATCCGCTCGAGACAGGGTCCTCGATGGGCTGCGGGCTTTCGATCTCCACATGAGCCACAGGGTTGACTGGCATAGGATCGGTTGCCGGGCTGAGAGTCTCGTCCGCGAAACCTTCCGGGATAAAGTGAGCCGGAATGAGGCGTTCGACATTCACGACTTTGTGCTCACCGCCCACGTCGATCAGAAAATCGAGGTTCGAGAGACGTTGAATGACCTTGTAGGGTCCGTGGAAGAGTCTTTCAAGGGAGCGTTTGATAGGCTTAGACCTCATGTGCACATGAGTGCACGTGGCCATATCCTTGAAGATGAACGGTTTGTAGTTATACTTTCGTGTAGAGGGAACAGACTTCACCTCTCTCATAAACTCGCGGAATTCCTCAAGGAAAAATCTCTGGTTGGGCTCGTAGTCGCCGGGAATGCAAAATTCGCCTGGAATACGCAAGACGGTGCCGAAGACAAACTCAGCCGGGCTCGCGTCCAAGTCTAAACGCACTTAGGTATGCAAGCCGAGAAGGACGGACGATAGTATCCGGGCCCATTTGGGGTTGTCTCCGTAGCACATTATCGCTGCCTTCAAGTCCCGGTGGAATCGCTCGACCAAACCGTTCGGCTGAGGTCGATAGGCCGTGGTGTGAATTCGTTCGCAGCCGATCAGCTGTAAAAGGGTCGAGAAGAGCTGCGACTCGAACTACGAACCCTGGTCAGAGGTCAAGATCTCGGGCGCTCCGTAACGGGATACCCACGTGCCGAAAAATGCCTGGGCGACAGTCGGGAATGGGTACTGCCTCGGGCCAGCGTGAATACCGGTCAATAATGATGAGAGCGTACAGGTTGCCGTGGCTGTCGACCAAGGGCCCGACCAGATCGATATGGACGTGTGCGAAACGGCCGTCGAAGACCGGGGATTCCTGGGGCAAGAACCGTTTGTGGCGAGTCACCTTAGCTTGCTGGTAAGGGATGCACGCTTTGGCCCAGAGAGAAATGTCACGGGACATGTCTGGCCAAACATAGCTCCTACGTATGAGCCTTATGGAAACTTTGGCACTAGGGTGCGAGTTTGAGTGGAAAAGATCAAAAATCCCTCTGCACAAAGGAGGTGGAACGTACTGATGGATGGAGTACTGGAAAGTGTCACAGTAGATTGGCGTGTGGTTCTCGCCTAGAGTAAACCTGATCAATTTCAGAGGATGACCAGGGTCGGCGAGGATCTCACGAAGTTGCTTGTCGGCTACTTGGCTAGCCGCAAGCTCAGCAAGGGAAAACGTCGTGGGGAGTCTAAATGCGTCAATCCTTGCCATAATAGACTGAACTGCCGGGAATTGAATCGCGTCAACGGACATGGCACTCCAGTTGAGGACGGCTAGGGATGTAAAGGTGGGGGCGCGAGACAAGGCATTCGCAACGACGTTTTCCTCGCTGGGAAGGGAATTGATAGACGTGTCAAATTCCGATATGTAGGACAGCTGACGACGGCGTCGCTGAGGAGCGTGGACAGGGTCCTGCCTGAGAGCGTGGACAAGAGGCTTGTGGTCAGTGAAGATCTTAAACTTACGAGCCTCAAGAAGATAGAGGAAGTGCTTGTGGGACTCAACCACCCCTGTAAGCTCGCGGTCGAAAGTCGAGTATTTTGCTTGAGTCGGAGTTAGTATGCGGGAGAAAAAACTGATAGGCGCCCAGGGCGCGTCAGCTCTCCACTGCTCGAGGGTTCCACCCAGTGCGCCGTCGGAGGCGTCTGTGACCAGGCGGATCTCGGCGCCTTCGTCGGGGTAGACCAGGAGAGCACAGTTCGCGAGGTCGGCCTTGCATTTCCCGAAGGCGAGCTCCGCCTCAGGAGTCCAGGAAACAGGTCGCTGATCTTTCTTGCGTACGTCCTTGAGGAGGGCGTTCAGGGGCATCTGGACGGCTGCCGCGCGGTCCAGGAAAGGGCGGTAGAAGTTCAACATACAAAGGAAACTATGAAGGCCTTGGAGAGTCTCGGGCTTGGGATAATCGCGAATCGCCGCGACTTTCTCTGGGGATGACTGCAAGCCCTGCTGGCCAACGATGTGACCGAGAAAGGGAACTTCAGGAGCTCCAAATATGCACTTCTCGATGTTCAAGTGCAAGTGGAACTTATCCAACCTCTCGAGGACTGCGCGGAGATGGACCTCGTGCTCTTCCGGAGTGAAGGAAGCTATGATCATGTCGTCGAAAAATGAAAATACAAAATCGAGGTCACCGATGGCTCTCGATAGATATCGGAGAAGAGTCTGGCCCGCGTTTTGGAGACCCTCCATCATTACCAAGAACTCCCAAAGACCGAATGGAGTTATTACGGCCGTTTTAGGGACGTCGTCGGGGTGGATGGATATTTGGCAATAAAGTCGCCGTAGGTTGAGCTTAGTGAAAATTTTCCTGCCGTGCAGGGAACCATTATAAGCCCGGAGGTTTGGCACGGGCGTTCGGTCGGGAACTGTGACTTCATTAAGCCAGCGGAAGTCCCCTCAGATCCGCCACCCATCGCCTTTAGGTACCATGTGGATGGGCGAGGCCCAGGGGCTTTCCGATCGGCGACAGATGCCAGCCTGGGCGAGACGATTGAATTCCTCGATGGCAAACTTTTGCTTCTCAGTAGAAAGTGGACGGGCGCATTGGGCCACGGGAGAGGGGGGGCGGTGGTTTTGATATGGTGAAAGACACCACGCTCCTGGAGAGGAGCGGTTGGCTCAAGGCCAAGAACGCGAGGGAACTTAGAGAGAATGTGGTAGTACCTGTGGCCACGTTAAACCGAGCTCACGCCAAAAACTGAAGGCTCGCGGAGAGTCCCAGGGGAGTGTAACTGGGTCTCGTTATCTACCAGGCATTTGCGTTTCTAATCCGGGAGGAGATCAAAATGACTAAGGACGTCGGCTCCAAGGATGGAGTATGGGATGTCTGCGACGTAGAAATTTCAGGTCATCTCGCGCCGCAAGCCTAGATCGAAAGAATTGATGATAACACCGACGGTGGCAATTTCGGTGCCGTTTGCCGCATAGAGGGATGGGCCGCGAGGACAATCAGTGTGGACTGAGTTTTTGGCGATAATGGAGACTTCAGCGCCAGTATCGACGAGAAACTGATGCTTGGTCTTTTTATCCTGAACGAAGAGGCGTAGAGAGTTTAAGCCGACAGCGTCCACCTCAGAAACGGGCGAGCTTAATATTTTGTTGAGTCCTTAGACAGCTTATATTCGAGATAGTCAGAAGGCAAAGAGTTTTTCTTAGCGAACTTGGGCCAGAGTGGGCAAGGGGGACCGCGACAGCTTGTACAATTATCGCGGTATTTGAAATGAGGATGCCAAAGGGGCGGAGACTGGCCATCCTTACTCTGGGATCTGCCTTGGCTGTTCGATCTACTGCGACCGCGGGATCTACCACGATTGCCCTCCCGCAGTGTTTGCCTGACTATCTCGGCGATCTGGGCCGAAAGTGAGTGGGGCTCTGCGATCGCATTTATGAAGTTCTGAGGGGTTACTTTGCGTCTTGGGCAGAGGCGGTCTGCCTTTTCGACTGCATTGGCTATATCGAGGTTTGACACCTCTGTGTCAATCGCGTTGGAAACTCTGTCAGGAAGACGTTTTGACCACATCCTCAGGATAACGGACAAGGGAATCTGGCCGTCTCCCAAGGCTTTCATTCTAGCAAGGAGCTCCGAAGGGCGAAGGTCACCGAGGCTACAACCGAGGAAAAGGCGATCGAGCTTCTCATCCCTGGTCTCGCCGTATTTACTAATGAGGGCCTTTTTTAAACCCTCGTATCGATTATCACGGGGGAAAGCAGAGGTGATTTTGGCGAGGGTGTTGGAGACGGCGGAGGGCAAGTTCTGCATGACAGCCCAATAACGGTCGCCGTCGGAGACTATGCCCTCGTCCAAGAATCGATTCTCGATCAACTTGAACCAGAATTCCGAATTTTTTGGAGAAAAAGCCTGAAAACTCAACCCGCGAGACCTCCCGAAGGATCGGTGCTCGGGAAAAAATGAAGTTGGATTAGAAGTTGATGCCGGGTGCGCGTACTGGTGCTGGCTTGGCAAGAAGATGGGAGCTCCCGGAAATAACGGGGCAGTAGGCACATGTGGAGTATAGGTAGGGCACGACTGGGTGCTTGAAGTTGCAGTCTTCTGAGTGGAATTATCCTGCGTGAACGTTGTGGGAGCAAAATTCGTAGCTGGCTGGGACTGCGTGCGCGTTGTGACGTTTGCAGGCAGATAGTTCAGGGTATTGGAGTTTGGCTGAAAAAAGGAGTCGGTGCCAGGGGGTGGCGGTTGATCGCCGAAGAATTTCTGAGAGTTCATAAAAAGATCGGAATTCCCGCCTCCCAAGGTGGGACCGAAATCTTTCCTCGCTGAAGGGGGATCCTTACGACCATCGTCGTTGTCACCTGCCATGGCAAATGGGAAAGAGAGAGGAAAAGATAAATTAGGGACGCACCTATTGCGTGGTAGGTCCTTGAATGTCCTCCGGACCCGCGACCTATAACGATCGGCTCGGGTGATCAGAGTTGAGCCCGCGTCCTAGTGCTAAAGGGCCTGGGGAGTTGGTCAGGCGGCTCCGCGACCTAGGATCGTCGATGGGTGGAGGTAGGTTCACAGGGACAAGTTCTACCGCACCCCACCGCGTCCGCGAAGCTATCAACACGCAGTTTGTAGCTTACCTTAAAATCTAAATCTATGAACTACGGTGTAGTCGATGCGAAGCGATACTCGGGAGGTCGCGAGAAAAACTACTCTAAGCTTATTACAGTATAAAAAAGCTAACCTAAGTTTTTAGAGTAAAGTTGGTGAGGATTTAAAAAAAAAATAACACAAAAAAATAAAAATGAATAAATAAAAAATATCCGAAAGAATCTTCACGAAAGAGCCGACGGTGGCCGTGGAAGAGCAAACCGTTACTAAGCGTGAATAAAGCTCCGGTTCGCGGAATTGGGGGGGGGGGAGAGATAAAAAAAAGGCGCGCGAGAGTTCAGAGAACAACACAATACTCCTCACACTATCGGTTTTATGGGAAATCCTCACCAAAACGGAAAAGTCTGTCACTCACTTTCTCTTAATTTCCTTCGTTACCTTTCTCTCTCGATGCTGAGCCGGCTCTAAATGATGCTGGCAGCGCCGAAGAAAGATACGATGATTCGTGATTGCGCTCGATGTACGTTGAGCCGTGAACGGTTGACGGCGCAAGGATGCGCGTTTGAATGCCAATTGCCGAGGGGGACTTCACGTCCACCCCTCGTCTTTGGGTTCCCGCCTCGCGCGGTGAGAACCCTCTTCGCCGAGTGGCTTCACGCCGGCCTCGGACTGCAGCTCCACTGATGCCATGCGTGCCCGGGTTCACGAGATTCAAGCTGATTGAAGGTAAAACTTCACCGCGCGGCCGAGCCGGTTAGGTGTAAAAATTCAGGTTTTTTTTTTTTTTTTTTAATTTTTTAAGCGAAGCGTGCTTGTAATGATGCACGAGATACGACGCGAGAAGATTCAGTGCTTGCGGGGTCGAAAACGACGGCCGCCAATCAACGAAGCACGAACCTGCACACTTGCTTTTTTTTTCCGGATTCTTCCTTCTTGCGAGGGTAATTCTTTGATGTGGACCAGGGTGATGATTGGGTGTTTCTTCCAAGTTTTTGCGCTCGTTCTAGGCGCACGAGGCAAAAATGCTAGCGGACGTTGAGCTCGACCGCCTCCGCGAGACAATGGAAAAGCACGGAAGAATCCTGAGCCTCTTCTTCTTCTTAGTCGGGGTCACCACTGTAGGGTTTGAAGATATCTAGGTGATACTATTTGGCAGGAGGCCCTATTCTCCTGGTACAGGTTTGAATGGGGTATAAATTAATGACACAAGGTGTAGGATTAATTACGTTTATTTGCTGTATTTAAGTACAAGCTGTCGCACGAGGCGCAAGCAGCTTAGATCTGTGCCGTTCGGTGGCTAGGCACGCACTGGTGGGCTGGCAGGCTAAGCTCGACGCAGCAAGCTGCAGGCGGTTGTACTTGTTCACACTATCTCTCTCGTTCTCTCTCTCACTCGCACTACCGTGGTCTCGCAGCGCGGAGCCCACATGCTAATTGATACAGTGCCACCAGTCGCCTCATGGCTACATGCCCGGGCCTACATGCTCCCGTCTGCAGCTGTAGGTAAGCAGTAAGAGTGAGACAGCAAAAATAGACACACACTCACCGCATTCCTCACGTCTGGTTAAGTCTACAGAGAGCGCAGGCAGAGAGACCGGATGCTCGAAACTGAAATCGAATTCGAGAAATCGATCGAAAAAAAACGAGAAAATAATTTTAAGCGTGAGCTTGGTTTTTTTGCTAGCGTAACTTTGTAAATTGAAGCCAAATAATCCTTGTAGGGTTATGCGGATACTATTTTTGCCTGTTATTTAATAACTTTTCTTTATAAACCATGTGATGTCTAGCTTGCCGAGGAGAGTCAAACAGTGTATCGAAGAACGGTGGCTCGTAGGGTCGTATCGTTAGCAAGGTTGACCGTGTGGTGGCAAAGTCGGGCTATCCAACCTAGCTGTTGCTGTCGCAGGCGTTTGAATGCCCGAAAACTCGTCAGCTGTTAAGAAATTCTTTATCTTTCCAGGTGTTACTTTTAATTTATAAGAATCTAATTTGAAAGAAACAAAAATAATAGAAAACAATAAGAAAAGAATAAAACAACTCGGTAATTCAGGTAAACTAAAAAAAAAAAAAAAATCCAACATCAAATGATTATAAATAATATTTCTCACGGAGTTTATTGAGCTGATCACTTTGTTCCAGACTTGGATACATACATGATAATAATAGGTATCATTAAAATATTCAAAAGAAAGAAAAATATGATTCTTATGCTTTCTTCCCCCTGCAGTGAGTCACTAAGTTCGGTGCGTGTATTTTTATCGGGTGTCGCGGGATGTTTGCGAACAAAGAGAGTCACCGGGACGACAAATATTTAAATAATTGCGGCTTATTTTAATAATTAAGGGGGGGGGGGTATACCCTAAGCAACTTTAAAAAATCGATTTTTTTTTTTTTTTCATCTCAAGAATGTTGTGTCAAAATTTCAAGTCATTCTGAGTCGATCTCAGAAAGTTACAGCAGTTTTCGTGCAATGATCGAGGATGAAAGCCGTATAGACAAAGCTGAGAAAGAAGCTACCAAAGAGAGTAAAGATGCCAGGGTTAAGCGTAGAAGGAAAGAAAAACAAGCTGAAGACGAAGCAGAAGCAGCAGAAGAAGTGCTTTATGGTGCAGGAATCGATGATTCCTTTTAAGGTAAAAAAAAAAAATTTCATTACTTTTATCTTGTTCAAAACTTTAAACGCGTTTTTCTCAAAACTAGTCTTTTTAAAGTCGGTGAGGAAAATATCTCGGCGACCGCTGCACCGATCGTTCTGAAATTTTGAGGATTTCTTTAATATATATTTTTCCAGGTACTAACACGAGGATTTTAAAAAATTTTCATTTTTACGGCTGTGGCGTCAACAAAATGGCGGATTTTTTAGCCGAAAAAACGATTTTTCACTTTAAACAACCACCAAATCGTCAAAAATGAAAAAAAAAAAAAACCCTCGTGTTGTTACCAAGATAAACTTGTCTTCTAACAGAATCTTTTTTCAAAATTGATTTTAGGTGATCCTGAACAAAATGGCGTTCCTCACCGTAAAAAATCGAAAAGCGAAAGCGTCGCCGAAAAAGTACTGGCATCGGCTTATTTATTAATATTTTTACTTGAAAAAATTATGGAAGGTAGTTGAAATGTTGTATAATTATATGGTGAATAAATGACTTAAATAATATTAACCATTTTTTCAATATAAATTCCCAAAAATTACCTTTTTTTTAGCCTCTTAGGGTATACCCCCCCCCCCCTTAAGTATGTACACGTTGACACTTATAAAATTACCTGCTGACTAAATTTCGGGACTTAAGCTGCACTTGACGTAAGGGGTGCCTCAAGCAGATAGATCGAATAGTGCCGAAGTAGATCTATGCATTATGGATCCGTGGGGTGGGCATCGGTCGAATATTGCGCAGGTGACATGTTCAAATCCACGTATTTATATCAATTAATCCTCCTTGAATTATACAGTCACTTAGTCTTAAGTCTAAAAACCCGTGCCAAATAATCCTCTCAGGACTATATGGACACTATTTCTACCTTTACCAAACAATCATTCTGGAATTATTATATCACTATTTTTAGCCTTAAATCTAATAACCCTTCCCAAATAATCCTTTTAACATGACAGAGACCCTTTTGCGTTAAATCCGATAACACTTCTTAATCAACTTTCTTATAATAACATAGATATTATTTGTAGCTATAAATTAATAACTCTTACCAAATAAACTACCTAAAAGAACCAAATATTAAACACTATTTTTTCTATGATTCCAATAACCTATCACAAATGAAACTCCTAGAGTCACATAGTCACTATTTTTAGCCTTAAATCTGATAACCTTTCCTGTATAACTTTTTGACTTTTTCAATAATATTTGTGTTTACATTTAGTATAGTATAAAACTTATACGTTTTCAAGGATTGTGATTGTAGCGTATGATTAAGTTATCAGACTTGTCTATGTCTTCTTTTTGAAAACCGGCAGAATGTTAAACTAGGTTCAGATAAAATAAATTTATTCAATGTAACAATTCGTGTTCACGTGAATCTAAGAGGAAAATAGGATTTAAGGTAAAAAGGTAAAAATAATATCTACGTAAAGCTACAAGGGTTATTGGATTTTAGGTAAAAATAGTATCTTTGTTAACCTAGGAGGGTTATTTAGGACGGGTTTTGTACATTTGTTGTAGGTTATTACGTAAACATAGGAGAGTTATTTACGTAATTCTGAAAGTGTTATTGGCTTTGAACTGTGAAACTCTAATCCGTGATGGAACAGTCCAAAGTTTTTATTGTCAATCTCCCGTTCGGATTCATCAGAATTGCCCGATAAGGTCATTTTCTTGACTAGTAAGGCTGAACCCTCAGACCACCAGAATCTGCTTCTCAGGTACTCTAACTTGTATTACTACAACCAATGTTACCCACTTTTTTTGGCACAAAGAATCTTTTTTTCTTTAAATAATGCCATAAGAGAAAAGTGGGTAATATTAGGTCCTATTGAGATAAAAAATTTCTTAAAAGATTCAACGTTTACAGGGCCAATTCATGGGCAATTGCTTTGATGGCTAAAGAAAAAAAAAAACAGCTATGTAGCCCTTGAAGGTTTTTTGGCCTCGAGCTTTGGAGGCTTTGATTTTAATGGTGTAAGATCTCTGGTTTTCTCGAAATCTCATGCGGTCGTCATTTTAACACGGCCGACGAAAACTCTTAAATTTCGTTAAAATTTAATTTCGATTAAATAAAAAGAATTTGTAGAATCAAAAAATATTTACAGAAAAATTACTTATAAAAAAAAAAAACTGTCTTTTGGAAATATATTGAACGGCTATAGGTATTCAAATATTATAAATATTATTTGAATAGTACATAAATAGTAAAACTTTGTTCAACACGTATTAGATTCTGTTATTACGGATACGCTATTCTTTATTCGTTAATTATATGCAGTGAGCTTCGCGAGAAAGTAGAGAAGTCAACTCGTGAACGCGTGAAAAAGGGTTCGCCGAGTATAATTCGATTTGGATTGAAAGATATATGCGAAAAAAAAAGAAAAAGGTCGAAACTTTCTCTAGATACCGTGAATAACCTTTACGAATGCACAGCCTGATGTAACAGTGGTCCCAGAATTGAGGGACCAGGCCGAATAACGGTATAACTCGAAAAACGTGATTTTTGAGAAAATGAGAAAAACGTGCCGAACTAACTTAATTAAGAGATATTGAAATAAAAATTTTTTTAGGTATTCATTAATCTTTAATCTATCAAATCGTACCATTATTTTATCAGTATCTATTAAAAAACCCGTTTAAAAAATTAAAATAAATTTTTGAGTTATACCGTTTTTCAAAAATATGAACTAATTTTTCAGTTTTAAGTATTTTAGCAGGCAAAAAGTCACTACATTTAGACAGAAAATTAAATTTTATTATTTTTTTAGTCTTTTACAATATTTATTATTTACAAAAAGTATGATTTTTTATCCTTTTTTAAATTTTTTTACAGCAACTTTTTTAGTCTTTGATTTTTCTTCTGTAATCTTATTTTTGTGAGCAGTCTTGACATTTTTTTCATCTGTAATCTTCCTTTTTCGAGGAGTCTTGACATTTTTTTCGTTGTTTTTTGCTGCTGTACTATTTTCTGGCTCTTTTACTTTTTTATTTTTTTTAATATCTTTGATTTCTTCAAATATATCATTAAACCAAGACTGGGCTTCGGGTGTGAGAAAACTCATCAAAGACTTTAAGTCTGCTTTTTTTTCTTCACTTAATCCAACAACAGGGATATTTAAAAGCGTATCTGGAATAGATGAGAATTTAAATAAATTTTTCCATACTTTAAATTTTTCTTTTTTACTGTGATCCAACGAATCTCGAACCTCAACCGAACCATCATTTGTGAATTTTAAATAACCGTATGACTGAATTTTGAAAGATTTTTTTCTTTCGTTAGGCTTAGAAAATGCGTTCTCGATTAATTTAGAATGCCAGTCTTTTATCATTCGTTTGCCATCGACGACAATAAATGGCTGCGGTTTGCTGCGGCAAGTTTCCAAAATTTGTACATACTTAGCTGCAGTTTCAATTGTTTCAATTTTTTTTTTCTTTTGCCCATAGCAACCAAAATTTCGATCACACTGATTGTATGAGTGTCCTCGAACAGGAAAAAAATGCTCAATTTCAATATTATACTGTTTACTTAACCAAGAAAAAAACATGACGATGCAATGATTCTTGTTTTGGCCACCGCAAGCATCCGAAAAAACAATGACCTTTTTGATAGTTTTTGATGGCAGATAAAGTTTTAAAAAATCATGTATAAATGAAGCAACAGAATTCGGAGATTTTCCCGCTACGTATTCTAAAAACCAATAAAAGGCACTATTTCCATCATTGTGACAGTGTACGTTGAAAACTTGCATCCATAACAAACGTTTATAAAACTGTGACGATACCGTTAATTTTGGCAAAGGCAGGTTCTGACCGTAATCAAACTCTAAAACTAATATTGACTTGTCCTTTTTACATTCCTTGAGTGTATTTTTTTTCATTTTTGAGTACTCTTCAACATTCATTTTATGTATCTCAAACTCATTTTTGCATGGATCATCAGGATTTTTGTTCAATTTAATGGTCCATTGAGTACAAAAATCACAAGTATCAGTTCGAGGCTGTTTTATGGAGTAAGGACTATTTTCATTAAACCATTGTCTATACGTGTCATATTTCATTCTCAACTCTTGACCAGATACTTCAAAAAAATATTTTTGAAATTCCCTGTAAATTTCCACCATTGTTAATGCCGGATTATCAAAATAAAGTCTGTTTGAGTCAATGTAATGACTTTTACTGTGCGGAATAAGAGATAAATGTGTCAAGCCAACTTCTTGAACAAATTCGGAAATTTTTCTAGGATTTTTTCCCTTTCCACGTTTTTCTTTCAGATCCAAAAAAGGCAATTTCATCTTAGAGGTTATAAAGGTCAAAAGCCGATTAGTAATTTTGAAGACTCGAAGGATAAATGTTTTGCAGACTCTCATTTCTGAACCATTGACTTTTACTTTATAAATCCATGAGCTCGTTCTATTTTTGGTTTTCACATTATTTGCTGATGTCTTTAACGGTGTGCTTTCAATGCAACTTGTCAAAAATAAACATTTATTTTCTTTATCTTTTAATCCATAATACGTAGTGTATAATTGCGACTGTTGCTCACTGCTTATTTTACTACAGCACGATAATTTCTGGCAGCATTTTTGAACTGGCTCGAAAACTTTTCCACGAACCTAAAATTTTATGAGTTGAAAATAAATTTTGATAAAAACTGAAAAAAATATAATCAGTGCAACTACTACTCGTTTTAAACTAAGTCTAAATTTTTAATAAAAAAAAAAAAAACAAAAAATAAATAAACTTTACACATTTTTCAGCAAAGCAGCTGATTAAAAAAATTACATATTAATTATATTTATAGATTGGATTCAAGAAAAGAAATTTATTTTTTATGAAGCAGTAGCTCTAAATTGTAAGATACCTTTTTGCCTTTGCGCGTAGTGTAGGATTTCCCATCATTCTTTCGCTTTTTATTGACATAATCCAAGTGAGTATCGGGCATTCTTTTTCGTTTTTTGCCTCTTCTGTTGTTTAACCGACGAGAAATAATTTCTTCTGAAGATAACTCCTCAGAATTTTCTGCGGTACAGTCACTTTCTTGAGAATCACTGACACTTTCATTACTTTCCATTTTACTAAAGCGTCAGACTACGATGTGGTTTACTTGATAGTTAACGCAGCACTGACTGCTACGTATTTGAACTATTTCGACCAAATTCATGAGACACTTTGTTTACGTTTAGCATTCTTCTGCTATCACAACAATATAAGAAGCATGATCTTGAAAGTTTAAAAGTATGACAATAATAATAATAACCAAAATAAATATTTTAGAACTATTTTTAAAATCGGTACAAGACGAGTTATACCGTTTTAAAAAAAAATGGTACAATTCGAGTTATACCATTTTTACATATTACTATGCTTGATTGCCGATTAAAAACTCCTTTTTCTCTACTAATTTTTGCCAGAAGATGTAAAATATTTTTCTGATTTCGATTTTGAAAAAAAAAAAAACGGTATAACTCGAGTTATATCGTTATTCGGCCTGGCCCCTCAATTTCGGAGCTTGGTGCTCATACGAACAGCCTTAGATCCTTCAGGTTTTTGATTTCCAGGACGTTGCCGGGCTCAGGAGAAACAGCTGCGAGGTTGGTGTAGATAACGGTGGGAGCTGGACCCGGTGCACTGAACATATTGGACAAATATCCCAAGAAGCGTCGCCAGGTTGATTTTCTAACTGGTACTTGAGACGTCGTACACGTTGGTACGAACTTACCGAGAAAAAAGTAGCACCGTACATGAAATGTTGAACACGTTGGATCAATCAAACGAAGAGGTGGCACTTGGTTGTGCTTCTACTACAGAAACAGATGAGATCGTGACTCAGCCGATGGACGTTTAAACTCGCGTTCTCGAACAATACGATTTTTCACCCCTATTTTAATGAATTCACCACATTCCGTAATAATTTATTGAATTTGAATTATTGGAATGGTGAAGGTTTTGAAATCAGAAATAGAAGTCCTGAAAATGGGTTGGATTCGCGCTTTTATAGTGCGGAGCCTTGCTGGATAGTGTACGACGTGGTGAGGATACAAGACAGCTCGAGAAGGCTTGGCTGTAAGTGGGGAATCGCGCCCAACTGGATTTCTGCGAGTAGGCACAAGCTACATGTACTGGTGCTAATTTCTGATTACGAATTTGAAAATAAAGAAAAGTAAATAGAATATAAGCGAGCTCACTGCATTGTAAAATATTTCATACAGACAAATATTATGTTGTATAAAATGAATCCGCGTAAAAAATTAATAAATATAATACAAACATTTCAGATTCTTAAATCTTGTGAGCTTCCTGCAAGACAGGTACCTTGCAAAGGGGCCGGAGTAATCAACGCCGGTTGAAATAAATGGCAAATTAGAAGTTTCTTGGGTAAATTACTCATTACCTGAGTGAAAGTACGTTCTGAGTACTTTTTGTAAGTCATACAACCTCTTACAATCGATTTAATTAATGAGATACCGTTGACAATCCGAAACTTGCGCTCCACGTGATTGCGCATTAGTCCAACAGGGCCGGTTTCTCGCTGAAAGACAGGTCAGCGTTCTGTAGTCGGCCACCAACTACCAAGACGCAAAATCCCGTCCTCATCTAAAAAGAGCTTTAGGGCGACGACACAAACTATCCAGACGACCCGTGTCTACCGTCCCGCAATGCATCGGTTTTCTTGTATTGTGCCGCGCGTGATGTTGTGATTGAGTGTATCTGGTTTCTGCCGCAAAGTTTGCAATCCAAGTTTTAAATGACTCCACATTTATAAAAGTTAATTCAACAGTTTTAAAGTTTAAGGCTTAGATAAAGTAAATTTCGCTGTATTTTAAGCGACTTTTCATTTCTAAATCAAGATTCACAGGTATGAAATAGTTTTTAGGTTACTTTTCAATTTGAGCAAATCACTTTGCAAAAAAATCGCTACATAAAGTTTTGTTTGTTTTATTTATTTTTTTGTTTTGAAAAAAAAAAATTAGCCTTGAAATATTGAGGATACTGTTAATACTTATTTTAGTAATTATGTATTAATACATAATTTACCTATTAAATCAATTCTTTGTAATTCTTAGATGTCTTAAATCATTTTAATTTATTTATTTATTTATTTATAAGGTACAGGCTTAAAGCCCAATATACATAGTGAATTATAATGAAGTTTAAGGTATTGTGTAGAGTTAAATTAATCATGAACAAAATAATAAAATAGTATAACAATCCTAAAAATGAAAATAACACATTAGCCATATCAGTCAGAATCTGACTTGATATTCAGGTCCCTGTTTGTCTAAACTAAGTCAGTGTTATTTCATCTCATTCAATAAAGTCAGATTAATGAAAACAAATCAAGTCGAACCACCCAAACCAATCGCAAACCAGAATCAAATCAAATGAGATTAAATGAAATGAAATAACAACCAACAAATTAAATAGTCAATAATAACAGAGCCTAACAAATCATCATGTCTCAAAGACGGATTCAACAATATGAGATCAAAATTCGCATGGGATGAGATCCTTTCCTATATCTACCTTATCATTAACAATACTTGAGAAACTTATCTCTTACTTCTCTCTTAAAACTAGATATGTTATAATCGGCAAAATCATAAATGCTCATCTCGGAGTCATTTAGAGTACGAATCGATCTGTCTATAATCGACCTTTTCGAGATGGAGATCCGATCGTACCTGGTGATAGCAGAGATCAACGAGGGCATCAACAACCTCGCAGGGACTCTGAACTGGATCATGGCTAGGAGATGGGGGGAATCAGCATACCCCCTTACAACCTTGAAGAGGTATAAGATGTCCTGGTACTCGTAAAGGGAAGACAAAGTACAAATATCATACTTCCTCGATACCATCTCGAAGTCATGATCGAGGACACTCACTGGATCACCAGCACGATAGGTCAATATACGAAGAAACCTATGTTGTACACCCTCTACCATGGTACGACCTTTCATGGTGACAGGTGCCCAAACAACCGAGGCATACAATAATACAGGCCTGACAATAGTAAGATATAGTGTTCGCAGCATGTTAACATTCTTAAAATCTCGCGACTGACGAAGGATATATGATAATAATCTTACTGATTTATTAGTGATGAATTTAATGTGGTGTGTGAAAGTCAATCGGTCATCAAAATACACTCCCAAATCTTTCACAACCACTTGTCTCTGCAAATGGAGACCACAAAGCACATAATCATAATAGGTCGGACTGGAAGTGTAAAATGATATAATCGAGCATTTAGGAAGGCTAAATTCGAGACGGTTTCGCTTGCACCAACCTTCGACCGCATACAGATCATCTTGTAATAAAAAGGAGTCATACGCAGACTTAATGCTAATAAACATCTTAAAGTCATCGGCAAATAACAAAAACATACAGAATCTAATAACCAACTACAAGTCATTTATAAAAACATTAAAAAACAATGGACCGCAATGTGAACCTTGTGGTGCACCTGACGTCGCTAAGAAAACATGAGACAGAAAATTGTTGTATTTGACATAAAGTCTGCGATCAGTCAAGTGGGACTCGATCCAACGGAGCAATACACCATCGGCACCATAATTCGACAACTTGGCAATCAATAAACGGTGATTCACCGTATCGAATGCCGCACTAAAATCCGTATAGATCGAATCCACTTGATGACCTGCATTCATCTGCTCTAGAATATACTCGCTGTATTGAGAAAGGTTTGTAACAGTTCAGCGCTGGGGCATAAAACCATGCTGATAGGGTGAGATAAAGCGATTCAGGTAGAAAGACAATTTAGTGTGAACAATACTATCAAATATCTTAGCAAAAAGAGACAATTTCGTAATCGGTCTATAATTATTTACAACAGATTTGTTTCCACGTTTATGTACAGGGGTAATGTAGGTTATCTTCCAAGCTTTTGGGAATTTTCCATCAGACAACGACCTGTTGAAGATATAGCATAACGGATCGACAAGAGAAGGAGCAAGAGCTCTGAGAAACGCGACAGGGATCCCGTCGGGGCCGGAGCCCAAATTCTCATCTAGCATGCGGAGCTCGGTCTCCACTTCAGCCATAGTCACATCCAACCCAGTCAATGAAAGCGAGGTCATCAGCCCTACATCATCGCCCACACATGTATCAGCCATGTCATCAGCCTTAAAAACAGAACCGAATTTTAATATTTATTTACTAGTTTTAATTTCTTTATTATCAAAAGTATTGTTTATTTTATATTTCATATATTAAACTTTTAGCAAAATGGCAGAGTCTTACGATGAAAACTCTCAAGAAATAAATGAAACAGAAGTAGATGACGACTCCACAAATGGACTTATTGATGCTGGTACAACTGAGAAGATCCATCTTCACGCACCATTATGGTATTTAAAATTCCCTTTTTACACTAAAACAAGCATTAAAGAAGGTAATGCAAGAGAAATGTAAAAATTAAAAAAAATCTTATTCTGCTGAAAAGCTAAAAAGTAAAAAAGAGGTGGGAAAAGTAATGGCGCAGCAAAGTCCAGGAAAGAGAAAAAGAGGAAGGAATTCGCATATTTTTATGCCATGCAGTTTTTGGAAAAGAACACAGCAGACAATATAAAAAAATAATGATGGAGATTTTTAAATTGAAATTCTTATTTAACTAGTCCCACTCAGCGCGCTGCAAGCGCGCATAGGAAAAAAAAAACAATGATTGTAACCTCAAAAGGCACTTTTCGAATATTTTAAAAACTTCTTCACCAATCAGCTCACGAATAAAAATCTTACACTTACGCAAAATGGCGATAGCTCTATTTTATAAAGGGAATTCTTTGAATATGTATTATATAGTTTAAGAAAAAGTAATTCTCTGCTGTTTAATATATGTATTAGTTGTAACTTTTCAGGTCGTTCATGAATGTAAGGCCGTGTGGCTCAACCGTTCCAACTCAAAGTACTTTATCTACTATGAGTTTAGATGAAACTCAAGAATCTCATTTAAGCTCTTCTCTTGAAGGCTCTGCAAGTTAACCGATAGCAACATATAGTGATAATATGCACGTTATCCCTGAACTAGAAGACAGTGCAGATCTTTTTAGTAGCATATTGAGTGATGAAAAAGTAAACTTGTCTTCAAGTTCTTTTTTTGCATGTTTATTGGAAAATGATGTAGGAGAACCTTCTGCAAGTGGAGCTTCATTACTAAATTTAAGTCCCAACAGATCATGATTTCACAAAAGAAAATATTGATCCAACTCCGCCATCATATGTATTGCCTTCTCCATAGATAGTTTCAAAACCTTCTGCTGGTTCACATCCAACATAATATTACTCTGGTACTTATAAAAAAAAAGATAAGAAAGATTCTCTGGTGGACTCAGTTATAAATTTAAGTAACATAGTTGTCAAAAGTTTTGAAGCAGAAAAAAAAATGAAAACCTAGAAAAAAAAAAAAAAGATAAAGGAATGATAATACAAGCAATTTACAGCCCTGTGTCTACTTTAAATACTGTTCCCAGTGACAGTATGACGATTGCTTCCAGTACTCCCATTAACATACCTGATCTCAACGAATAAGTGTAGAGTATTCGCTTAACTAAAAATATTAGTTTTTTCATTGCACAATTTTTATTTTAAAATATTTACAAATCTTAGTACTGTTTACTATGTATAAATTATTTTAAATTATGTTATATTCTCTCTTCGATGTGTACGTGTGATTATCGAAAATGATTACCAATGAATCACTTAATTTATGTAATTGGTACCAAAAATTAAATCTAGTATTGTTATCTAAGAATATGAATAAGTAATTTTCAAAATATTAGTTTATTTTTAGTACCACGTGCTTTAGAAAATATTTTAAATAATGCAAAGTTGTTTGTACTATTTATTACATATAAAGAATTTCATTGTTTTGCTATCTCTTTAAAGAGTATGCGATAAGAAATTTAAGATATATATTCTTATTTTTAAATCAATGATGAAGCTGTGACTAATGCATTAAGTCTTCTAGTTTTAGTTTTGACATGAAAAATTTGTAAAAAATAAATTAAAAATAGTTTATATGTATCTGTATGTATGTAAAAAAGAAAAAAGTATGCATAAAATTAATGAAAAATAAGCCCTTAACAAATTACTTTGATAATAAATTATTACTTAACATTCACACATTTATGAAGACGTGAAATACGTGTTATTTAAATCTGGATTTTAAATCTTGTCAACAAAGAAATATCCATGAGTATTCTTTTGAAAACGTAAAGTATTTGTAAGTTTTTAAGATATACAATAAAAAAATTTTACACATTCTTTACCCCTATCAGAACTTTAAATTTTGCAACAAACTTATCAAAATCAATAAGTATATCAATACCCAAAGCAAATTGTTATCCGTACTCCAAAATTTTTATTATCAAGTTGAAATTATTCAAATCATTGTATACAATAGGAACTTAAAAAAGTTGTTTTCTGTGCAATTATCTGTGTTTATCTACATAAACTACATTTAAACATTTTACATCTACACTATAGATTTGACTGACCTAAAAAATTAAAAATCCTACATTTTTAATTTCATCCTTATACAATGACTTGGAAATTGTTGATCTGACGACAAAGAGATTTTTGGAATAAAAATAACTTTTCACTTGGTGCATTATAAAACTTTATAGTTAAGAAATTGTGATAGCAAACATAAGCTTTAAAAATTTTTAATACAATTATCAATTAATGATTATAAACCTTCTAAATGATTTTTAAATATTTATAAAATTCATACTTAAATTTTTCAATTTATTTTTATTCAGTTTACAGGCTGAGTGCTAATTACAAAATTATTTCTTACATTAATATTTTACAATTCATACAATATTATACAAATCCTTCTTCTTATTTATAATTTACAAACCAAAATGGTCAAATCATAACAATCAAAACCATATTAATCATCATCCATGCATTCTATCTATTCTTCACAGTCTTCTGGGTAATAATTAATAGATTCATTCTGCCAAGAGAGAGCACCTTGTAGAGTCAATAAATAATGTTTTAAACCAAAATTTATTTTCTACTTTTTAGTTCATTTTTTATTTTTCATTTATTTTATTTTATACTTTTTAGTGCATTTTTTTTATTTGATACTTTTTAATGCATTTTTTAAAACTGTTTTTTGAAACTTTTTTTTTATTTTTTTTAATCTTTTTTTAAACCTTTTTTTCTAGCTTTTTTAAAGAAAAGCATGTTTAAAAAAAATCTTTTTTTTTTATTTTCTACTTTTTTAGTCTTAAAATCACAGCTGTTATTTTATTTCGAGTAGAAATTTTATAAAAATGAATTTTATAATCTTGAAAAATTTATTTTTCTAAATTTTTACATGCTTTTTTTATTATTTGACTAAGAATATACAAATTTTTTTACATTGAGATACTTAAGGTGGTTTTCTACCAGAGCTAGTCAAATTAAAGACTAAAAAAAAATTATTATACCAAATTACTAACAATTGGTTATTAAAATTTATTTTTTAACTTTTTATGGTATCTGAAATTATTTTCTACCAAAAAAACATTGACAATCGCAACAAAACATTTTTTTAAACTTTTAACCTCACCTTTGAATACCGCAGTTTTGGAGGTTATTCACGTGAAAATTATTTTTGTAAAATTATTGTAAAATTTGCAAAAGGTCAATTTTTTGCAGTTTCAAGAGATGAATTCTTTGATAGTGAAACTATATGTATGTGGTTTTTCTAAAGGATCTCTATTATAAGAAAACAAATATCAATAATTTAGTACACTTTTTCAGCGTAGCGGCCACACGTGTAATGAAAAAAATTCAATCTTTAACTTGCTGTAACTTTTAAATTATATGGTCAATTTTGATCAGACTTCGTAGAAATGTTTATTAATATCTAATAAACACCTCCAGAAAATTTGAGCTCATTCTCTATTGTCATGCATTTGGTAGAAAACCACCTTAAAATTAATCTTCTCAATAAGGGTTCCAAAAATGTTTTTTCCACTTCACACTGGAGGTAAACATGCAGAAGCGTTTTTATTTTCGTGGTATCCCCGGTAGGCCTAGTCCACGTCTCCAGCAGTCATAAATAAGTACTTGAATATGCAAAATACACACTGTACAATTACATTTATGACTGTGGAGATCTGAAATGAAATTTTATAGATTACAATTTTCTTTATACAGTACACTGTAACATATTTATTAAAAAAGATTACCTTATATTTTGAAAAAACTTTTTTTACTACAAAAATTTTCCAAAATTTTTGGCTGTTTTCTGTTATCCTTTTCTTGATACACCATCATGTGTTTCTCATTCTTTCCATTTCTTCTAAGGCATCTTCGTTGCATGGTTTCTTTTCAGTAAGTTTTGAAGGGTCGAGTTCTTCTATTCTGAGTCCATCGAGCGATTTAACTCTGCTGATTAAAACGTAAGCTTGTCCTTTAGCGAACGTTTTTGGGCCAAGGTAGACGACGGCAACATCTACTATTACACCTTGAAATTTGTGTGATGTGTTGGCCCAAGATAAGATCAATGGTAGCATTCGACGGTCGGCAGTTCCAAAACTATACATTGCCGGGAATTGAATTGAAATCGGCTTTATTTCGTGAATGCCATCTTCGCCAAAGTCAACTTTAACCGACGCTGGTATACATTCTGGGTAAAGTTGATCTCTTGCCCAGTGTGGCCAATGGATTTCAACGATGTCTCCCCTGGCTCCATTGAATAGCCCTTGAGAGACGTTCAGATTTGATCGTAACATCACCTTTGCTCCTATGAAAATTACCAGTTATTTTTTCAAGCCACCAGTCTTGTTTGCATCTTTTGAAATAACATCTTCGATATTTTTGCCGTTTAAATTTCTGGTTGAGTCCACTAATTTATCGTCTGCTTTGACGGTCCACATTTTTACACCTTTGTCTCGGAAATGCTGAAGAACCTTTTCATTGTGGGCGTCGACTTGTGCGTTGATAGAGTAAATCCTGACTGCGTTTTCCAATGAGAACTTTCCATCTTCTTCTGTGCTGACCTTATCCATTAAAACTTGCATATGTTCAGCAGTCATTTCTCCGACTCTTAGTGCATTTAATAAATTAACAAATGTTTGATCGCCTTATTGTCTCATATTTTCCACCAACTCAATGAGTGAAAACAGACGCCAAAGGTATGTAGCTGGAATCATGCGATCAGGCTGTTGAAATACTTGATTTCTTCTTACTGGTGGTAGCTGCATCAAGTCACCAAATATCAAAATGTTGAATCCTCCAAAGAAGTTGTCGTTATTTTTCAGCTGCTTCAAGCGTGAGTCAATCATGCAAAGCATTTCGTACGGTACCATTGAAATTTTGTCGATAAAGAGGAACTCAACATCTTTCCATTCTTGGCGCATTATCTGAAAGTAATAAAATTATTTTAATGATATTATTAACAGTTTTAATATTATAAATTAGTAATAATAGTGAAAAATTACCTTAAGATAATTCCCGGTTAACAGTGGCATTTCGAGAATTCTTCCATCTTTTTGAACCGGTACTCTCAGTAAGCTGTGTAAAGTTCTACCACCAACTAATTTTGCGGCAACTCCTATCAGTGCACCAACTTTAACTGTTGGTCTATTGCCGTAGCATCGTTTGACTTGATTTTTCAGCAAGTTGAACAGAAAAGTTTTACCTGTTCCTGCTTGCCCAGTTATAAATAGTCTATCTCTGTGTAGATCTCTTTCCAGTTGCTTCTTTATACTTTCAGTAATTCGAAGAAAGATGTCTCGTTGAGTACCATTCATTGCTTGACATGAGCGTTGGAATTGCTCGTCACTTATTTGTGGTTCTTCTGCAGGTACAAAATCTTCTTCCAATACATCTTCTTGCTCTTGCTCTCGTCCAAGTACTTGAAAAGCATGAATTTGAACAAATGCATTTTCAAGTTGCTTATCTTGTTGGCGGAACCTCTCCATCATGGTGCTGTTTTTTCTCAAATCCTCTTCACGTACCAAAAATGCTTCTTTGCTTGAGCTGAATCCATCAAGTATCTCTTTTTCAGACCGGTGTGGAAAGTACTGAAGTAGTAAACTATAGTAAAACCTTTCTGGATCTATCGAAGCAATGAAATATGGAACTCTAATAGCTGCCATGTCCTTTCTGATCTTCATTTTTGTGTTGTCAGTTAAAGTGATCAATTTATCACATCTACCTCCAGCCGGCACTTCATATGCGTCTTGGTCAATGTCTTCTTCAATTTATTCTTGTGCTTTTGCATAATGAGTTTTGAACCTCATTGCAAACTCCATTAATGACACACTTTCATAGTTAAAGCTAGGATCTTGAATAGGACGATTTTGGTATCGTTCATAGATGTTCGAACAGTACCCAGTAGCATGGCCTTCATCGTCAAATTTGAGCACTTTGTATCGTTCTTCAGGCTTACGAGTATTCAAAAAAATGACTTCTCTTGAACTGTCTTGAAGCTTCAGATGGCACATTCTGAAAGCACACTCAGACGCTGAAACTTGGCGTTCACTTAAAATTTGCATACATATTTTGAAAATTCTACGAGAAATGTCAGTTTCTTCTCGTTGAATTTCTCTAATTGCTTGGGCTACGCTATGATTCATTTCTGTAGGCTCTGATTTTCCTATATATTTAGCAATATAGTACGCAATAGACTCATTGTCACCACAAGGTTGAATATCCATGTTGCCTTTCCACAGAAACAAAAGATCTCTAATTGATTTCTCTAATTGCTTGGGCTACGCTATGATTCATTTCTGTAGGCTCTGATTTTCCTATATATTTAGCAATATAGTACGCAATACACTCATTGTCACCACAAGGTTGAATATCCATGTTGCCTTTCCACAGTAACAAAAGATCTTTGTTGTAGTTATTAATGTTTTCATCTTCTTTGTGATGCTTAAGAAGGCACATTCTTCCTCCACTTCGAATGAATTCTTCTGATGAGTGGCAGATCAAATGAGATTCTGTGCATACTTGTCTGGGAAAATTGAAACGACATCTTGTGGTGTTGTTATTTTTTCGACAAGTGTGAGTGTGTCGATGTGTTTGACACTGTTTAAAAATTTCATGAAGTTCGTCATCGTCTGTTGGCATTTGACAAGTGCACACTTCATCAAGTTTCTGGATTCCCTCTGGTGTATGAAAGGATGTATGATTCTCAACCCATACTACCATGTGCAAGTGAGGACTACCACGGTTCTGAAACTCGATTCGCCACCAGTAGTCTTTTACTTTTCCACCAAGTACTTGGTCGTTATTACGAATGAATTTCATAAGAACGTTAACTCTTATCATAAACTGTTGATAAAAAATATTTTTTTAACAATAATTAAACTTTATTTTAAATTATAAAGATTAAATTGAGATAAAAATACTTCTTGACGACTGACGATTACAGGATATTTTTCTACCAAACGTTGAACTGATTGTGTATCCAAAGAATTTGGATCCACTTCTGATTGACCATCGGCGAACAAAAGAGTTGACCATGTCTATCCAATGTAAATCGTTGCATGAAAATGTGATAAAGTAAGTTGGTGGTCCAAGGCATCTAATCAGGGCAATCAGATTATTCAAAGCAGATTTCCAGTAAGCAGCTGAGCCTCTTAGGTTTTTAAGATACAGATGTACATCTTCAACCATGCCATCTTGGCCTTGTATATTTTTGCCACAAGCTGCTAGTTTTGACTTTATTCTGTAGTTTTCATACATTAACAGTGCATAGAATAGATAGTCATTTCGCTGAAATCGCTGATCTTTTTTAAAAATTCTAAATTGAAAGTAGTCCAGAGGCGTGATTTTAACTTCTCTAGCTTCTTTTAATCCGTTAACTCCACGTGGAAACAAAAAGAACCATGCAAATTCCTCTGCCCTTTTCTCATGCTCCACGTTGACAATATTGTCTTGAGTTTTTCTTCTAATTTGATTCAGATTTTCATTGACTTCCAATTCATCTTCTTCTGCCGGCTGTGCTATGTTAATGGGCGCCATTACTGAAGTTTGTATTGCCATGTTAACTCCGTTTCCTTCTCTTTCATCCATTAAAAGTTGCAATGAATCTTCTTCATTTACTTCTTGAAGATTTGAATCTTGCATGTGAACATCTAAATCTTCCTTTACATGAACTTTAATGTAATCAATCGTGAATTGCCTTTCTTCGCGATTGTTTGTGCTTAGTGATCTTCTGCATTTATTTGTAAGTTCTTGTAAGTTGTCACATTCAATGATGCAAGCTTTTCCGTTAGCAGCATCTGCTTTAGCTCCTTTAGCTCCACACGAATGTGAGTCGGTAAAATAATATTTTTCGTCATAGTGCAGCAAACCATAGGAATATCCATTACCACCAATAATTATTCCTGCTGCATGTTCTTCAAAAAGTTGCGTCAGAGCATCAGAAAGCGACAGAGAACCCGCGTCTTGATTACTGGAACTGTCGATGCTTCCATATATAAGTGGGTCTTGAGAATATTCGATGTAAAAAGTCTTGCCGTGCATCAGAAAATCATTTTTTATAATATCAAAATTACGTACCAACAAGTAGCTTTCAGGTATTGGATAAGCATTTTCTTGCTGCAAAGTGCGCATATGTATGATACTGCATAATTTATCTCCTTCTATCAAGTTTCTATCCAAAATGTTTGTGGTCCAATTAATTGGTGCTAAAAAAGATGCTCTAACAATATTTGCGAGAGCCATATTGACATACAATATTGACTTCTTGTATGATTCGAAATGAATATGTTTGGATTTCCTTGATGCCATGACGCTCTGATGATTCGAGAATTTGGATTAATCGTCGCATACATCTGTGGCTGTGGCTGTGGCTGTGGCTGTGCAGGAATCTGTTGTAGTGGATTGTTTGTATTTTCGGTGATTGTTTCCATTGCTCTTATCAAGTCATTTTGATTAAGTTCAACATTGTCATCGACAGTAACATCTCGGTACAGTGGATTATTGTCGATCAGCCATCTTAATGCATTCATAATTTTATTACGATTGATTGAAAATTCTCTTGTTATATTGAGATTTTCCAAATGCTCCGTTATAACAATACCTGCACCTTAATTTTCTAGCTTCTTTCTGTTCAGAGTTTTCATTTCTTCTTCGTTGGTAATTTTTCTTGTTTCTATTATCCAACCTTGCTCTTTTGGCATCTGAATTTTCATTTCCTAATTTTTCCTGACGTTCTTGTTTGGCTTTTTCAAGCCTCCTCTTTCGTTGAGTTGCCGTTTCTTTCTCCATAACTGATTGTATAGATATTGAATTCTTCCAAGTCCAGACGTTGATTCCTCTTCTTTCAAGTCCAAATGTTGAAACTTCTTCCCAAACCAACTGATGATTCCTCTCCTTACAGTAGTTTTTTTTATTAGCTGATAAGACGACTTTTTGACCACCTTGTAGATATTTTACTTCTAAAATATTATATATAAAAGAAAAGCAGCAAAACTTATCTCCTCCGCTAAAAAATCTTCTACGATGGGAGAGAGAAGAGACAGTATCAAACTCTCCCGGGGTTGAGATTGATACCAATCTAAATCTTTGTATCTTTCGACACAACGATTTCCTTAAAAATTGAATAAAAAATTTTGCGCAGAAAAGCTATCTGTATGCGTGCTACTTAATTAAAAGCAGTGAGCTAGAAAGCGTTTTTTTCAATAAAAAACAGTTTTTTATGTATTCCTGAGATCACTTTTTCACTAATTGATTTAATTAGACAGCCGTAGCCACCTAGCGGAAGTTTCAAAAACTACGTGTTTATTACTATTAAAAATTAATAGCTGAAATATTCTTCATTTACCTGTAAGTTTTTAAATTATGTTTTGATTCATTTTGCCAGTATTCTAATTGGGTTTGAAAGGAGAGTCGAAGTGGGGGTAGTATGACATATAGCTATGACTCCAATATGTCGGCAGCCGCAGCTGATTTTACATTATTAGCGCGTGGCTAGTGTAAAAAAGTTTATTTTAAAATTTTTTGGAACTTGAAAATGTTTCAATCGAGAGAATTATCCGTGAAAAGTTCAAAAAAAACATGTAGAGTAGAAGGTTGTAACCAAAACTCTCATGAAAATCTAGAAATTTGTTTTCATAGTTTTCCTGCTCTGAACGGACGCCGTGTTGACATAGAGAATTATTATGGAGTCCAAGAAAGAGTTGATCAGCACACAGCATGGAAAATGAAACTTAAGACGAAAAGAGTAAAAAAAATGCGTTGATTTTTTCGATGCATTTTGTTGAAAACGATTATTATTTTCCTGGTTAATGATGTCTGCAAATAAAAATTACTTAAAAATATTATTGTGTAAAAAAAAAATTATTTCACTTTTAAAATTATTTTACTTTTAGACTTGATAGGATTCCAACGTAAACTTAGACCCACAGCTGTTTCTAGTAGAAATTTACCCGGCAAGAATAAAAAATTAATAAAAATGAGTAAAGATAGGTTAGAAAGAAGATTAAAACGAGAAAAAAATTCAAAATTATCTACTAAAGGAATAAGTGACTGCGTACTTCCAGATGAAGCTACCTTAACTTCTAATCTTCCAGATGAAGTTTTTAGCTGCAGCAATCATCACGAAAATGATGCCTTTCAAAAGCAACACTTAGATGAAAGTGTTGTTATACAAGCTCATGATTGTATTTGTAAATTTGTTGAGAAGTTTAAAGAAAGTGAAATGGTTGTTGATGAAAGTGAAACTGAAGTGGATTATTACAGCAATGTAATAAACCATTTAATGTTGTTGAAGGAAATTTTTTATTGGAAGATCTATTGAAGGAGTTTTGTCAAAGGATTTGGTTCTGTCGAAAGAGTTGGTTGTGTCAAAGGATTTAGTTCTGTCGAAGGAGTTGATTGTGTCGAAGGATTTGGTTCTGTCGAAGGAGTTGGTTTAGCTGAAGACAAAATGACAAGTGGATGTGACATTAGGAAAATAAAATTACAATTCAAAGATTTTAGTGCTCAAGTAAATACTCCATTCAAATTTCTGAACTTTATAAAAAATAATCAGCGGCTAAGCACAGCTACTGGAATAGAGTTTTTTGAAGTGCTTAAAGCTATTGTTGAAAGTGTGAAGATAGCTACAGATAGCAAGTATGAAAAAGAATCATTATTAATGAAAACAGAGGATAAAATTGTCATGACATATGTAAAGTTAAAACAAAGCGTATCACACAGTTTTCTGGCTCTGATATTTGATTGTTATACACCACAGCATTGTAGAACCATATTTTTAGAAACTGTAAGAATATTAAGCAAATGCTTAAAAACAGCAATTCCTTGTCCGTCAAAAGAAGAGATTGATAAAAATATGCCACAGTGTTTTGAAAACTTTCAAGATACCAGAGTAGTTTTAGACTGTACAGAAATATACATCCAACGTCCCAAAGACCTGTGTTGTCAAATGCTAACTTATTCAAATTATAAAAGTTCTCAAACTGCTAAGTTGATGACTGGCGTAACACCGTCTGAAAATATCTCGTTCATCAGCAAAGCTTATGGAGGCAGGTAAAGTGATTCAGCAATATTTCTACAAAGTGGTTTAGTCAACTAATTAGAACCAGCAGATGGAGTAATGGTTGACAAAGGATTTTTAATATCAGAATCTTGTGAAAAATTCCAGTTTAGATTCATACTGCCTCCTTTCTTAAAAAATAAAAAGAAATTTTCCAAAGAAGAATCACTTTTAACTGCCAAAATAGCCAAAGCAAGAGTGCATGTCGAACGTTCAAATCAGCGGATTAAGGTTTTTAAAATTCTTGGTGGTGTTATGCCAGTTGCACTAGTTCCTTACATAGATGACATCTTCACAGTTATTTGTGGTACCGTAAACTTGTGTGCTCCAATCATTGGTGATGACAAATTTATGATTGATGAGTTTGATAATACTTAAATTTATTTTTTATTTTATTTTTTTATTTAAATGGGTTGTTGACCCATTACAATAAATTCTTTTAGAATTTACAATAAGTATTATTGTAAATTAAAAAAAAAAAAGTTTTTTAAGTTCAATGTTGTAAAGTTATAAAAAAAAAAATTATAAATAATGCTTTATCAGGTGCAAAAATTTAAACTAAACTGAACATAATTTCATTGAATAATTTAAAAATAAATAAATAAATTAAAAAGCATTTCAAGTATCAAATATGTTTGTTGATAAATAACGTCACTATTTTATGAAAATATAAATTTTTTTATAATATATGCTATGTTGACACTATATTATCTGTGTGAAATCACAGTAAGCTTGCATTTTATCACAAAAACATTTGTATTTTTTTCATCACATTTTAAAAATATTATTTCTATATATAAGAGCAAGCAAATATTTTAAAAAATTTTCAACTTACAAACTAATAAATCTCTTTCGATGAAACTAATATATGAGAAAATTTTTAGTAAACTTTTACAATCTTAAAATGAATTTTCAATCATAAGTTACAATTAAGAATTAAGAAACTATGCTTAACAATATTTATCTTTGGAAAAAGTAACTTTGTTTTTTTTTTTATTATGAACAATAAGAACACATTTTATTTTGTTTGTTTGTTCTTTTTTTTTACTTTGCAAATTTCTTTTGCCAGCTCAAAATGTTTTCTCTCTTTATGTAGACTATTTTCAGGGTTTTCTTTCAAACAAATCTCAGGCAAAATATCTGAATAATACATGAGTTTTAGTCTTGTTAACATTTCACTTATCTATAGGTACTTGTATCACAAATATTTGCTTATCGACAGTTGAATGAATAACAAAATGGCATCTTTCTACATTTAAAACTAACATGCCTCGCTAGTAGATAAAACAGAGCGGGCCATGCCGCGAGCGGGCCATGCCGCGAGCGGGCCATGCCGCGAGCGGGCCATGCCGCGAGCGGGCCATGCCGCGAGCGGGCCATGCCGCGAGCGGGCCATGCCGCGAGCGGGCCATGCCGCTGTGCGGGCCATGCCGCAAGCGGGTATCGCAGCATCGTCATCCGCACGTCGGTCACCGTGCTGCAAGCGACCCTACGCTCTTTCGAACGCACCACACCGTGGTTTACCTTTCTGCCGCGAGCATGCTGCAGCCGCTACGGCTACTGTGCCCTCGAGCTATTCTGCCGCTCGCCTCGTTCCCCTACTAGTTTCTGCCGCTCGCATGCTGCAGCCGCTAACCAGCGCCTATCTTACGGCAGCCTGATCAGAGTATTAGATGCTTTGAAAGTTATTTAACGAGTTAATCCCCGGTCCTTTTAAGGACCAACAATATTTTCAACGTACAACAAATTTATTGAATTATTTCTAATGAAATAAATTAAGAGAAAAAGATTAAAATTGAGAATTTACTTGTTTTCAAAAATTAGGAATTTATTAGTTTCAAAAAATTTTTAGTTTAACTTATTCAGAATGAAAAAAATTATTTGCATTATTTCAGTTTATATTAAATTGAAAGAGTAATTAGAATTTTTTTTATTTTTTAATGAATTTTAGGATAAATGAAAGTTATACAAAAGGTTTATGCTGTTATATCCATCATTTATTTTTTAATCAAACAAAATTATCAATTTATACAAATTTTTAGTTTTCAATACTTTTTGTATTTTTTACTTGCATAGTAAAAGCTCTTCTCTCGCTCAATCTCCCGTCTGCGCCGATCACGACGCTCCTGCGAGCGTGTACGGGGGTGACGATTGCGGTGATATTCTTCATGCCTCCAGGGTCTTCGGTGATGATTTTCTCTGCGCTCCTCATTGCCTTCTCGATGACGATGAGATGGTGAACGATTCTCAGAGTGCGATCTACTTCCTCCTTCCCAACGTGCACGCACCCGACGACGGTCGTTTGATGGTGAGCGATGACGGCGTACACCTTGTCCGGTTGTTTGACTCCTCCGGGGGAGAATTTCTCCCCGCCGTTGATTCCCTCGGCGCGGTGCTGCATCCACCCTGAATCCAGCTTTCGATTCAAAGAAAGTTTTCCTCCTTCTTGGAGTTGACGTTCGCGGCAGATTATGAGTGGGTGGCTGAAAAAAAAAATTTATTAGTTTCATAATAATTTTCAAGAAATGAGAAAAAATAATAATGAAATTTACGTACCGGAGACGATTCTGACGACGCATCCTCGGAGATCCCTGTAGCTGGTGCAACCTCCATCTCGCCCACCTCCACTGCTTCGTTCTCGGGGATCTTCTCATTCTAAAAAAAGATGAATAATTTATCAAAAGATGAAAAAATCATTTTTAAATTTTGTATGCAACTTTTTAACTTACTTTTGAAGGATTTAAATATTTTATGAAGTCGGACATGTCGAAGGTTGCCTCCAACACATCCTCCTCCTGCAGGTCAGCGCTGATGACATCCATGACGTCGTCGAGAAGCTCCTCTTTTTCTTCCGAGAACACTGGTGGGTGCACGTTCAGAGATAAGTCGCCACCATAGACCTCGACGTGGGGAATAACCTCCGGCGTTGGTTCGACTGGGGTGCGTTCAACAGTCCCGTTCGTAGTGGCAGCTTTCCCATCATCATCCTCAGGAGTGAGCCGAAATTGTCCTTCCGCACCAACCACGAGGAAGTTGGATGCTGGTTGCAGGTGGTAGTACGTCTCATACGGCAGCGAGGAAAAATCTATTCCCTGCAGCGGCATCAGGAAGTCGTGCTGCTGCTCTACCGCGGGGGGAGGTGTAGCTGGTGGTTGTTCTGCGGCATCCGTGTTCTCCAGCGCCACCATGAACTCCGCCTCGTCAGCGAAGATGAACCCGTTTTGCCGGAAAAAGTCGAGGAGTCCGTCGTCTTCCATCTCGAAGGTTGATTTGAAATAAAAAAAATCCTAATCGCGCGACTTATATAACTCCTTGAACTTGAGGTGTTACCCCCCCCCCCCCACCCTGCGTGATGTTGAGAAGACTGTGCAACCCCCCACCCTCCTCCCACTGTGCTAGGATTAAAGGAATAAAAGAAAGCTCTTCATCAAATTTTAATCATTCTTTTGATTAACTCTCCGTCACCATGAGCTCCCTTAAGATTAAGGTCTTGCTAGATGTCCCCGAGGAAGTCAACGACTTTGAGGTGGAACTTATTCTTCCTCCAGGCTTCAACAGAGTTGAATCACCTCCGCCCCTGATGACTCCACCACCATCTCCAGAAAACGTCATCCAGGTCAACATCGGGGATGAGTCCGATCACAACGGAGAAACAGACAACTTCAACTTCGAGGTTACTACAACCACGGAGGATGATGCCACCGTTGCCTCAACCACAAATCACGAGGTGACTTCAACGATGGATGAGGATGCTCTTTCCAACGCCTCCACCCTGGTTAACGTTGGCAGCTCGGAGGAGAGCAGTGAGGAGGAGGAGGACCTCGATGAACGAAAAATACCCGGGACCGCACACTATCTGCAAACATTGAGAAGAGCTGCAGAAAACTTACCATCGGACCTCGTCAGGGATTTAATATTGTATATTAGAGACCACCCTGAGAGATTTGAGAGCCTCGAACGGGAGGCTAATTTTATTGATCATTGCACATTTATGCACCACAGTTTTAAAAAACAATAATTTGATTTATGTGTTATTATCATTAAAATATTGTAAAAAAAAGCCTTTTTCAAGGCTAAAAAAATGTATATATATATGTATTATAAATAAAAAAAATTAAAAAAGCCTTTTTCAAGGCTAAAAAAAAATTTTAAACGTAAAATAAACAATTTCATGAAAAGAATCAAGGTCATATCAGGACCGATTGTAATTAATTCGTAAGAATGAATTTTTTTAATGTAATTTGCATATTTTTATATCGTAGCAAACTATCATTTTTCGCAAATTTAACGTAAAAAAAGCCTTTTTCAAGGCTAAAAAAATATTTCAAACGATAGAATAAAATAATATGATAAAAATGTATAACTTTAAAAAACTGCACCCCGCCCTTGAAAAAGCTGCACCGAGTACGAGAACATTTAACTTCATCATCATCGAGGGTAAAAGCATCATCCTCCTGCACCACCATCGAGAACAAAAAGTTTACCGACATCGAAGCTGAAGCGCACCAATCACAGCGCACCGTGGGCAACCTCAGCTCTAATTATCGGAAATTCGTCACCCGCTGTAAGGTTGTCTTCGAGAAGAGAAAAAACCAGCTGCAGCAACGTTAAACATCATCTCCGAGGGTGAAAGCAACATCCTCCTGCAACACCATCGTCGAGAACAAAAAGTTTTCCGGTAAAAAAACGATCACTGGCATCAAAGCTGAAGCGCACCAATCACAGCGCTCCGTGGGCAACCTCAGCTCTAATTATCGGAAATTCGTCACCCGCTGTAAGGTTGTCTTCGAGAAGAGAAAAAAACAGCTGCAGCAACGTTAAACATCATCTCCGAGGGTGAAAGCAACATCCTCCTGCAACACCATCGTCGAGAACAAAAAGTTTTCCGGTAAAAAAACGATCACTGACATCAAAGCTGAAGCGCACCAATCACTGCGCTCCGTGACGGCAACAACATCGAGGACTACAGCGCACCAATCAGCGATAGCAGCGCGAGGGGCACTCTTCAAGGTTCGCGCGATTATATAAGTACGCGCACGCATGCATGCGAGTTCATTAGTGCCATTCATATCGTATCATCCGCATCATGGCTTCGCACGACTCACTGTCCATCTCTTCGAGAGTTAAAGATTTTCTTGGAATTGGCATTGACATTGAGATAATTATTGATTTTATTTGCACACTATCAATAATTTTCAATGAATTGCCATTACACACAGCACATTACATAATCACACAGGCACGCAATCACTTTTTCTTTAATCTTGACAAGGAAATCGACTTTCTGATGGCGAAATTTGGCGATTTTTATAACAAAAATCGTCAAATTTTGCCATTACAAGACGAATTCCAGGTCCTATCCTTGCTGCTTGAAAAAGAATGGATAGGATCATTGTCAAAATTAATTCATACAAACAACGAATCATTAGTTCACGAGATTTTATTACAATTCATTCGTCACCCAATCATTTTCAATAGTCCTTCATGTGAAATTAGTTACATTCTAGCTCACATTCCACATCATTAAAAATTTCATCAAATCATTTTTTTCATCTAACTCTCCGGCCCTTTTCAGGGCCAACAATATTTTTTTAAACGTAGAGCAGTGTAATGTTTATTACACTCCTTTTAAGGAGTAAAAATTAAAAAAAAACGTAATTTAATTTTTCCTAAAAATCTCTTAGTGCAACTTTTATAATAGCAGCTATATGCAAAGGAAAGTAAACTCATCGTGCATTGAAATCTGCACCACAGCGCTGCATCATCGAGCACTGCAGTCATCCTTGGAAAAGCTGGACCGGCTACGAGAACTGTAGAACCTCACACCATCATCGAGAAAAAAAAAAAAAAAAAAAAAGATCATCAGGTGCTGCAGTCGAGCTTGGAAAAGCTGCAGCATCGTCCACGAGAAGCTAACCTCACAAAGGAAAAAAAAACATCATCGCGTGCTGCAGTCGAGCTTGGAAAAGCTGCAGCATCGTCCACGAGAAGCTAACCTCGCGTCATCATCGGGGACTACAGCGCACCAATCAGAGTGACTCTGACATCGAGAGCTACAGCGCGAAGTGTATTCTACGCGCGACTCTTTTTCAATCTCTTGTCAAAGATTTTTTCACTCATCGGTGTGGACAACGATATTATCAGTTTTTAATTCCCATACAACAGAAAATTTCAATCACCTCGGGCCCTTTTCAGAGCCATCGTTATTTTATTTTACGTAAAACAAAGTATTGTTTAATACACTCCTTGTAAGGAGTAAAAATTAAAATAAACGTAATCACGTCTGTTTATTTTACTAAAAATAAGTTAAAGTGTAGCACCATCTCTTTAATTTTATTAAAGCAGCTACATGCAGTGCAGCAAGAAGTCAACGTACATCGTTGCATTGACATGCGCTCCGCATTCATCACTTCTTTCCCCAGCAGCTGATGCCTCCCTCGTATAGGGAATGCATAAGGCATCACTGGAGACATGTTTTATTCCACATTGAGTGTAAAAGGATTTATTATGTTTATTATTTAATATTACATTAAATTTTTTTATCAATCTGTAAATAGTAGATAATCTACTTTATCGACCGCAGATAATTTTTAAATATTTTTTATGATTTTAAATTACTTTTCAAAACTATTTTAAACAATAATAAGAGATTATAATGATTTATAATTTAAAACAAAGATTAAATAAATAATTAGATTTTCAATAACAAATAATTTGAAATTAACCAGTATGAAATTTATTATTAAACTTTTAATTTTATCATTTTAAAAACTTTAAGAATTTTTAATTTTATAAAGTAAAAATTATGACTCACAAGGAAAAAAAAAGCTAACCATAATTTAAAGTTAAAAAAATTTTATTGAAAAAATACATTCTACGTGTACATAGAGTAAAGAATTTCTTTATTTCTTATTTCATTTTTTTCATCCCAGTCAACTTCATCTCGGTCTTCCATGAAACCATCTGAAGCTGCACGCTGACGGCGAGATAAAAGTACATACTTTTTTATCGCAAGCGCGTTCCTCAAGGCACAAATGTTCTGGTGCGACGCGTGATTGCTGCATGGGACGTTGACGTTTTCCACCATAATTTTAAGCGCGGGTGCGTTGAACTCTTCTTCTTCAAGGTCTCGAACAATTCTGAAGAAAAAAGGAGAAGTTTTTCATAAAAAAGTGAAATTTTCAAAAATTTCATGTGAAAGTGCTATAAAATTTACTTACTTCTCAGGCAATAATTCCTCCAGCAGTCTTTTTTTTTGATAGCCCTTGACGAAGATGCAGGTTGAATTTTTCAAATTCCTGTGTAAAATTTTAAGCAGGTCAGATGCAGGCGTTGATCCGCTATTGTACTGAATCTTGTGCAGATAATTCTGCGCAAAGTCGTTGACTTTCTTCTCCGACGGTAAAAGTTTCTTGTAAAGAACCGCCGGCTTGAAGAGCACCGTCACCGGATTTTCATCTTCAGCTCCGATGGGGACAATTGCAAGCTCCTTCGGCACCAGGATGTTTGAGCTTCTGACGAAGGCCTGAAAATCCACGGCGTGCTGCATGGCGTGTGTTTGAAATCTTGTCGGTCAGATGAGTTGAAGATGAATGTGCTCTTCGTCAAATTTTGGACCTCATTATATACTTTTTTTTACTAGCGATGCACCACCCCCCTCCCACCCAAGAAGGGGTAGGAAGTGTATAAAACAGACAGGACTCAAGCCGAAGAATCATTCTTCTCCTAACCGAGCTAGCAGCATCATCCTTCGAACATCATTCTTTTGAAATTTTTTTTCAACATGGACATCAACTATCACGAATCTACAGTGAAGCTTTGCATGAGCAGTCTTCGAGAATTTGCCGACACGGCGGATGTCGAAGACTTTCAAAGATGGTTGAATATCGTTTCTTCAGCCATAACGCAATTGGAGAGCGAGCTTGAAAATAATAAATTTTCAAGACATATTAAGCAAAAAATTAATACTTGCCTCTGTCAATATTTATATATTAAACAAAAGCTGCTTTTTTTAATAAAAAAAGCACAGCAACTTGCACACGTCCATGATGCTCACCAACAGGTACACATCGTTGACGTTCATCGTCAGGAAGAAGACGAGCCGGATCAGGTAAGTAGAGTGCTCGAGCAGCAGCACTTCGCAGAAGTGCAGGAGGAAGAAGTGCAGCACATTCTCGATGAGGAGGTCGTCGACGTGCAGCAGGACGGTATCGACGGTGCAGGCTGGATGTGGGAAATTCAAGACCGAGATTTAAAAATTGGAGGCGATCTGCAAGCTGCAGAAAATATCAGCGATTTGCGAGCTGCAGAAAATATCGGCGATCTACAAGCTGCGGGAAATATCGGCGATTTTCAAGCTGCAGAATCAACAGCTGGTGTAAGCTGGGATTTTTTGAACTCTGCTTTTGAAAACAGAATAAGGTCTGCGGTAATTTCTAACCTATCTCACATAACTCTTGAATCTTTTTTCGAAGAGGCGAAAAAAGTTTTCGAATCGAAAATAAAATTAGTCTTAAACGAATTTCCTTCGATTAAATGCAACGCTGAATTAGCTGCAGACTTTGTTTTATTAAAATCAGACGAGGAATCGGAACCTCAAACTAAGTTTTTTAGTACTGCATACGCGTCGATTTATCAAAGTACGAATCTGAATGAATGGTTTGAAAATAACATCGTGGCGTCTATAAGAAACGAAATGGACGATTTCGAGTCGAGGGGAAGTGGCTTTTCGCTGTCTTCTATTCTTCGATTGACAATAAATATCGCCGAATTAAATCAACTTCGCGCAAGCTCTTACATCGATCTGCCTGAAAAAATAAAAAAAAGGAGAGCTTGCATCAATATTCAAAATCGCGATCAGAAATGCTTTCTTTGGTCAGTTCTAGCTGCTTTGCATCCAATTGAAAGACAAGGTAGCGCATATCGAGTAAGTAAGTATAAGCAATATGAAAACGAGCTTAATTTTGAAGGAATTGAATTTCCGGTAAAACTTCGTGACGTGCCCCGCTTCGAAGCTCAAAACGAGATTTCCGTCAACGTATACATGTTGAAAAAGAGTAAAGAAACTTTTAAAATAAACCCCTGTCACCTTACTTCAAAAAAACAAGAAAAACACGTTAATCTTTTATTGATTCAAAGATCGTACGTCGATGATGAAGAAATGGAAGAAGCGGAGGAAGAGGAGGAGGAAGCTGATACTGACTGGCACTACGTTCTTATTAAAGACATATCAAGACTGCTTTCGGTACAAGTTTCAAAGGGTAAGAAAAAAGTTTACGTGTGTCCGAGATGTATGAATTGGTTTAAAGCTCAAGAGAAACTCGATTCTCACGAGGTTCAATGCGAACTTGTAAATAAATGTAAAGTTAATTTACCCGACAAAAGTAACAATAAATTAAAATTTTCAATGTTTAACGCTCAACTGGAGTGTCCCTTCATATTGTACGCCGATATTGAGTCTCTACTACTACCCGTTAACGAAGGAAAAGCTTTTCAGCAGCACCAAGCTCACAGCATTGCTTTTTATTTACACTGCAGCTACGATGATTCGCTCTCCAGATATGAATCCTATAGACAGAAGGATGAGACGTGCATGACTCCAGCTCAATGGTTTATTTTAAAATTAGTTGATATAAAAAATCAGGTAGAAGAAATTTATAAAAACATAGTACCGCTAGAGCTTACACCTGAGCAGCAGCGAGCTCATTTTCTTGCCGATACGTGCAGCATTTGTAAAAAAAAGTTTAAGGTAATTTTTTTATGGAAAAAATTTTTTTTTTATTGAATATTTTTTTATTAATTCATAATTTTAAGGATGGAGAGGTTAGAGTAAAGGAGCATTCGCATCTAACTGGAGAATACAGAGGATGTGCCCACAACTTTTGTAATTTGTTGTTTAGAGAGAAAAGGAGCCTGCCCGTCACTTTTCATCGATTGTCCTACGACTTACATTTTTTAATCAAAGAGCTTGCGACTTCAACGGTTTTGGACGGAAAAATTGAACTTCTTTCCAAGTCGAAGGAGAATTTTCTTAGCTTTAAGAAACATATCAAGGGTAGTAACATCAGTTTCTGTTTCATAGACAGTTTCAGATTTCTACCTGCAAGCCTCGATTGTCTTGCAAAAACGTTGTCTAAACACGACATCATAAAAAAAGAATTTTTCAAAGATGGATACAGCGCTGATCAAATCGAATTGTTGTTAAAAAAAGGAGTGTACAGTTACGACTTTACGGAAAATTTCGCCTCTTTGGAAACCACGAGATTGCCCGACAAAGAAAGTTTTTACAACAAGCTCAATGAAACACACATCAGCGATGAAGACTACTCTCACGCGAAAAAAGTGTGGGAAACTTTTGAATGTAAAACTCTAGGAGAGTATTCGGACTTGTACTTGAAAGTGGACGTGATGCTTTTGACTCAGATCTTTCAATGCTTCAGATCGATGAGTATGGAAAGCTATCAGCTCGACCCGGCATATTTTGTTTCTACTCCTTCGCTGACTTGGCAAGCATTGTTGAAATATAAGAAAAACGAAAATGATCCGGATCTCGAGCTCGAGCTTTTAACCGATATTGACATGCTTATGTTTGTTGAAAAAGGAATAAGAGGAGGTTTATCGCAAGCTTCTCACCGACACGCAGAGGCGAATAACAGGTATTTAGACGACTACGATCCTGAAAAAGAAGAGAGCTTTTTGCTGTACTTGGACTGTAACAACCTTTATGTTATGTATTCATTTATTATCGTTTATTATCATTTTTTATGACAAATATATAATTATATTTTCTCAAACAGGATGTGTTATGACGTCCATGCTCCCCTATGGCGGATTCGAGTGGGTGGAGGACGTAAGTGATCCACAGCTTTACAATTTACCCGATGATTCTCCCGAGGGTATGTTTTTAGAAGTTTCAATGACGTACCCGGAAAAGCTTCACGACGAGCACAATGATTTACCGTTTTTACCCGAATTACGTGTGCCACCTGGGGGATCAAAACAGAAAAAACTTATGACTACTTTTTACGACAAAGACCGCTACGTCCTTCATTACACCGTATTAAAGCAAGCCTTGCGAAATGGTTTGGTTCTAAAAGAAGTACATCGAGCTTTGAAATTCAAACAAAAGCCCTGGATGAGAGATTACGTTCTGTATAATAATGAAAAAAGAAAAAACGCAAAAAACGAGTTTGAAAAAAATTTTTACAAGCTGCTCGTCAACAGCTGTTTCGGTAAGAATTGTTTTAATTGAAATAAAAACTTTGTTTGAACGAAAAAAAAAAAATTTTCTAGGTAAATCGTTAGAAAATCCGAGAAACAGACAGTGCGTTAAACTCTGTCACAAGTGGACCGGGAGATACAGTGCAATGGCTCTTATTTCTAGACCAAACTTCCACAGCGTTTCCATAATAGACGAAAATCTAGTAGCAATTCAACTCGCTCCAACCGAAGTAACGATAAAAAAACCTATATACGCCGGTCTGTCGATCCTTGAAATTTCTAAAACTATAATGTATGAATTTCATTATTCATTCATTAAAAAGAAATTAGGCTCACTAGTGACAATGATGTATTCAGATACAGATTCATTTATATATCACATAAGGGGAGTGAACTTTTATGAATTTATGAAACAAAATCTAGATAAATTTGATACGTACGACTACCCGGAGGATAACGTGTTTGGTTTACCGCGAGTCAATAAAAAAGAGCTTGGACTATTCAAAGATGAACTAAAAGGTATAAGAAAATCATAAATCAAATTCTTTTTGTCTTCATATACTTTTTTATGCTTAGGTGCACTGATTAAAACTTACGTTGGGCTTCGCGCGAAATTATACAGTTTGAAAATACAAGGTCAAGAGCCTTTAAAAAAGGCGAAAGGTGTAAAACATGGCGTCGTGAAAAAGCAAATACTTTTCGAGGATTACGAGTACTGTCTTTTCAACGAAACGCAAAAAAGAGTCGTTCAAAATAATATAAGGTCTAGACGTCACATTGTTCGAACCGAGAGAGAAGAAAAGACGGCTATTTGCCCAATGGACGACAAGCGGTATATTTTGAGTGAAAAAACTCACACGCTTGCATGGGGGCATTACATGATCCCGGAGAATGCTTTGGAAGAAGAAAATGGCTGCACTTTGCAAAAAGAAGACAGCGATGTTGACATGTTTCCGGAGGTAGAAATGTTCTCTCAACAGGACGACAAAATCGAGCAAGTGGAAGAAGAAGACGATGTACAAGTAATTTACGAAAGGGTGGGGGAAGCTCAAAATAATGTATTTAAGCAGGAGACCCCAGACTCGGACCCCATTCTCATCATAGACCTCGACAGATACGAACCTCCTCCGAAGAGACGTTGCATATAAGCTAACCGTAGTATCAACATTAAAGGTGAGCTATTTAATATCAAAGAATCTATTTAATAATCATCTATCGAATAGTACACAGTGATTTTTTAATAAAGTTTGATTTTTTTGTTACAGAAAAAATGGATTTCTCTCGTGCAAATCTCATTGGTGGAATGACTTTTTTACCCAAGAAAAAGTTAACGGACTTGAACGTTTCAACGCAGTACAAAGTGACTGCTTTTAGAGAAGTAAAAACAAGATTTGGACCTAAAGTGGTCGTATCGCTGGATAAAGAGTTTCAAGTTTTTCTTCCGTCCAGATTTCAAACCCTTTTCGAGCAAGAACCGAAGGTTCTGCAAGATATGAAAACTGCTGCTGAAAGTTCTAATCTTTTTTTAAACTATCTAGGTGATGGTAAAATTAAATTTGCAGATAAGAAAATGTAAAACGTATGTATATTTAAAAATAAAAATTTTTATTGATCCAAAAGCTACAATTCTTTTTATTTTAACAAGTCATTTTTATGTATCCAAGTTTTCTCATTAATACCATGCCATTTTACATAAACCATATCATTTTTTCTTTTGAGAACTTTTTCAATCAAATAAATATCAGGACAATCGGTTTTCATCATTTCTTCCTCGTAAAAACAGCCAACGATAGGTTGATCACTGGCGTCTTTCAACTTGTAGGTGGGAGGATACGTTTTATTTACATCAGTTACGGTATATATTTCATTACTCCAGTTGGGGACGAATCCTTTTTCGAAAATTTTTTTTACTTTGCTGATTCTAACTTTATCGTTGATTTTAAACTTTGGTCTTTTTTTAACTTTTATTTTATTCAATCTTTTCAAAATTAAAGGTACATTTTTAGCGTTAACTTCTTTTGGTTTCATACCTATAGTACGATGCCTGCGATTATTATAAGAATCTATTAAATCCTGTAGAATATCTAAATATTTGTAATTACCATTGAGACTGAAACGACGCCACATCTCGCTTTTGAGCGTGCGATTGAACCTTTCGCAGATCGATGCTTTCAGACCCGTGTAAGTAGAGTACATATTTATTTTATACTTATTCATAAGATCTTGAAAATGTTTATTGTAAAATTCTTTTCCCATGTCTACGTGAAGATTACGCACCGGAGAATTAATTTCTTTCAACACCGATTCCATGGCGTTTGACACATCCAAACCACTTTTGGTTTTAACCGCGCGCGCCCACGCCATTTTTGAAAACGAATCGATCACTGTAAGTAAATAACGCACACCTTTATTTTCTCTAGAATATGGTTGCATCTCTATCAAATCAGCTTGAAGCGTGTCCAAAGGACGTACCATTTTGACTTTTCTACGAAGAAAGTTTCTGCGTGCAGGGCGATGGATTTCATTCACGACTTTTTCCATTTTCTAAAATTTGCTTGATTTCCGTTTTGAATGCAACCAACCAATCGGATATTTCTTTTTTTAACTGAAGATGATCTTCTTTTATGGATCGTTGAAGCTTGCTTAAATTAACCGCGTCACCCGCGTTAGCAGGCTCGGCCAAGTTACAAATTCTTTTATTTACAACGTCGTAATTTCCGTCTCGAGTAAGCTTGAATCCGTTGCCAGGAGGACCTTGTCTGCTTGCTATCTTTTCAATTTTTCTTCCGAATACGTCGGTAGGCATTGCGATAATGATGAAAAATTCTTGCGTGTTCAGTATATATACCCACCCTCTCTAAGCTCTTCTAAAATCGAATGTACTTCATTGGTATGACTCAAATTACCTGCAGCTTGCTCGGCTATTAATAATCGTAGTCTATCAACGAGCTCGTTTGCATCATCCCAAAAAACGTACTGAAATTTATTGTCGCGTTTGGCAACTTTAAATCTAGGTATTATAGCTCCTCCTCTTTTCACTGGAGTCGACGATTTTCGACTCAACATTACAGTTTTATGTTTTTTAAAAGGTGATCGTGATTTTATAGGACTCGCTTGAAAGAGATCCGCAATTATATTTTTATATTTATTACTAGCTGCATGCTTTTTTAACTCACCACCTGGTTCGTTTCCTTTTTTATGCGCGCTAGTTTGCTCGAGAATTTGTTTATAGTAAGTAGTATCGGAAATGTTATAATTTTGCGGATTTTTATAAACAATGAGTTCGAACAGACCTTGAGTTCTGGGGTACGTTTTGTTATTAACAATTATATTATCTTTTTCAAATTTCACAATTGCATTTACAAGTTGATATCCATTTTTCATTCTTTTCTTCAACCCATATAAATTATCTTGCTCGGCAGCTTTGATTTGTATTACTTCCCCAGCGCTATTCGTATTTTCAGGCTGATTAAAAAAGTTGATCGAGTCGTGATCTTCATTTTCATCAATAATTGATTTTTCATTTAACGATGAATCTGCAGTTGAAAAATTTTGATCCGATACTGAGCTTCGATCAAAGCTTTCATCTAATTTTATACGTTTTTTGTTTTCAACCAATTCATAGAGCGGGTCGGTAATGGGTTTAAACGTTTCCTGTAAAACACGATCGGTGTTATCCTTTTGAAATTTAATCAAGTCATACTTTCGTTTAACTGCTTCGCGAGCTTTTACAAGCTCTTTGAGAATATTTTTCTCGCGAATAAAGTCAGCCATGCTATCGCTATGACGTCTCGCTGCAGACTGATGAATTTCAAGTTACGTTATATTTATTATAAAACAATCGAATCCTTTTCTGTAACGTCCTTTATTAATATCTTTTTCTTTGTCTATGACTAAAAAACTATGTTTATCGCTCCAACACTTTGAACTTATTTCTTTAAATTTTTCAAATTTCATATCGCTGTTGACGTGATCGTCGTAAATGTGCTTCAAGTTCATTTCATCTTAACGAAATAAAATTAAAAAGTTTACGTTATCTCTCACGAGATGTTTTGGAACAGCGGCGTAAGACTGACAAAGATAAAAGCAGTCTACGTTTTTGTGACGTCCCATGCAAAAGAAAGCTTTTACGTTAGCTTGCGAACAGCTAGAAATATCATCGAAAATAAACACCGAGTTTGGTAAAGCTTCGGATGGTGCAATGACTTGTTCGCTATCCGAGAACGGAAAATATTGAAGACCTTCGATAGGCTCCAAAAGTTTCTTTAAAAATTGATACTTTGGTTGGTTCAGTGACTTTGAATATACGTATACGTTTTCAAATTTTAATCCATTGGGATGTACCAGCAGCGTTAGCATGCTGTTCGTTTTTCCATACCCCGACGGACCAGAAATGACCGCTCTAATGCTGCTCGGAAGCAAATCACCGTGACGATTTTCTTTTTTTCCCCGTTCAGCGAGGACGTCAAAATTTCCCACTGGTAATTTAACGTTATTTTGAATAAATTCCATGTTGATCGTACGAGATTGTAAATGAGAATAACGTGATTGGTATAAATACTTTGTTTTTATAGATTATAGTTTAGTCGTAAATCGACCTTCGTAAAGGAATGATCATATACGGTAAAAAGAAAAAGAAGCGAGGATACGGGTTGATAAATAAAATTATTAACAAACTTCCCTTCGAGCTTCACTTACCTGGATATAATTACTGCGGACCCGGCACAAAATTATCCGCTAGACTAGCTCGCGGTGATCAACCGATTAACCAACTCGATTCTGCGTGTAAAGAGCACGACGTCGCTTACTCGAAAAATAAAGAAAGTATCGCTGCCAGAAACGCAGCAGATGGAGTTTTAGCTGATAAAGCTTGGGGAAGAGTCATTTCCAACGACGCGTCATTAGGAGAAAAAGCGTCCGCGTACGCGGTCACCAATATCATGAAAGCAAAGTCAAAATTGGGTATGGGTTTGAAAAAATCCAGAAAGAAATCTAAAAAGAAGTGTAAAAAAAGATGTAAAAAAATGACGTCGTTTAATAGTATAATAAAAACAGCTTCTAAGACAGGAGTTGCAGGTAAGTCACCGAAAAGTGTAATCACTGCAGCACTCAAAGCTGCTAGAACCGCCATAAAAAAATCGGGAGGTAAAAACAAAATAAAATTTCCACGTATTCTCCCGGTGTCGTCAAAAATAGGAGGTTTTTTACCTCTTGTGCCTTTATTCGCAGGACTTAGTGCAACCGGGGCTCTCGCAGGAGGAGCTGCAGGGGTTTACAAAGCGATCAACGAAGCTAAATCAGCTCGTCAAAATTTTGATGAAAGTAAAAGACATAATAAAACCATGGAAGCAATAGCCTTGGGAAAAGGTTTATACCTGAAACGATACAAGACAGGTCTTGGTTTGTATTTAAAACGATATAGCGGCAAGGGGTTAAAAAAAAAAAGCCGGAAATAAAATTACCCGATCGCCCGCTGACAAATTTTGATTTAATCAAGTACGCTAATAAATTGAAAATTCCTCATTTTCGAGGCGTGTTTATGAAAAATAAATTACCTTTATCAAGTCCTCGTTATCGCGAATCTGGTATTATAAACCTTGATAACGATAGCGGGCCTGGTACACATTGGTGTGCATACCGTAAGCGAGGAAAAGATGTCGTTTACTTCAATAGCTTTGGTGATTTAAGCCCTCCGATTGAATTAATGAATTATTTAAATGTAAACGATATAAAATATAATCCTGAAAAATATCAAGATTTTAATACGTATAATTGTGGACATTTATGTTTGAAATTTTTAAGCGGCCAGATAAAAGGTATATAAAGAGCTGCTTTAGCTTACCCGCTGTCAAACTATCATGGACTCTTTCACGCTTACTTTGTCAGCATTTTCTTCAGTTTTAGAAGCTCAGTATTACCCTCCGATTGAATTATCACCACATAAAAATTACTCTTTGGGATTAGTTGAATTTTTAACTTTCAATTCTACTCCAAACATCGACGTTGGGTGCAACAAATTTTATATCGGCGATCAAGTGATCGAATTTCCAATCGGTTGTTACGAAATTAATAACATAGAAAAACATATTCAAGAAACTCTTAAACAGAGAAAAATAAATACTGGACTCTCTTTAAAACCTAACGAAACCACGTTACACTGTGAAATCAAGTGCACTGCAGAAATTGATTTCCGTCCGCGAGATTCAATCGCTAGAATATTAGGATTCAGTCATCGTCTGCTTTCCGCAAATAATCATCACATTTCCGACACACACGTAAATATAATTACAATAAATTCAATAAGAGTTGAGTGCAACATCACGAGCGGAGCGTACGTTAATAACAAAAAAGTTCACACAATTCACGAATTTTATCCAGTGGCTGATCCTGGTTTCAAAATAATCGAAATTCCTTCGCAAGTAATTTACTTACCTATAACAGTACCCTGTATTGATTACATTCAGTTGCGCGTGGTCGATCAAGACGGTGAGTTGGTTAACTTTCTCGAAGAAAATATAACGATTCGACTTCATATAAAAGCTTCATAATGGGTATTGTCTTTCACGGTGGAGGATTCCAAACCAAAACATATAAAAATAACACAAAATGCACTTCTTCGGTCAGTCGCCAACGAACTCTCAAAGTGTTAACACGAGCGAATATCCAGTTTCTCAAAAGTCTAGGCTTAAAAGTAGTTCCTGGTGGAAAGTAACTTGCATATTCTTTTGCTGTTTTAAAAAAAATGGAAGACATTCTAAGCATTCAAAATCCTGTAGCGTTTGATGAAAGTATCTCTCATTACGAGATACACGCTCACCAACCGTATACAGCAGCAAATTATGGCAACAGTGATGAAATTCGTATCGCTATACAACATCAAGATCTGTGCCTTTTACCATCGCGGAGCATTCTTCATATTTGCGGTCAACTCACCGATACCGCTACGAAAAAAGCACCGAAAAATACATTTTTTGTTAATAACGGTATTTGTCATTTATTCGACGATGTTCGATTAGAGTTAAATGGAATTGAAATAGATCGGTGTAAAAACGTGGGTTTAACTACGTTGATGAAAAATTGGTTATCTTTTAATCCTAATCAAAGTTTGATTGCTGAAAATTCAGGATGGTATGGTCTTTCGGATGATAAGAAAAAAAAGATACTCAACGAGGATGGGTACTTTGACGTGTTCATTCCTCTCAGTTATATATTAGGTTTTGCAGAAGATTATCGTAAGATTGTAGTTAACGTGAAGCTCGAGTTAATCATCACTCGATCGAGAAATGACTTGAATGCTATAATACAAACAAAAGCAGGTAACGAAGCATTTGAAGTCGTCGATATTAATATCTCAAAGATTGAATGGCTAATGCCTTACGTTTTAATATCAGATTCACACAGAATAAGTTTGCTTAAATTTCTTGGAAAAGATCGTGCAATTACCATGAGTTTCAGGTCTAAAGAATTTTTCGAGTATCCATTGCTACCCACAACAACCAAACACGTTTGGACTGTAAAAACTTCAAATCAATTAGAAAAACCTCGTTTTGTCATCGTAGGTTTACAGACCAACAAAAAATCAGTGAATAGTGAAAACTATAGTCTTTTTGATCACTGTAATTTAAGTAACGTAAAACTTTTTTTAAACTCTCAATACTATCCTTACAATAATTTAAATCTCAACATCAATCAGAATGAGTACGCGATACTTTACGATATGTACGCCAACTTTCAAATCTCGTATTATGGAAAAGATGCTGAACCAACGTTAACTAAAACAGACTTCATCGAAAAAATTCCTCTCATTGTAATCGATTGCTCCAAACAAAACGAATCTTTGAAAAGTGCACCGGTCGACGTACGAATAGAACTCGACTCGAGAGAAAATTTTCCTGCACAGACTGCTGCTTACTGTCTAATTTTACACGATCGAATCGTACAATACAATTCGGTTAGCGGGGATGTAAAAAAGTTAGTATAAAAGAAAGGCACAAGTTTTTTTCATCACGCATTAATCTTCAAGATGCGCTACGTGGTAGACATGACTTGCTTCGTGCAGCCTGGAAGTACCATAAAAGAAGGACGTAATATTCGGAGAGAACACGAGTACATCATCAAAGAGTTTTCATTCGTACCACTCGATGAAGATGCAGACCCCGTAGTACTTTTTTTCAATGCACCCTACTCGTGGAATCATCTAACAAAAAATTATAAAAATATTAATTCCGACTTGCAGCGTAACTATCACGGGTTAGATTGGAACACTGGTTCTCTTCCCTACACGTCGATAGGAGAACTTATTCGCGATTCGTTCAAAGACGCCACTGAGATTTACGTTGCAGGTTCGATGAAGAAAAAATGGTTGGAGCGCTTCAGGTATAACGTAAAGGATGTGGCTGCGTACTCGTATCCTCCGTTGAATGAAATTAAATTAGTGACAATTTGTGAAAATCATAATGGAAAGTTCAAAACGTGTTGCGCGCTGCACAACGTGAGACTTTTAAAAAAATTTATTGTAGAAAAAGAAGCGCAAGAATCGGAAAAACACATGGAGTGGGTATAAATACATTTGGTTTTCTCAATTTTATTCACTTCACATTCAACATGGGTCAAAAGCAGAGCTCCTCCGGCTACGAAAGAATGAAAGATGAAAAATCCTCAGGTTTTAAAAGTTATTCCGAGGAAAAAAATCGACAAGATGATCAATATAAAAGCTTTCAAAAACTTCAAGAAGAACAAAAAGCTTATGAAAAGAAAAATGAAAAAAAGATTAAATTTGAAAAAATTAAAGAAAAAGAAAAAAATTTGATTGAATTGTAATAATGTTTTAAGTTACTAATAATGTACCATAGTTTTAAGTAATTTTTTAATAAATGATTTTTTTAAAAATAAACTGTTTTTCTTAATTTATTTCATTAGAAATAATTCAATAAATTTGTTGTACGTTGAAAATATTGTTGGTCCTTAAAAGGACCGGGGATTAACTCGTTAAATAACTTTCAAAGCATCTAATACTCTGATCAGGCTGCCGTAAGATAGGCGCTGGTTAGCGGCTGCAGCATGCGAGCGGCAGAAACTAGTAGGGGAACGAGGCGAGCGGCAGAATAGCTCGAGGGCGCAGTAGCCGTAGCGGCTGCAGCATGCTCGCGGCAGAAAGGTAAACCACGGTGTGGTGCGTTCGAAAGAGCGTAGGGTCGCTTGCAGCACGGTGACCGACGTGCGGATGACGATGCTGCGATACCCGCTTGCGGCATGGCCCGCACAGCGGCATGGCCCGCTCGCGGCATGGCCCGCTCGCGGCATGGCCCGCTCTGTTTTATCTACTCTCGCTGGATTTGACCATAGTACCGGTGCTTTTTTTTTTACTTCAATTTTATCACCTTCTTTTTTGAAAAATCCGTGACTGCTGTTTAATTAATTTTGAACTAGTTCATTAATACTGTTTGTTTTACCATCAGTTGGACATTTTATTTCTAATAGACTAAATATTGTGTTGTTTTTAATAATTACTCCGTCTGGAGAAGCTGAGATCCATGGATTGACTTGACAAATCACCAGTCCAGTCTCAATAACTTCATACTCTGGGTACTTACTTTTAAATATTTCTCGAGCTTGACCCTCATATTTCTTACCATAGTCACAAGATTCAGCTGTAAAAATCTTAGGATTTATAAATTCTTCTGTTTTTTTCTTCCAATCAGCGTTTGGATTTCTAGCATAAGTGAATAACTGATAACAAGTTGTACCAGTTACTCTGTATTGCCTTTCTGTAGACCATACTGCAAACCAAGTTCTTGTGTCTTCACAAAGCTTCACTGCATCAGTCGATAATTTATTAAGTACATTGTGGCAACAGTCTTGTAACGGATACAGAAATATTATTTTATTATATATATTAGTTCTTATATAATTTATTAAATACATTAGTTTCTTATATAAAGAAACCATTTCACTGAGATTGCTGTCCTGGTTCTGAAATAATATCACATAAATTTCTCTGTCATGACTAGAAACTTTAGGAAATTCTTTCTTTTTTATAGAACTGTGTCGTCCTTTTTGTGCTGTTACCAGACCAGACTTTTTTAGAGTGAAAAAAATATTTTGTATTCGCAGCTTAGCTTCTGGACTCAACTCAGAAACAGGATTCATTTTTTTTTGCTTTTATTTTTATGATTTGTTTTATATTAGTATCTGGTTTTTCCTTAGAATTTGCTAGTATACTTTTGTTTGTAGAATCATTTAATGCTATTATTGGGGATGAGTTTGATATATGTTGCTTTTTGTGCTTATTTTTGAGATCAGTGTAGTTTTCTTTTTTCACGGTTGGTGTCAAAGAAAAGCAAGGATGTTCATCCAAGGGTACAGGATTATAATCTTGTAATGCTTCTTTGTATCGTTTGTCCCATGAGCAAGTGAGATCTGTGCAAGATAGTTTTTCCAAATTCTTGTTGCTGTCAGTTATTAATATATTTTTATTTAATTTTACAAAACAAAAACAGCAAAAAAAAAAGACTTATTTTTTTTAAACTTACTTCAAACAAAAAAATAGCACTGCAGTTACATGTTTGCATTGCTCTGAGTCTCTAGCTTTACATGAGCAACGAAACTTAACTATATCACCATCAGAATTAATTCCACCATCTCTTTTGTGGTGGTGATCGCGAAGTTGAGAAGTAGACAAACATCTAGCGTGAACTCAGAGGTTAACACCGCTACTTTCAACCAGCCCGCAAACAAAAATATTTTTTTTCGTACTATAAATTCGGTGACCCTCTATAAGCTTCCTACTTTTAAAATCCCCACCAGTGTAGTTGCACAAATTTCCCAACTAATCATTTTTCTTAAAAATCTAGCCGACTCCCATAAGATTTGATGTTAAATCGGCTGCGGCTGCAGACATATTGGAGTCATAGCTATATGTCATATTACCCCCACTTTGACTCCCCTTTCAAACCCAATAGAATACTGGACTTTTAAAAAATTATTTATTAAAGAAGTTCCCGTCCAGATTTACCTACGGCAAATCCAACAGGAGGTCGTTGGAGATGTGGAGGAATGCACGTTTCCTCCAAAACTTTTAAGGCTCGAGGAAACAAACATACTCGAACATGTCTTTTTCGAACTTTTGGAGTCACGCAAATGTTGGGTTCATCCATCATGATGATAAAAAAAAATTAAAAATTAAACTGAAAAATTTCGATAATATGGAAAATTTTTCAAAAAATATATAAAATATTCTTTGGGTATATCCCCTGAGCAAGTCAACTTCACTCGTGGTTGACGATTCATGATACGCCACCTAGCGGACATTCATAGAAGTAGTCCCTTTTTTACAAGATAATTATTTATTCTAGATTATACTTTTTTTATTTATTAAATATTCCAAAATTGTTTGCAAAGCCATTCTCGGAAAATTCTCGGAGATGACCTCCAGGTACCATCATTGTTGACCTGGATGTTCAGGTCGAAAAATGATACGTTATCATAAACCTGGTCGACCAGGTCTAAAACACATTCTTGATTTAATTTCATAATAAAAAATTTTTTCCTACATAATTCGATACAAATTCTCGGAGATGATCCCAAGGTATTCCCGGGTATCCCCGTTGCCATAATTGTAGTTGTCCAGGTCTTAACCACCACCTGTAACACCTTAAAATCATCTTAGAAGTCGTTAAGTTCGAAATCGCTGAGATGTCCCACGCACACACGCGCATATATACCCGGTACCCCCGTCCCCGGAGGTCTGGATGTCCAGGTAAAAAAAAATTGCCTCAATAAATACTCTATTACACCTCTAAAAGTCATCCCCGCAAAATTTAGCCCAAACTCTCGAAGATGACCTCCAGTTTCCCCAGGTACACCCGTCATCGGCGACCTGGCTGTTCAGGTTCAAACTTCTTCCTCATATGCTCTAAAACACCCCCGAACTCTATCCAAAGTCATACTCCGAGAATTCGACCCGAACTTTCGGAGATGACCCCCAGGTACCTCCATCAAAGGCGACCTGGGTACCTAGGTTCAATTTGCCTCGATAAATACTCTAGAACTTCTATAGAAGCGATGACGTGAAATGAAAATTTCTCAAATGAACATCCCACTCTTTCACTACGATTCTACAACAAAGCGCGATGCGAATAACAATAATTGTTTCGACTTCCGTAAACGAGTAAGCTTCCTCAAGATTTGCTACAAATCGATTTCCAGATCTTTACGTGTCTGCCGGACGTAGGTCTACTTTTCCGTTGTCCTCGGCTTCCAAAAGCTGATTGACTCGTATTGACAAAAGAATGCTTCCCGGTATAAGTTCGGGGCCAGGATTTTTCCAACATTAAATGGAAGAATTATTGAATAGTATTAAAAGGGTGGCAATCGTAGTCGATGATATATTTATAACGGGTATGACTGGCGAAGAACATTTAGAAAATTTGTATAATGTCATCCCCGAAAAATTTAGCTCAAATTCTCGGAGATGACCCCCCAGGTACCCCCGTCATCGGTGACCTGGAGGTCCAGGTCTAGAAGTGACTACGGATTAATGAATTGTCATCCAAACCTAGACCCTCTGCAAAATTTTAGACCCCTAGCTCTTATAAGCTCCAAGTTATAGAGCTTTGCAGTTTTGAACATACGACGACGACGACGACGAAAAACCATAGTGAGTTAAAGAAAAGCATGTAAAAAACGAAAAAAATGCGAGGTTCCAGATATTTCTAAGTGCAATACGGTCCAAGGAGGAATTTTTTGAAAATGAGGCCAAAAACGACTTTTTATAGGAAACAACCTACTTTTTAACGCAGGGGTTATATGGGAAGTAGGTGAAAAAAGGCCCATTCTAAAAAAAGAACACTGAAGGGCTTGTTTTTATGATGAACAAAAACTATGGGCAAAGTTTCATGAAAATCCAGGTCCCAAAGGACAAACCATCTCCTTGTGAGTACTGGAACAACAACAAAAACAACAGCAAAACCAGCTTGGAGTCATACATTTGGACTGTCATCGCAATAATACTTTCAAGTTGCTCGAGCAGTCAGTGAAGCCTGAACAAACTGATCCGTTGTCAGTACTTTGGCATGCGTTTGCCTGCAAGCCAAACATGTAAGTACTGAAATCTATCCGGACTTTCATTCATGACATTTATATATACTTACTTTACTTTTAAGCCTAATATTATTAAATTTTACAAATGTTTATTACTTTTCAATGTTTAAAATAATGCTTTATATTTTTCTTATTTCATCATATTTTGATAAGTTTCAAGTTTATAATCCTCATTAAAAAAAAATTAATAAATTTTTAGGTTTTGGTTCCTACTTCCATGCTGGCTGACAACAACAAGAACAAAAGCAACACCAGCTTGGAGTCATGTACTTTGATCAGTAGGACAAAATACTTAATTGCAGTAAATTGTTTTCTAGCATTGGTTGTATAACAATAACATCTTAAAAAACAGCTTAAATCTGTTCAATACCAACACGGAAGTTATAACTTTTTGAATGAAAAATGGATCCTTTTCATTTTCATATCTACGAAGCAGTTGATTGCAGCTGTTCTACTCGACGAAAGTTAAAGAAGTTGAGTTACTTTTGAAGAATGGTGTCAAATTAGAGGGTGGAAAATGGAGCCTTAACTTTATTTTACCATCAATTTATAGCAGCATATTTCTTCGAATAAACAAGAGCTGCAAGGAAATGCTTCCCTTATTTATTAAATATGGAATGGATATCCATATTAAAAGTGAATGTAATTGGAATTTGTTTGATGTCGTTGCATCATTAGAGCATCCAAACGCGGTGGATGTTGCTGCTATTTTGTACCAGTCTGGATTTCAAATCACAGACACACCCGATGAAGTTGGTTATTCACCATTGATCGAAGCTATCGAAAGTAAAAATTATAAAGTCGCTAAATTTTTTCTCAACACTGGAGTCGATGTCAATAGCACTATCAGGGGAAAGTATTTACCTCTGATAGATGCTGTTGATACAAATAATTTAAAAATGGTAGAATTAATTTTGTCTAATGGTGCTAGAATCAATGCTCAAGATTGTTCTGAAAGATATACTGCATTGCACAAAGCGTGCCGTAGGAACAAAGAAAGGATAATAAAATTCTTGGTACAAAAAGGTGCTGATATTATGGTTAGAGATTACTGTGGAAAGACTGCGATAAATATACTAAAACCTGCAAATGAAAATCATAATTTATTTCTGGTCACCATGATTAAAGAACACTCGAAATTAAGTGTAAGTTTCAATATTGATATCGACTTTTTTAAAGTGCATCCAAGCGCACACGAACATTTTGAAAAGCTTGCTACTGAAATTAATACAATAAAAAACACCACATTTTGTTATTCTTATACCTATTTCTTTGTGCTTAATAGTTATAAAAATTTTAAAAAATTAGCAAAACTTACAAATAATAAAGACTTTGTTGAAGGATTCAGTGCAAACTTAAGTTCTTTTTTTTACTATAAAGAAGATATACTAAGAGTTTTCGAAGAGGCAATCAAAATCAGGAAAGATTTATTAATAGTCAATTCAAGATTAAGTAAAGGGTTTAAATATATTTTTCCGGAAATTATAATTATGATAGTGTCAGAAAATTTGACTTCAGTGGATCCTAAAGGGCGGTAGCCCTTTGACGGTGAGTTGGTTTTCAACCGACTACCGTGAAAGCGTACCGCTTTATATACTTTAAATTTTGGTTTTAGGTTAGGTCACTAGTGAAAAAAACACAATTAGGATGATTTTTTTTATTAGAATAATCATGACACGCATGGCCAATGATTCCCTGAGTATTTAAAAAAAAAATGTCCCAAAAAATTCCCGCATTAAAAAGTTATAAACATTTCAATTTTCGAAGCGCTAATTTCTTCTCGGCCAGGCGTCAGGCGATTTCCGTATCAGCCGAGAGCATCCGGTTTCTCTGCATGGGCTGCATGTGGCCGAAACCGGATGTTACGAAGCATTGACCCTCTGTCTCACTCTTGCAGCAAGCTGCGAGCAAGCCTGCGCAGGCGAGGTGCGCGGACGCAAGAGGCCCAGCCTGGGCCGCCCAGGGCATGACAACAGCTGATCAGCTCGAGCTGCTGTGAGCTGCTGCAGCTCTCAGCAGAAGACAGTGCTCATGATTATTTTATTGTATGATTTAAAATTAAGTAATTAAGAAAGTAGTCAAATGTATAGTGGCATCACACTAAATTCATAATTAGCATAGTTTAATTAATAATTATTATGACAGATAACCCTAACCAATAATTATTATAGAAATATTTGACTTTAATTTTTTAAATCAAAATATAAAACAAAATATCTAAAGTCGACAGTTGTCCTATGATATCATCTATCTATAAGTTATTCTAATTTTTCTATAAGCTGTGAGTAAACATTGTGAAATATTCTGTTGCAGCTTTGAAAGTTTATTGGTCCTCATTTACATTGAAGTTTTTTCTGAATGTGTGTGAGTGAATGATTATTTTTGATGTGAAGTCTATGTATATTTTATATAAAAAGTTTTAAGTTGAATGCACTTATTTACTATCAAAGCACATCTTTTAAATTATTAATGTTAATAAACAAATATGGGAAGTTAGTTAAGCAACCAAAAGTAAAATTTAGCTTGATTGTCAGAAAGGTTTATATTGGAAGTGTGTTTGTGATAATAAAATTTATCAATGCAAGTGTAGCGATTCAGAGTCCATACATTTCAATGATGATTTTCAGAACTACTTCACTTTCTTTGGGGTTTTCAAAGAGATTTCCATATGCTGACTCTCAACTAATACACTCATAAAGATTAAATTTTAATTTACTGTTGAAGAATTTAAGTGAAATAAACTTTTTCGGTTTAATAGTAATTTAAAAATGTTGCAGTGGTTTCAAATTGTGTGGGATTCAATTCAGTCATAGTGATAATTTTTTAGTTGTTTTTTTTTTTACAAGTAGGTAAAACATTTTTCAAAAACTATTAGAATAATAAATTTTATCAATATGAGTGTATCGGCTTAGAGATTTCAAGATATTTTTTTTATTACACTATGATGTAGTGTGCACACTCAACTTGATAAGTGAGATAAAATCATTTACAGTTTCATCTCACTTTTCAAGTTGTTATATTATATTTTTCAAGATATTCATGGATGTGCTTTTTTAGTTGAGTAATAATTTTTGTGCGCTGTGCTAGCAACTTTTGATTATTATATTGGTTGTTGTCATTCATTTAGCTTCCTAGTAGATGCAATTGTAAGTGCAAAACATCATGTTAATGATTAAATCTCTCTTACAACTACATATGTATTAAAATATTTTTAAATTGTCTTCAAATTCTATAGGACCAAGCTCATCAAAAATAATAAAATTTATTTTTATGTTTTTTTTACAAATAACAAAATTTTAATTAATCCTGTTATGCATTTATGCTGCAAAAGTGAGTTAAAATAAATTAAATGATAAAAAATTATTACATATACATATACTCTATAATCTACAGACTCAAAAGTCTATGGCTGAAGACACAAATCACATAATAAACTACTGTACATACTTAGTGTCTGATTTTAGTGATTGTGTCATAATAATGTGGAAGAAAATATTTAATATTTAATAAGTTTTTGTTCACCTCTGGGTTTAGTAATGAAATTTTAGATGCTCTAGTGTAACTGTTTTAATAGCTTCAAATAAATAAATAATCAATTCATCTTTGGATGATAATAATAATCTACTTTTATAGTACATTTTAAAAATATTTGCTAATTTGGTAATTTCTATTCATTCTAGGCATGGTTCAGCATCAGATTGGATTTAACTCCAAGTAACTTATAGGATTCAAAACATACTTTAAAAAAAATTAAATTAAAAACATATTTTTGAAAAATTAAAAATTACGGCAAGTTTAGTTTTTTCTTGGCCAATTAAAAACATACTTTTAAAAAAGTAAAAATTACGGCTAGTTCGGTTTCTTCTTGGACAATTAAAAACATATTTTTAAAAAAGTAAAAATTACGTCGAATTCTGTTTTTTCCTGGCCAAATTCTTCCCATTTATAAAATTTTATATTCTGTTACTGTTGAAATATTTTTAAATAGAAACAGCTGAAAGTATTGAAATCAAATAATATCTGATGGACGAGTTTTATGCGGTTCGAGTACTATTGTTTCAAACCATCTTTTTTTCTTGAAAAATAAAATTAACAAATTATTCAATTGATTCGTCATTCAAAATCAATAAACCATTCGTTCTCGACGAAGTCACCTAAAATTTTAACCAGAAAAAATGAATAACTAATTAAATTGGGTAAATTATTACATAGATATATAAAATAATAGATATTTTCTGAAACATATTCGTGTAATTTTTTGGAAATACCATAATTAGTAATTGTTACGTGACGCAACATTATTAATATAGTCAAACATTAAAATAGTTGAAACGACCAAAGAAAAAGTGTTAAATCAGCATACGTTCCCAGGGAGCCTAAGCTGTCTAATCAGCACCTTTGGATTGAGGTGAGGAGGGGACAGCCAGGCTCTTGGGAGACGTATGCTGGAGGAACAGTGCAGTACGAAGTTGAAGTAATAAAACATCGTGTTTTAATTTAGTCTAATATTTTTATAGTATAGTTAGGAAGTAATAGCGCGTCGCAATAATTTTAATATAATATAATTTTATATTCTAATTACTATATAACAGTGTGTCGGGTTTTCTTATTTAAATTAACATCATTTATATTATATTTTTTTAATTGTGACCAAGTGAATAATAAAGAAAAAAAGACCTAAACAACCGTGCACGTTCATTACCAGTCACCCTATTTTCAGGAGAGAGAGGAGAGAAAGGAGAGAACAGGAAGTAAGGTAAGGTCTCAAGTAATAAAACGCTAGTCCTAAGATCTCTCCCTTGTTTTTTCCCTCTTCGGTAACTATAGTTAATTTCCCGTCCCCACACGAGGGGAGCCTTCTGCCCCCGGTTTCCACTCCTACCCGGGTCTGCAAAATTTAGGAGTAGGTGTAGATGTCCACGGGGACATCTAACAAATGGTAGCAGAACGCGTAGTTCAGGCCCCCCGCGGAAATAAAGTTTTAGAATAGTTAGGGTTAAAATTTTGATTTTTTTCGAAGTTTAAATTTTTCTGTTGCCAGGACAGTGCGTAGGCTACTGTTCTGTAGAATAAGTCTAGGTTAAGTCAGATAGAAATAATTTTAATAATATAGTTAAATAATATAAAATCTTTGTACTGATAGACAGTCTAATTGAAAAAAAAATATAAAGTAGGATAAAAGTAATAATTTTGTGCGCGAAAAAGGCTCCGATTACCATCCGGTGACGGAGAGTATTTTTAATCTGCTGACGGTGATGCACGTGCAGTCGTTGTAGCAGTTTGAAGAAGAAAAAATTTATTCGCGTTGTCGTGAATATTTTTGAAGTAATTTTTTATTTTTTTTATAAATTATTTAATTTACTAAAATAAATTTAAATACTAAGTTCGATTAATACCTTAAGTTCATAAAGTTTTCTCTTCTAAATTAATTTTAGCAATAAAATTATAAAATAAAAGAAAAAAGTAATAATAACAATAATTTTAATAATAAAATCATAAATTTTTGATTATTAAGATTAAATTTTTATCCCTAGTAAATAGTTAATAATCATTAAGAAATAGTGAGTAGCTAGAGTAGTCGCGAGGAAGAGGAGCGCGCTAATAAGCGCCGTTTCACTCCATTCTCTCGTTCGTATCCCCTCCTCGCCGCGCAGTCCCCGCTAGAGTCGTTGCACGGTGTGTGGGGAGCCGCGGCAGCTCCTATCGGTCTTCTTCTTTGTGCTGCTGTCCGCTTATCGGCGTTTCACTTCATTCTCTCGTTCCGAGCGCTAGGTTGACCAAATAAGCGGACAGCATACTCCCAAGGACCTATATTATTTCTTTCACCTGCATTTGACCGAGACCTACAATTGTGACCAGAGCCCTTTGAGGTTAAGACCAAATACTGACCGGTGCAGTACATCTGTACAGTGAATTCCCCGCACTCGTTGAATTTTCCCTCGACAGCACATAACTAGTGCCGAGAAAATTCTGATAAGGAAGAGGAAGAAAATAAGATAAAGATAGAAAGAAAGATAACAAAATCCGACGCGAAATCGACAAAGTGTGGAGTGGAAATTAGCGTGGTGTCTCCTGGAACCCGGAAAAATGACGGGCGGAAACACTGTGAATAACCAAGGTCAAAATGACCTGACACAAGCAATGGGTACCACACTGACAGCCTTGGCTGACAGCTTGTGCTTGCAAAATGCCATAGCTGGTCTAAGTACCTATGATGGCAGCAACATCCCACTCAAGGACTTCCTGCAAGATGTCCGCAACGGTGCGGAAAGTGTTTCGCAGGAGCAGAAAGAGGGATACAAAAGGGCTGTGTTGGGAAAATTAAGAGGCGCGGCTAAGGATTGTACCTATGGGCAGGAGTTGGCTGATGTCGAAGCGATTTGTAGTCACTTAAAAAAACGGTTTGCTCCTGGCAAAGGATTCGCCTATTACAATAACAAGCTCCATACCTTAAATATGAAGCAAGGCGAAACGATAGGAGGATTTAGGGACCAGATCCATATCCTCCTCAGATGCGCACGGACAGCGCTAAAAGAAGAAAAAAAGGCAGATTACCACGACAAGATGATGGTCCCACTGACAGAGGCAGCGGTAGACATTTTTATCAAAGGGCTCCCGGCAGACCTTAGCCAGTGGGTGGACAATATCCGACCTACTACATTAGAGGAGGCCTATGAAGAGGCAGTGAGATTGGAGTCCAGGATGGACGCCCGCATCATTCCAGACAGCCGACGAAGATCAATGTATCGACAGCCTGAAGGTCGGCGAGAAGGACCCCGTCCTGGAATGGACGAAAGAGCGACCTACGTTGGTTGGGTGCAAGAGGGGGATGAGGCGAGCGGGTGGTATGCGTGGCCTGATCAAGGAGAGTCACAAGACCCTACCGAACAGTGGCAAGAACAGTTCCCGCCAATGATAGAACAGCCATGTGAAGTCTACTATCAACAACCCCCACCGATGTACGGACCTCCGCAGCCAAATTACGCACGGGCCGGACAAAACCCAGCACAGACCGGACCCCCTCCACACCAACAACCGTATTTGCGACCTCCGGTGCCCCACATGCAGATACCGCAAGGGTATTGGCCAATGCCGCACAGTTACGGTTATGGACCCCCTAGAATGAACTATCGACCAGCCGCACCGCCGCGGCCCCAAACGTATGACCCTGACAGAAGTCAGACGTATAAAACGCCAATAAACGCGGGCCCTCGATACGGAGGACCGCCGCAAGGGCCTCGTATGCAGGGCCCGGGAGGCCAACCCAGGTTCATGAACCCAGTGCCGATGAACCGTACCCCGATGATACCTCCGGTGCAGTGTCAGCCAGTTCACATGGAGGAAATAAATCTGCGACCTACACCCCGGTACCAGCAGAATTTAAACTGGACAGTGGCTCGCCCGGACATGGTAGCGAGCCAGCCTCAAGGAATTTCTGGACCGATGATGAACCATCCCGGGCCGACACAGAACGCCCAGACCTTGCAAATTCAAGCCCGCGGACCCCCGCTATCCACTTTGCTGTCGGCTCGGACTCTACAGAACTCGGGATAGATCCCGATCCCGGTACGCACATTAGGGTATACCTCCCTCAAGAACGGAGGCATCTTGTACTCATGCTGGACACTGGTTCCGCGGTCAACTTGATCAAACTTCAGACCCTACATCCAGATGCCCAGTTAGAGACCGCAGCTGCCATCCCTTTGGTGGGAATCGCAGCTCAGGAAGTGATGACCCTAGGAATAACCTGGATACCTATTGGGGACCAAGAGACACTTTTCCATGTAGTGCCAGACCAATTCCCCATCCGGTATGACGGTATATTAGGTCGGGTATTCCTCAAACAGAATGAAGCGGTAATATCTTACTACAAAAATAAGATAATGATCAGTGGGGATGTTATGAACCCAATACCTTTCCTTGACTCCGAAGGTTATGGAATAGTTGACCAAGAGAGAGGACTAAGGCCTAGAGAAGCCACAGAAGAGGAAGTTCATAAGGTAGAGACGAGGACGCTTGCATCTCCACCGGCCGGACCAACGCCCCCTGCGGCGACGAACCTTTCTCCTAGAAAATCCGAGATCACCCCCACTCAGGAGGCCGAGATTCCGCCCAGCAGATGGACACTGAAGAAGAGATGCCGACAAGTTATCCAGGTCAACCTGATCAACCCAAACGTGAGGGTAGGGTACCTACCTGCCCTTAGCAACACACCAGGAGTGTTTATTGGAAATGCACTTGTCACCAACGAGGATGGATGCTGCAAGGTCCTGGCTGTGAATACCACGGAAGAAGATGTGACGATTGAAGTAAATCCCCATGAGCTCATTCCCTGTGAGTATGGTGCGTCACCGTTTGATCCAGATTCGGAAACGGAGCCCGAGTGTGAGAAAATAACGGACGAGAGGGAGAGAATACGTCGCGTATTAGAAGCATTGGACACCGAACAGCTGAACGAAGAAGAACGGGACCAAGTTCATCAGATAGTTCGAGAATACCATGATGTGTTCCTGATACCCGGGGACAAGTTGTCCTGTACCGATATGGTAGAGCATGAGATCCCTACTGAGGACAACATCCCCGTGCACACCAAACAATACCGTCACCCTCCTGTCCATAGAGAGGCGATGCAGGAAGACATCGCGAAGAAACTTCACGACGACATCATCGAACCCTTGACGTCTCCGTACCAGTCACCTGTTTGGATTTTACCCAAGAAAAGAGACAGCCAAGGACGCCCAAGATGGCGGATGGTTGTAGACTTCAGGACCCTTAATTCCAAGACAATAGGGGACGCCTATCCTCTCCCCTGCATTGCGGACATCTTGGACCAGTTAGGCGACTCAGTGTACTTTTCTACGTTCGATCTAGCCAGTGGATTCCACCAGATTCCCATGAAACCCAGTGATAAACCCAAGACGGCGTTCTCGACCATCACGGGACATTGGCAGTTCAAGAAAATGCCTATGGGTCTTAAGAATGCACCTGCTACATTCCAACGTCTCATGGACCGAATATTGCTAGGCCTCCAGAACGTCGAGATGCTAGTCTATCTGGACGATATTATTATTTATGCCAGTAGCCTCCTCGACCACCTTCGCAAGGTGTATTTATTGTTTAACCGATTGAGAGGCGCGAAATTAGTGTTACAACCGGATAAAGTTCTATTCCTCCGGAGAGAAGTTGCATTTTTGGGACATATAGTGTCCGAAAAGGGATGTGAACCGAATCCTGAGAAGGTCAGTGCGATGAACAATTTCCCTCGACCGCGCAATGTGACCAATATCCGTTCATTCACCGCCTTGGTTGGATATTACAGACGATTCATCAAAGATTTCAGTAAAATTGCAAAACCTTTGTATGACCTGACGAAGAAAGATACGAAGTTCGTCTGGACCGAAGCTCAAGAGAAAAGTTTCAACTTGCTAAAACATAAACTTTGCGAGGCCCCGATCTTGCAATTCCCAGACTTTAATAAAAAATTCACCCTTACCACTGATGCTTGTGAATATGCTGTGGGAGCTGTCCTTAGTCAAGAAAAGGACGGATTTGACCACCCAGTTGCTTACTTGTCCCGAAGTCTAACCGGAGCCGAACTCAACTACAGCACCACGGAGAAAGAATGTGTAGCGGTGTTACATGCATTTCGTAAGTTTAGAACTTATTTGCTAGGTAGACGGTTCCTACTGATTAGTGATCACGAACCTTTGAGTTGGATGCACAATCAGAAAGACCCTGGAAAAAGAATGCTCCGGTGGATGTTGAAGTTCACTGATTTTGAGTACGATTTTAAGTACAAGCCGGGTAAGCTCAACAGCAATGCGGATGCGCTATCCCGGAATCCGGCAGACCGACCTCTACCTGAAGATGAGATCAACACCACCCTACCCATGATCAAGATCCTGGTCATAGAGGATAAGAGCGAGCGAGAACGGGCAGAAGCTCAAAAGTTAAAACAGGTAGGTAAAAGAACACCAAGCGGTCGAGTCGTCACGAACGCTCACCCCAGCACTTCGGGAACGAAGCCGGCACAACCCGAATCCCAAGTACCGGGTCAAAGTTCCCCCCCACCGCGACAAGTTCGGGCGAAGTCAGTGGATGAAGGAGTAAAGCCCCGTCGTGGTAGACCACCTGGATCCAAGACCAATAAGAACCCGCCTGTGTTGGACCACAGTGGGGTGGCCCAACGCACCAGATCCAAACAAGCTCGTCCATCAGGGAGGGCTAGTTCGTTACCACCACCCCCGGAACTAATACGAATACCCCCGCACCTGAAGGATTGTTTCGATTCCAGAAAATCCGAGACATCCAAATCCGAAGAAAAGGACGACCGTGAAGTCGGTCAAGCAAGAAAACCTGAATCAGCTTCGGGAAGCCAGACCATGGATTCTTTTAGCGAATCGTCGGATGGAGGAACACCAATTATCGACCTCAAAAATAGTGGTCTACGAGATGAAACCACTGAACCCTCCTCGGGAGAGGAGGAGCGCCACGATAGTAGAGGGTCGGGCAGTGAGTGCGCCGTTACGGAGGTGAGTGCAGTCACTCCTAGTGAAACCGAGACCGTTGATGCGACCGAAACGCCGGAAGAGACCTTCGAGGCCTCACGAACACCGGTCAGCTTGCAAGATTTGCAAGAAAGCAGTGACAAGCTCAACCAAAGCCTGCTCGAACATTACGAGCGTACCAATAACTGGTACGAGCTACCTAATCGCGAAGATGACCAATGGCCAGCACACTTCTCCGACGGAGACGAGAAGGTAAAATCTAATGAGGAGGTCAACAAAACCCGCTTCTCGGAAGGGGAGGAGGTAGACGAAGAACTCCGAGACATCCTCAACCAAGCCGACCCCTATGATGACGAGAACCTAGATGACAGTGTCATGCACGAGAGAGTTCAGAAACTCATAGCCAGCGCCCAAGCGACGACCGACCGCGAGCTGAAGAGACGCACCTCTGCCCCTTCCGATGTAGACACCGATGATGAGGCTGACGAAACGGCGGACAACGAGGAAGGGACTACCGATTCCCCCGAGAAATGGCCGAATCGGAAGGGAGTTTCAGTAGGTTACAAACCGGAAACCCCGAAGGGTTGTAGCACCCCTCAACCGTCCGCGTCGAAGGTGCGATGGTCCACACCTCCAGATCTGGATACCATACTGGAGGAAAAGACGGACAATCCTGTGGAGCTGGAGTTCAACAGGGCTACAAGAGAGAGTCTACCCCTTTTCCTTCCAGAAATAACGTGGACACAAAGAGACCCCCCGGATCATAGTAACTGCTGGGACCCCGATAGTCAGAATTCATCTTTCAGTGACAGCTCTTCGACCCCGTCGCCTAATTTCCGTGAACAGCCTACTGGGAAAATCATGAGAAGCAGGAATTGCCTGACCTATAAAAGGGACAATCTCGTACATTTTATGTCAAAAGATTGTGTCCCAAATGGACCGATTAGTAGGCTGCTCATAGACCTGGACGCAATCAACCAAGCAGCACTCCGACAGAAACGCCCTCAGAGAGGACAGATTATGATTACTCCTTACAAGAATCATAACATTCTGTCCCTGATCGTGAAGAACCATTATTATGACCCGTTGGACATAGCCACCGTCCGAAAATGCCTGGAGGGTCTGAGAAGTGTGTTACAAAAACGAAACCTCAGTGGGTTCCGAATAGCCCGGAAAGGCGATTTATCCGACCAATTGGAACCGGGAGTCTTAGAGGAGCTTTTACGAGATATCTTCACTCAAAGCCCGTTCGACATAACTCTCTGTTTTGGTACCGTAACGATGCCGGAGGAAGCTCAACGCCCAGAAATCATCAAACTTTTGCACAACAGTCTTTCCGGAGGACATAAAGGCGTCAATCAGACGTATCAGAAGATCCGTGAAAGGTTTTATTGGAAGGGCATGAGAAATGATGTGCTCGATTATATCAGACGGTGTGGAACCTGCCGGGGGAGAAAAATAAACCGGTGTAAAACTAGAGAGGAACTAGTGCTCACCGACACACCCATCGAAGCCTTCGACAAGGTCTCTTTAGATACAGTCGGGAAGTTGAGAACAACCCCGTCAGGCAATCAACACGTATTGACCATGCAGTGTAACCTCACGAAGTATGTCATCGCCGTTCCAATTCCCGACCTGCGCGCCAGTACAATTGCCGATGCGTTAGTTAGACAGTTGATATGCCAGTTTGGAGCGCCGAAAGCGATCTTGTCGGACCGAGGTAAAAGTTTTCTCTCCACGTTATTTGACGAACTTTTAAGGTTATTTAAAGTGCATCGTCTTACTACTTCCGGTTATAGACCACAGACGAACGGAAGTTTAGAAAGAAGTCACGCTCCTCTCATGGATTTCATCAGATCATATTCAGAGAAATATAATGACTGGGATCGATTAATCTCTTTTGCCACCTTCACCTATAACACCAGTGTACATACCGCCACCAACTTCACACCCTTCGAGCTGGTATACGGTAGGGTAGCGCGATTCCCCATTAGAATTCCTAATGAGGAGAAGTTACGGACCTATAACTTATACCTGCGCGATCTGATCGTACGGTTGGACGAAATGAGATTCATTGCGGGAGAAAAGGAAATCGCAGGAAAATTGAAGACCAAGGAAAGATATGACCGAAAGACCAAAAAGTTTTGTGGGAAACCGGGCGGGTACGCCTGGGTTTTGTTGGAACCCCGCATCTCCAAGTTCGATAGCTACTATAAGAAGCCGTTGAAAATTGTGGAGATAGTGGGCAGAAACAATGTGATTCTAGAATTGCCTAACGGCAAAAGAATCCGTAAGCACATGGACAAGCTCATAGGCGCCCCGCCCGACCCCGAAGGGTCAGAAAAAAATGATTAATATTTCTTTTGTATGATTACAGATGATAGGACTATTCTTCTTATTCATAGGTGGAATACCCCTTGTAAAGGGAGAAGAGACCTATAATTTGACCGAATTCCAAACCAACCCAGGTCTCTACTATGAGAAGGTGGGGAACGTTCACCTTCGAAGAGCCGATTGGAAGCTGATCGTTGCCGTGGAGACCGAAAAACTACTGAAAGACCATGAAGTATGGGACCGAATAGCTGCTCTCACACTAAGGTGCCACAATCACGTGGAAAACCAACCTTGTGAGGGAGTGGTTGACCTAGAATCTCTGACCAATGCTTACCAAACTCTGGAAAGTTTAGACCAAGAGATCGACGACCGAATGAACGACCTAAAGATAGAAACCATGACAGAACCCAAAGCAGTTCCGTCCCAACGGAATAAACGGATGGCCCCGTTTGGAATTGTTGGCACCCTCGGCGAAAGCCTGTTTGGACTTGCCACCGTCGATGGGGTAGAGCTAGCCCATCGTGAAATTGATCAAGTCCAGCAAGGCCAAAAGCAACTGATAGCTCTACAAAAGGAGCAAGTACACATTGTGACCGGCGCTTTGACTGAACTTCACAACGAAACTCTGGCACAAAGGGCAAAGATCCAAAAGGTAGAGGCTATCCTGGCAAACCTGAGCTCGTCGCAATTTCTTATGGGAATACACGCTCAGTGTCAGAATGTAGGCCGTCATCTACAGCAATTGATCGAGCCTCGTCGAAAGTTGTTGCAGATATTGACCATGGGCCAAAAAGGGGAACTCGCCCCTGGACTGATTTCAACGGAATTTATGAATCAAATTCGTAACGAGATCGCCAAAGCCACTAAGAACCTCGCCCTCCCCATACCTGAGAAACGTTGGTGTTTGGACGAAGTAGCAAGGATCTCCAAGGTCGATATCGTCAACAGTCGAGGAAGACTGCTGGTATATGTTCACCTACCACTAGTAGACCAAACTACTTATGAACTATACCAGATACATTCTCTAGCGGTGCCACAACTCATCAGCACGGGAGTCAACGGGACTGCGTATATTGAACCGTCTCATCGATATCTTGGAGTTAGTGAAGATCAACTTCAATACTTCAAATTTAACCAAGACGACCTTGGGAAATGTCAAAACCTATATGACGGGTCTCTCTGTAACCCTGAGATGGGAATCTGGAAGAGTTCGTATATACCGAACTGTGAAATCACCCTCTTCCTCAGACCAACGCCGGAAACATTGAAGTTGTGCGACGTAAGGTTTCACCCACAATTCCTGGACCAATGGAGCTACTTAAAAACATCGGGATCATGGTTGTTCTCCATCGCCGAAGAAAAAACCGTGCAACTCCTGTGTCCCCAAAAGGCAACCACCCTCGCCATTACGGGATTAGGAATACTACACATTGCTCATCAGTGTGTAGGAAAGACTGTAGGAGTGACGCTACCGAATCCAGAAACTCATGTGCAAGAGGGTCTACATTTCTATCGACCCGCGGTCAATTTAACCCTCTCCCGACTATACCCCGAATTGGCGGACCAACCAGTAAATCTTCAACAAATCAATTGGAGAAGAGAGGTGACACAAGACGATGGATGGCAAGCCCGGCGGGGACTGCCCCTGAAGGAAATGCTGACTCAGCTGAAAACCCTAGAACAACAACAAAGCGACAAATTTGTGAACACGGGCCTAAACTTGGGTAACCTTGGAATCCAAGTGTTGGCCATAGCCACATTGGGGCTAATCATCTACGTCAAGGTCATACGACCTCGGAGAACACTGGATATGACAAGCCTTAATGCACCAACAGTTTCGACCGATGCCAGAGAGGAGGAGACGGGAAGATCCCCGCTTGTAACCCCTCCAAAGACCAAATGTGGCATACAGGAACCCATCGTTGATACCTAGTTCCAAACCTCCTAGAGATAGATCTATAAAAAAAAAAAAAAAAAAAAAAAAAAAAAAAAAAAAAAAAAAAAAGAAGAGTTATTTATAATAAATATAGTTCAATATACGTTCTGATTACAGGAACAGAAAACGAAGAAGAGAATTACAATAATGGAGAGTGCTCGGGGAATCCTGAAAGAAGAACCGGGTCAGGACCCTCACGTAATCCGAGTGAAACACCCTCACCAAGTTGAACTGTGGGAGGTATTAAAAGGATTACGGCGTTATGGCCCGATTCAAGGTGGGCATCTGGAGACAATGGGACCGACGGAATGTATCAGTCGAATAACCTTCAAGCATGTAGCAGACGCGGACCAAGTGCGAGCAAATCAAAGAAGATACAATGAAGAAAGGACCCTATCTTCACCAGGCGTTGCCCAGCCGTTGCAAGCGTCGGGCCAACGATCGAGGAAATCCGTGGTGTACAAAGTTCCTGTCGAGAAAAGGGAGAGCCCGAAGACAAGAGCCGAAGCACCCCCATCCGGGTTCGGAAAATCACAACCCACGACTGCAATTCCTGAGACGTCCTATTGGGAAAATAGATACAAAAAAAACTCCGAGACAGCAGGAGCCATCCCTAAACGAATCGAACCCGAGAGGCGAGATTACAATCGTCTATTCTGTCTACTACCAAATTCAATTCCAAGGGAATATCAAGAGGAACTCTTTTTCAAAGAGTACGCAAAATTTGGACCCTTGGAATATTGTCATACAGTTTGTAATCGACAAGGCAAACTTGTGTGGGGATATGTACGTTACCTCCATCAAGAAGACGCCGGACGCGCGTTGGTCCAAAGCGATCAAAAATATAAGCCCAGGCATGCGTCTGTCCACAAAAAATCGAGCACTACCACGGAGACCATACGCCATAGTTGCGGGGCATGGATTGGGAAGAAAACATATAAATATCACGACCAAATTTGCTCCCGACAAATCAATTATGTAAAACAATTGATCCGAGGGCGAAGGGAACCCCAATCAGCAAATGGATTAATGGACTTCGAGGTGGACCAAATCCCTGGGACAATTCCTTTAATCCCCTATAAATCGCCGCCACAACTGCCGAGCCCATTAATCAAAACAGTTGACCAAAAAGAACTAAGCGTCGCAGAAAGTGGAGGACATGCTTCAGACACAACACAAGTAAACACAGAAGAAAGAACTGAGTCAAGAAAGGACCCCCATGAGGTAGACCAAAATTTGACCAAAAGCCTCATGGAAAGGGTACCGGATCCATCAGCATCATTGGAGTCGACGAAGAACCTCCGACCGTTAGAGACCTTAGTGTAATAGTGAGAGTTTGTGAGTGTGCCGAGACGGAAGAAAATTCAAAAAAAAAAAAAAAAAAAAAAAAAAAAAAAATCCAATCGGGTAGAAATATAAGTAGGTCCAGTTGAGACAACCATTGTATGTTCAGCGTGTATGGCCCCCCAGACAACATCCCTCATCCCTATCCGATTCAAAATATTTACATATATACAATGATTCCTTTAGGATCCTTTACCCCCCCCCCCACACCCTAGTTATATATACCCCCAAAATTTATATTTGAATTAGTTTTCAGAAAAGGAGACATGTCACTCCAGAATCTAAGGGATCCTGAAGGAAGGAAGCTGCAACTCATGCATCTGGAGAAAAATGGGTCAAAGGAATTAGTCCTAGAGTTAAAACAGCCTTTTCTAGCCTCGACTCTGGGAGAATGGCTGGAAAGACAAGTGCCGGTTTACTTGTGGCATAATCGGACAGGAAAATACAACTTCAGAACGCCCAGTCGCTGTTTAATATGGTTGGAATTTTATGAAGTAAAGGAAAGAGAGCAAGCAATACAACTTTTCCTTAAAGAATTGTACCCCACTTCCAACATACCAACAGCTTATGCCCAGTACGTGAACACTGGAGTAATAGGTAGAAATAAAGAAGAGCAGAATGTTAACAAACCTTCAATAAAGGACAATGCAGTATGGAAAACTGAACAAGCAGGAATTAATAGATCACGACCCATCACCAGACAAACGACAAATGAAAGATCGAGGCCAACATGGTCGCCTGTGAACGAAAAATCACATCAAAACCTACTCAAACAAGAAGACACGCAAGTGATCAATAAAGAAGAGCTACTTACGTGCCCACCGGGACCCTTTCTGGATTCGCAAAGAAACAGATTCGTAATGAGGAAACCAGTTGAGGATCGAGATTGCCGAATAAAATTATACCTAAATGCACCTTTCAACTTAATGGACCTCCACACGGAGCTGGTACAAGATTGCCCTGTAGAAATAAGAATGGAAGAAATAACAGATGACCTGACCGACCAGATAATGACTATAGAAATTGTTTTCGCAAGTCTAGATGAAACGCAACGAGGTGTGAAGAAAATTAAAGAATGGCAAAACCGTCAACTGTGGGCGGACGAAGCCACACAACGAATAATTATAAAAATACCAAGGAAATACACATGGAGAGAAGTCTATGAAGAATTGTCGACACATGGACAATTGCTCTCTATGAGACTATACAGACAGAAATTAAATGATGATTTATATCTGGCCTTCGCTAAATATAAAGACCGATTCACAGCCTCGTTTGCCGTAAACAGGTTGCCGAAGATTTATGGTGCTAGGTTCCTCTACCCTCGTTTACTTCGACGACCGCTAAGCCAAATGAGGGAAAATACCTTGACCTACAGATGCGAAACGTGTAAAGAGTTACTTTACACCATAGAAAACCGAGAGCATTGGGAATGTCACAGTAGGACACAACATCTGCCTTCGGGTAACGCAAAGGAGGTGATTTGGGAAATTGAAGAAATAAACAGAGGTAATGAGATATACGACGACAACAACGAACCGACCGATAAAGACGAGACGTCCAGCGTTTTCTCCATGTCGTCATACGCCTTCCTCGGAGATCTTGAGGAATTACTGAATGATGACATAATTCCGCCACCATCCTCATTCGAATAAATCCCATATATCCCCGATCAAAATTTCCGATCCTCCTTGACCTATTCAATTGCTTACCAGTTTGTATGAAGAATGGATGGATGACCAAATTCCTTGAGGAATGTTGAAATCTTGTAAAAAAAAAAAAAAAAAAAAAAAAAAAAAAAAAAAAAAAAAAATGTTAATTTTAAGTGAATGACAGTATAGAAAAGTGAAAGGTAGATTGTGAGAACGTATTGATGGACGAATGATAAAAGAATGTGTATGCGATTGGATGATATATATAGGCGTCTTTATATCAGGTTGATTTTAAGTAATAGTTCGCGATCAAAGTATAATTGTAAAGCGGATAGGACCTAATAACCCTACACAGCGACCTAATAAAAATGTCGACCGTTTCCCCCATCTTATTTTCCCGGGAAGTTTCTCCCTTCTCCTCTTCTAACGCCTCATGTGAGCGGCTGAGGAGATATTTAATTGATTGTAAATAGAACCCCCGACCAAATTAATCCTACCGAGGTACCGATAACGTAGCTTTCCCGGGACGGAAAAGACTAAGAGGGGGATCCTGTTACGTGACGCAACATTATTAATATAGTCAAACATTAAAATAGTTGAAACGACCAAAGAAAAAGTGTTAAATCAGCATACGTTCCCAGGGAGCCTAAGCTGTCTAATCAGCACCTTTGGATTGAGGTGAGGAGGGGACAGCCAGGCTCTTGGGAGACGTATGCTGGAGGAACAGTGCAGTACGAAGTTGAAGTAATAAAACATCGTGTTTTAATTTAGTCTAATATTTTTATAGTATAGTTAGGAAGTAATAGCGCGTCGCAATAATTTTAATATAATATAATTTTATATTCTAATTACTATATAACAGTGTGTCGGGTTTTCTTATTTAAATTAACATCATTTATATTATATTTTTTTAATTGTGACCAAGTGAATAATAAAGAAAAAAAGACCTAAACAACCGTGCACGTTCATTACCAGTCACCCTATTTTCAGGAGAGAGAGGAGAGAAAGGAGAGAACAGGAAGTAAGGTAAGGTCTCAAGTAATAAAACGTTAGTCCTAAGATCTCTCCCTTGTTTTTTCCCTCTTCGGTAACTATAGTTAATTTCTCGTCTCCACACGAGGGGAGCCTTCTGCCCCCGGTTTCCACTCCTACCCGGGTCTGCAAAATTTAGGATTTATCATATTTGCAAAAAATATGATAAATATTTTGTGAAAAACTAAACAAAAATACGATATTTTATGTGGAAAAAAATTCTTTAAGCCTGCGTTTCAATTATTTAAATGTTAATGTAATATTGTCAATTGTTTGTACTCACAATTGTACAATTTATTGTCATAGTATGGAAAAAATTGTTTTTGTTATTTTACTATAAATGTAATAAAAAACATTGTTTTTTAAATTTGTTTCATATTCTTTTCTTTATTTTTTTGTACGTTTTTAAACTTATCTTGTGAAGAATGTTATAACATACTCGATATTTAAATTTAATAAAATAATATAAATTAAAGAAAACATACATCTGATATATCAACATATATGCGGTTAATAAATATTAAAATTTTAACACTTTCATTGTAGACTTCTCGTAACTTTTAAATTCACAACGAAACTTATCAAATATAATTTGCAAACTAGAGACTGCAATTTAAATTATAAGATAATTACGTAGTTATGAATTAAAGGAATTCTAATAAAATTTTAAACACTATCTACAAAAAAGTTTTGGTTTTTACAAGTACATTTTTATGTTTGAATAAAGCTTTCAAAGTTTTCTTCTCAAGTCGCTGTCAGTTTCATCTGCCGCATTGTAATCGTCTGAGTTGGTTTCATTAAAAATTTCTTCGATAATCTGTAAATAGCACATAAATAGAATTAAAAAATAGGTATTACTAAGACATTTATTATTACCTTGAAGGAATACTTGAAGTCATCAACGTTTATTAATTCGTCCTTCTCGTATCGATCAAGTTTTCGACAAAAATTAATAGATTTTTGCCAACACTCTTTTTTGCCACTACGAGGCAGTTCTTCCTCCGTATCGATATTCAAAATTGCCCTCTGGCAGAATTCGAAGAACTTACGGTTAGTTGTTGTGTAACGCCTGTTGAATGTGAAAAATGTAGCTAGGAGGATTATAAAACCGAATTGACGGTTGGGGACGGAAATCGCAGCTTTTCCATCCATGACGACGTAATGAGTCTTCGTATCGGCTGTCATAAAAACAATATATTTGCAATAGATTCGACTAAACTAAATAAGTAGAAACGATAGTTATTTTTTACTTACTAAAGCTGAAAATACAAGGTTCCTGCTTTTCCGGTAGCTCTGCATTGAAAATCTGCAAAATATTTTTAAATGTAACAGTATTATTGCAACTTTAATAATATTTACATTATAGTAACTGGGTGAGTATTAAAAACATCCTCAATTTTTTCTTCGAAATGATCACATATGTGCTGCAAAGCTCTATAAAATTTTGTAAACGGTGCAGAATTTTTATCTGCTGCAGGTTTATCCTTAACATTTGCTGTATATGATAAAACAAGAGAAATTGTACATGACAAGTTAGAGTAAATTTTTGTCATATCTGCTATGGACGTTAAGCGGCAACAATTTTGCAGCAGACCGTAGGAGTCTAATTGTATTGGCCAACTACTCTTAATTTCATCTATAGTTGGAATTTTATTTACTTGATTTAAAAATAATCGCTGCCAACAATAAGTTTCTTTTAGGTATTGACCAACGGTAGCAATCGTCATCGGATCGGATCATTTAAATAATTCGAGAAGTTGACTAGATAAAGTCTTTTTTCTTCCAAGTGTTTTTCTGTAACACCCTCTGGAATGTTTGGTTGCCACTCGCAGCAACCAGACTGCACAGATTATCGTAGCTTTGAAGGTTTTGGTTTTAATCTACCTTGAAGAGAGGTTTTGTTACTTTGCATATGAAGGTAATTGTTACGGTTTTTCAATTTTTTCAAAATTACCGCATTTCCCGTACCGACTATTTCTGTAACATCCTCTGGAATGTTTGGTTGCCACTCGCAGCAACCAGACTGCACAGATTATCGTAGCTTTAAAGGTTTTGGTTTTAATCTACCTTGAAGAGAGGTTTTGTTACTTTGCATGTGAAGGTAATTGTTACGGTTTTTCAATTTTTTCAAAATTACTGCATTTCCCATACCGACTATTTTACCATCGACTTTTTTTTTTAAAAGTGTTCGGGAACTTTGAACATAACTGATTCGCTACTCTAGTAAAATATTTTATTGCCACGCAGTTATTTAAAGTAGTTATTCAAAGTTTGTAGTTATTGAAAGCTCTGAGCTCGCCGACAACAAAGTGAACGATACGTCCTTTCACGCGTTCACAAGTACTATTTTCTCGGAGCGCTCGTAACACATCAGCACCAAGCTTACTCCAATCAATTTGATACGATGCCAAAGCAATATTTTTTGATGTAAGTGGTACATTTGTAACATTTCTTTGTTGAGAAGATTCTTCTTATGTTTCATTGCTGAAGACTCTAAATGTTATGTTGCAAAACAAAGATATTAGGTCGTACTGTGACAGACCACCCCAATAACGACGCGTGAATAGACTCTGTGATTTATCTGATGGTTTTGTTTTTAAAAAAAATATTTTATTTCAAATTAAGATTAATGGTCTAATTATTGTGCTTTTTAAGACGTATTTGAAGTTTATGACCTCTTGGGCCCATCTAAAACAAAATTTAAACTAATTGGTGTTTATATGATGCTATTTAATTTGCCACCACATTTGCAATCGAAAATTGAAAATATTAAACTGATTCTTCTTTGCGTTGAAAAATATATTAAAGACTTTGGATGGGAAGAAATATTAAAAGCTCTCATCAAAGATCTATCAGTTCTCGAAACCAATGGTGTTGAAATAATAACAGCAGAAGGTCAAGTGCACAAATACCATGGAACTCTTGGCAGGGGACAATCTCGGCAGCAACAGCATTGGTGGTTTGATTGAAAATTTTCATAATAGTGCGTTTTGCTGTCGGCAATGCGAACGAACTGTGGACAAAATGAATGACGATCTTTTCATTACTAAACCCTATCGATCCATTCAAAGTTTTGAAGAGTGCGTGCATAATGCAAATATTATCGTCTTGTAAAGGGGTTAAAACAAACTCACCTCTAAATGTATTAAAATAATATCACACATGTAACCCAGGTCTACCGCCTTGTGCTTCCCACGATTTTTTCTGGGTTTCTGCAAATATGATTTACGACTTTGTATATTGAATCTAGTTAGCAAAGGATGGTTCACATTGAAATGGTTCAACGCACCTATAAATTGTATTAATATACCTAATTTAAGGAAAATTTACATTCCACCTAATACATTAAAATCTAATGGTAGAGAAAAAAAAAAGATTCAATCAGTTTGACCGGAGTGTCAAATCAAATTCGCCATTTGATTTTATTATTACCAATTGTCCTTGCAGATAAAATTAAAAACTTTGAAGATGAGGTCTGGAAACTGCTTCTACTTATGAGACAACTTTGTGATCTTATTTGTGCTCACTTGTCATTTGGACAAGTGTCTATTATGCAAGAAAAAGTAGAAACTTATATCGCATGCGCATTATGATCGCGATATCACGCAGTTATTACGCGGTAACTTTTAGATTTATATTTTGATTTCTATAAATGTACCGTATTTACCCATGTATAGGCCGCCCCTGTAGATAGGCAGCACCCCAGGTTTTAGAAGGTCGAAAAATGAAAAAAATAAGAACCTTTAGATAAGCCGCACCCCGTAGATAGGCCGCATCTCACTATTTAAAGTTTGGGAATCAAAGGAAAAAAAGAAAGAGAGAGAAGCAAACTAAATCTCGTAAGTCTAAGGCGTATTTTTTCAATCTGATTTCAAGCACACCATATGCAGCAGCTTTTCTTCTAAAAGATCTTCTACCTCTAGGCGAAAACACAAGTTTTTCTTTCATTTTGCGCCATTGATGCACGCATTTTTCATCAACATGGTTTATTTCGGCTGCCAAACGATTTCCTAAATGAATTTAATTATTTTTATTTAATTTTTAAATTAAAACAAAAATTTCAAAAATATAGTTATTTCAATCATCTAAATGAAACACGAAAATAAAATACTTACTAAAAATAATTTATGGAGAAATATATTTAATTTTAAATTTTTCAAAAGAAATATTATATTATTTACAGCCCTTCCCTGCTGTTAAAGCTCAGATGAAATTTGTGCCAATTTCACCCTTGATTCTCAGCCGATTATCACTTGAATCTTATCAGGTCCTTTTCGCTGAAATAAGCATGAAAATCGTATTTTTTTATTTATTTTTTTTTATTTTTAGTTAGTTTAGAATTCATTTAACATGATCGATTTACGTGGAGATGACCTCCGGGATCTTAAACAGGTCGAGAACTTGATTAGAGCATAAAATTATAATCTGTATATGCAAACTGCAATACATGCAAGCAGGGATTTGAGTCTCAGCGAAAGTTTTGCAAGAGAATAACAGCTCGAATGGTTTTCGTGAACATGATCCTGAAGACATAGTCTTAATTAATAAAGACGTCGTCCTGAACTTAAACCAGGTCGTCTATGTAGTGGGCAGCCGGGGATCATCTCTAAGAAAAAAAAAAGATTTTTTTTATTATTAATGAAATTAAATTTCGCAACGTGTATTAAGTATTTTTAGGTGAAATTTAATCTCGACCAGGTCACCGATGATGCGGGCACCTGGGGATCATCCCCGAGAAAAAAAATTAATCTTCGAGGAAAAATTAATTTTTTTATTACTAATTTATGCGATTAATTTCAAGTTTTATGACGTATATTCGTTTCTGGATCGGGTCGCCAATCATGGGTTCTTGGCAGCATTTGAACCGGGACCAAGTCACCGAATACAGGAGCACCTGACTTGAGCAAATGAGATTTTTGCCAATTTCACATCGAATTTCTCCGCTGATTCTCACTTGAATCATCAGGTCTATTTCTGCTGCAATAAGCACATAAGTCGTACCTTTCGGCTTAGTTATTCATTAAGAAGGAAAAAGATATTATTGGTGACAGGAATAAGGTGAAGTGTGAAAGTGTTTTCAACTCAGTTTTTTCTTTCTATCATCGTTATTCATTGACCATTTATTTACTGACAAAAGTACAAAAAATTCTTGATTTAACTTATTGTACACAACATACTCAAATAAAGATAGTTTAGCCTCTATATATAAATTACACGAATAACGCGTATACAAAACCAAATTAAAACAAAAGGAAAAAGAGAAGCGACTCTCGATGTTTCCCCGATCTGCGCCTAAGCCAGAGTCCCCGGGTCGGCCGCACCTACGTGGCCCTACGCCTCGATCCCTTAAAGTCGTCCCCCCACCCTTCGGTAAGGGTGCAGCAATGCGGGTAGCAGTGAGCTTGGGTCTCTCTCCGTGCATCACGGAGTACCAGAGGGCGGGGGAAGAGCAATCAAGTCGCCCCTCGGGCGCCTCTTCCCCTCCTCTCCTGTTCCAAACTCACTGCATGAAGCCTTCGGGTTGACGCCGTGTCTCCCCTCCACTTGACCTTATCTCCCTTTCAATGAGATTAGATGCAGCCCTCGACGATCCCAGATCGTTTGGCTGTTTGGCTTACCCTATACCGAAGTCCAGTGCAACAGCCTTCAGTTTGACTCAATCGTCTCTCCTCCACCTGACTTTGTCGCCTTTCAACAAAGCCAAGCGTAGCGCTATGGTCCAAGATCCTTTTGCTGTTGGGCTAATGTATAAGCGTCGGGCCCTGAAGCCTATACTCCTGCAACTTGGACTTTAGCACTTTGAAGAGGATTCGGAATCGGAGACAACTTCCCGAATTGTATAATTCGTCACAAGGTTAATCGGACCAACGATAAAAACATCGAAACTTGCTTCCTTCTCTGAACCAAGCATTGTTATTACAGCGCATAAGTCTCACTCCAATAATCCTTCCCACTCTTACTTTATACAAACTCCCTACACAGCAAGGTCATGCATAAATCTTAAATCTAACCTAACTTCATAGCGCATATCAGTGAGTGACGCAAATAACAGCAAACCGAGTGATGCCTTTACATGCCTCCCTTATCAAAAGCGCAACTCGAGCTATATCGTGAGTGAACCCTGCAGCCTCCGCCCCAGCTCTCAGTACGATCCCGTGGCTCAAGAAAGGAAATAAAGAAACAAGTAACCAAGCAAACTTGCATCAACCAGCCTAAAACTCGCGTCGGGCGCGCGAGTCGGAGGCGCGCGACCTCCCCGTTGCGCAGTCGCACACGTGTGTAAGTCGAGGTGCTCTCTCCCAAACAGAGATGAATAAGCAACGCCGCTGCAGTCCGCTTCTTCAGCACCCTGGGCCTTGAGGCTCATGCTCCCTCCGTCTGCACCGGAAAAACCTGTCCGTCCCAACGACCTCGAAAACTCAATTTCATTGCCCCTGGTAATAAAAACTCCCGCCTCGGGATCCTTAAGCGGATTTCGCAAAAATTCCACAAAAAAGAACGTGCCTGCCATTGCCCCCGTATAAGCATGGGAATCGATCCGGAACAGATATAAATAAATTATTAATTGAACAAATCACTTCACGTCGAGATGACCTCCAAATTCAGCTGAGATTTGTGCCAATTTCACCCTTGATTCTCAACTGATTCTCACTTGAATCTCATCAGATCCTTTTTTTAAAATAAATTATTTATATTTTTCATTTTATTTTTAATAAACTTTTATTTTGGTGATTAAACCCAAAAAGTATGGAAAAATATATCTGAGGACCCGAATTTTTCTTTTTCGGGGATGAGTTTCATGTCTTACCGGGAGTTTTTTTCACGATTACCCGATGGAGGTAGCCGACGATGGGTCATCTTTTGCTTCCAGCGAAAAAGACCTGATAAGATTCAAGTGAGAATCAGCTGAGAATCAGTTGTGAAATTGGTACAAATCTTATCTGCTTCTCAGCTGATTCTCATCTGAGCTTTAACAGCAAGAAATTATGTTCTGGATTTGGCGCTCAATCACTGACATCCAATCACGGCGCTTGTCAAAGGCGTACCAACTGCGAACGAGCGAGCGTCCGAGTCGGTTTTCGTTCAATCAGCCAGTCATCCTCCTGCCGCGCGTCTGGAGTGCGCTACATTTATTATACGCCAATTGTGGCTCTAAAATCTATAACTTTACCTACTTTACATTAAGAGAGTCCGAATCCTCCCGGTGAAAATGGCGAGAAGTTCGGCTTCATTTAAACTTTTTTAAGTTGAATTGAACTATCGATCGAGTGCTTCATTATTAACCGACGACTATTTATTTCGCGACCTTTTCATCACTCCCCTGTCCTCAGTCCTTTCCACAAAAATTCAAAATTCAAAAATTCAACTAAAAAATACCTTATATAGGTCAATTTAGATAATAAAGGTACATGAAATATAAAAAATATTGCAATTAAAAATAAATTTTTACCTTACTCAAGTGGCCCTTCACGTAGGTCAACTTTGATAATAAAGGTCAAATTCGTAATCAGCAACCCCAAAAACTTCCGTATACAAAGTTTAAAAGAAAAGCTATTGAAAATTAATTTTTACCTTAAGTAAGTAGCCCTTACATAGGCCAAATCAAAAAATAAAGGCCAGTTTTGTTACCAGCAACCTCAAAAACCCCTGACTACTCAATTTACAATTAATCAAAGACGTCAAAGTCTGAAAAGAGCCTGTGAAAAAATAAATTTCAATCTTGAATAAGTAGAATTTACGTCGGCCAAATTTAAAAATTAATGTTGGATTTATAATCAGTGGCCCCAAAAAATCCCGAGTACCAAATTTCTAATTGATCTGAGACGTCTAAGTCACTTTTTTTTTTAAAAAGGAAGTCGACGACGACGCGGACGATGAAAATGAACTTCTTAATATAATCGAGGATGTTCAATTTATTCTTGAAAAAATGACCTGACTAGGGTTTCATTATTCTTTTTGTGAGAGGAAACGCATCGTCTCCTACAAAGAAGCAAGGAGTTGCTTCCAGGCAATATAGCAACACCTTTTGGAAAATCGAGTTTTTCATCTTTTATAAGTTGTCCAAAAGTTTCACTATATATTCCAGCATCACTGTTGCTTCCCATTTTACCAACGTGAATAAGAGTAAAAATGTAATCAGCATCACAAGCTGCCAAAATAATAATGCTAGATGTCCTTTTATGATTACAATAAAGAGTTCTTGAATGTGGAGGAGCTCTTATATTGAAATGCGTTCCATCAAAAGCTCCCACACAATTTGGCAGGTTCCATTTTTCCAAGAATGTTATTGCTTTGTGCATCCATTCTTCTTTATTAGGTGACCTTAAATATATAGGTTCTAAAACTTGAATCAAATCTCTCTGATAATTATTTTTGCTGTAGGCTCGCCATAGTGACATAGAGCATTGTAAATATACTGTCACTAGATACCAAGTATCTAATTGCAATGATTAGTCTTTCTTATAGACATAAAGCAGTGGGATGGTTTTTTTGCAAGTGTGCTGATACTAATTATAACCATGTGTCTAAATGTCTCTAAATCCATGGCAGTATATCGATGAAAAATTTCTGGATCCTTTTTAACCTTTTGCAATTGTGGATTAAAGAAACCGAAATGATGCCTCAGCTGATTCATTGTAAAGATCAATGTAATTAGAAAAAAATCCGTAAAAATATTATATAAAACATCCATTATATTCAAAAATTTGATAACCTGTTGAGTAATGTAAAAAATTAGCACTTTAGAGTTTTTATTGTTACTAACAATAACAGTAAAAGCTTTTATACAGTTATGAATCAAAACAATAATTAGGTAATATATGTATTTTTGGACGGGACTTATCAGGATGCACAGGATAACAAAACAATGACACAACACTTTAGTTTATATAAAATAGATATTTATTACTCAAAACTCAGATAAAAGTTTGATTAATTATTTTTGAAATAACTTGTAATAATTATTATTCTCTCTCTTTCTATCTCTCCATACTCTCAAGTATTTTAATTAATATTAAAGTTACATATTCTCGATATTGAAGCTCCTCAATCATCATGAAAGTTTTACTTTTCATTCTCTAAGCCCATATGGCTTATTTTGTCTCTCAAATTGCCGAAGGTTGGATTACCCAAGGGCTTTGTCATTATATCAGCAAGATTTTCCTCTGAAGTTATCTTCTGAACTTTTATCTTTCCTTCACCTACGCATTGTTTTATATAGTCTCGATGCGTTTCTGACATTGGTTTTTTAATACCAGTTTCTTCTTTATCTTTTAAAATTCTCTCTATCTCTTCGAGGCTATCATCAAACGCTTTTAATTTGAGGCTATCGAACATCTCAGTGTTATCTTGAGCCGCCTTATTGTCACACCATATAGTAACTGGGTAGTGAGTTATTCCCGTGATGTATCTCAGTGATTCATTTAGTGATATTAACTCATCACAAGCATCACTCATTGTTATATATTCTGCGCAGCAGGTGGATTTACATACGGTTTTCTGTTTGTGGCTCCTCCAAGAAATGGTATTACCAAAAACTTGTACAATGTACCCCTCTGTAGATAACGAGCCTAGAAGATCTTTATAACTCGAATCGGTGAAAGCTTCTAACTTCTCTGTGTTTGATGTAAATCTTAATCCGTATCCAGTTGTACCTCTCAAATATCTAAATACTCCCAGTACCTCATTCCAATCTTTCTCTGTGGGACTCACAAGGAGAGGACCAGACATTTGCGTCATGGATTTGGTTGAAACTTAATATATGAGCTCCAAATATGCCAAAAAGAAACCTCCAAGTGTCAGTTTCTCTGAATAGGCCTTTTAAAGTCATGTCCCCTCTACACCCCATGTTAAAAAATCAGCATTTTATCAGCATTTTCCAATAAAGAGCTGTTTTTAACCTAATTTTCAAAAAAATATTGCTCAGACCCTATTACACTTACAGAATTTCGAAGCCTCGCATTTTTTTTCGTCTCTCCAAGTACTTTCTGAAAAAAAAATTATTTGAGATTTTTTTTTTATGTATTAGACCATGTACAATTAAGATGTTTTTCGTCATTTTTTCATTTTAAATATCTCAATTTTACATGGTCTAATACATAAAAAAAAAATCTCAAATAATTTTTTCCAGAAAGAACTTGAAAAGACGAAAAAAATGCGAGGTTCCGGAATTCTGTTAGTGTAATAGGGTCTGAGCCATATTTTTTTGAAAATCAGGTCAAAAACAGCTTTTTATTGAAAAATGCTGATAAAATGCTGATTTTTTAACATGGGGTGTAGAGGGAACATGACTTTGAAAGGCCCATTCAGAGAAACTGGCACATGGAGATTTTTTTTTGGCATATTTGGAGCCCATATATCAAGTTTTAGCCAAATCCATGACTAAATGTCTGATCCTCTCGTTATCAGTTGATTTCTCGCTAAGAAGTTTACAGCACATGCAATATCAGGACGAGTCACATTTGTTAAATATATCAAGCTGCCAATTGCTTCTCTATATGGCATTCCTTTTAATTTTTTATTTTGTTGTGGCTCTGTGCTCTCTAAGTTCTCTACTTTACTTTTTCTCTTTTTGTTACTCACTTGACGTGTTTCCATTGGAGTATCTTGTGGATTAGACTCTCTCATGTTAAATTTCTCAAGCATATTATCAGTATAAATGGCTTGGTGAATGATAATTTCTCTCTTACTTCTATCTCTTTGTATTGTCATGCCTAGGGAACTTTTAGGTTGACCTAAGTCTTTCATTTGAAATACATTACACAAGTAGTCTTTTATTTGATTCAATTTTTCAAGATTATTACTCGCTATTAGCATGTCGTCTACATAAAGAACAATAAATGCCATTTGGCCTTTATGTCTCCTTGTAAATAAACATGGATCGTGAAGATCATTCTGTAGGCCTATTTTCCGAGCTTTTTCGGAAAATTTTTGATTCTATCTGGATGGACTCACTTTTAAGCCAAACATTGATTTCTCAAGTTTGCATACAGATGTTAATCTCATTCAATCAGGTACGTCTAGTCCATCCAGAATTTCCATACAAACTTCCTCTTTGAGTATTCCATTTAAAAATGTCGTTTTAACGTCCATTTGACAAACGTTCAAATCATATTTATTAATGATTGAAATAGATGCTCTGATCAAAGATAGTCTTGAAACGGGTGCATAAGTCTCTTTCAAATCATACTCATTTCTATCTTTGAAACCTCTAATTACAAGTCTTGCTTTATACTTTATTGAGCCATCTGAATCAATTTTTCTCTTAAAGACTCATTTAGAGTCAATAATATTTGGCCTTTTGCCATCTGAGGTCTTTTTGAATTTTTGACAACCATACACACTGGGAAAAATGTGATCCGTAATCGAGCCACCCGTAGCGCCGTAATGGAATCGACAAGGTGGATCTTTTCTTCTCCACGGTGCAACAAATATGGCGCACGGTGTTGAAAATTTGCACCACTACGTAGTACCAAATACCAAATCGCAGCCGATCGCAGCGCGTACGTCAAATTCGGCTCACATATGAAGCAGTTACTGAGCGCGGCGTAGAGACATAACCTCTTCATTTTTGAGCCGTAACTCGAGCACATTTTTCCCAGTGCATGTACTGACTTATCATACTCGATAGTACTCATGTACCTAGCTACACAGTAGTTCTCTTCAGTCTCTGTAATAATTAAATCTCGATATATCTGTTCAGCAGGTTGTATTTTTCTCTTAGTTTTGCTTCTCGTCATAGGACTGTTATTTTTAGTTTTCTTAATCGTCTCTTTCCCTGTAGTGTTTTCCTTTGGCCTGCTTCGTTTCTTAGGTTCAAGCTTCTCTTTTTCTGAGTTTTCTAAGTTTGTGAGAATATTCTCACGATTGATGTTAGTACTCGCTTCAACGTGGAACTCCATATTCAAATCTCTTGGCTCTCGTTCTCTACAGTAATCATCTCGATGTACAAATTTCTCTAAAAATCTTACATGTTTAGACTCTATAAAACTTCTCCAGTTTGAGTGCCACAAATTGTAGCCAGTAGGCAGATAACCTACCAAAATTGTCTTTACAGCAACAGTTTTAAATTTCCTTTCCAACTTTGGTAATTTAATATTCGCGATGCAAGCGAAGCATTTTATTTGATCGAAATTGCATCTCACAAACTCTGAGAATTTTACAGTAGGAACTTTATATTCAATCGACGTGTGAGGCGTAACATTGTACGCTTGAGCATCCGCCTCTGCAGCAAACTCCCACATTGTCTCAGGTATTCCTGAATGGCATAGGTAAGCTCTTATTTTACCCTCAATAGTTTGATTAAATCGCTCAGCTACTCCATTGTGCTGAGGAGTATCAGGTGGTGCATACTCTGGCTCGATTTTTTCTCTGTCCATTACCTCCATAAATTTACCACCGGTAAACTCGGTACCTCTATCAGACCTTATGTAACAAACTTTCGCATTTTCTCCCAATAAGTTTCTAGCTGACACTAGAAATTTCTCAAGAGGCTCTGCTGACTCTTCTTTTGATTTCAAGCAATAAATTTTAGCTAATCTCGAAAAATCGTCTATGAAAGTTAAAATATACGTTTTGCGTCCCGGCCACAATACGGGGTTGATGTATCCCATCGTATCGGTATGAATTAATTGTAAAAGTCTCACAGTTCTTCGTCTTGTTAATCTAAAAGGTAATCTTTTCATCTGGACATAATGCGAACCTCGCAATCGAGAATTGATTCGTCAAATTTTACTCTCTCCAACTTTTTCTCTTGTTTTTGTAATATTTTCAAATAGTTCAGAGACGTGTGACTTAGTCTGACATGCCATAACATACCCTCAATCTGCTTAGTGAAATTCTTAGGTTCTAGCAAATTATCTTCCGCAAGCAGATTATTCGAATCATCAAACGACTCTTTCTCGTCAATCTTAATTGTTTTTGGCATCGACTGATCAGCACCATTTTCTGAAACTTTCTCAGTAAATAAATTTTTCTCAGACTGATTCTCACTCAATACTTGTAAATTTTTCTCTGAATTAGGTTCATTCTTACTGCTTCAATCGTTAATTTCTCTATTGAAATTATTTTTCTCTACACTGGGAAAAATGTGATCCGTAATCGAGCCACCCGTAGCGCCGTAATGAAATCGACAAGGTGGATCGTTTCTTCTCCACGGTGCAACAAATATGGCGCACGGTGTTGAAAATTTGCACCACTACGTAGTACCAAATACCAAATCGCAGCTGATCGCAGCGCGTGCGTCAAATTCGGCTCACGTATGAAGCAGTTACTGAGCGCGGCGTAGAGACATAACCTCTTCATTTTTGAGCCGTAACTCGAGCACATTTTTCCCAGTGTAGTTCGGTTGATTTTTCATTCTTTTTTTCAATTAACTTCTCTCTATTCTCCCTCCCAATCTCAGACAATAGGTTCTCTGAAACCCCATTGACAAAATCTTCTCCCTCCGGAGAATTCAAAATTTGAGACTGACTCTCTTTTGAAACTGACATAGTATTACCTATTGTTTGAGCTTGTTCCTGAAGTTATTGATTTTTAATTATTCTAGCTTTACAGCTGTAATTTTTATAACTCATTGTATCCACACCTTTTTCAGTGGACTTTACTAAAATTTCAAATTTAACTATCCAATTTGACTTTTCATTAGTGCCCTCAAAAATTATTTTATCGTTTTCTCTGCAGTAAACTCTCAGTAGTTTATCGTCTAAATAAATTGAAAAACCCGCGTCAGCTAATTTTCTCAGCTATAGTAAATTTTCTGAAATATCTCTCGCCACAATTACATTTGCTAATTTTAAAAGGTTCTGATCAGTTGTAGTACATTTTAGTAAAAGATTGCCTCTGCCATCGATTACTATAGATGCAAATCTATTCTTATTTGCGCTTTTAATTAATAACTCCATTCTCTGATATTCTGTAGTCAGTTAATATTAAACTGTTATTTATAATGTGGTCAGTCGTGCATGAATCTGCCACAAACTTAATAATATCGCTTGGATTACATGCATTTGTATTAAAATCTTCATTACCTTGTTTTGGAGTACAAGCAGTTTTAGTTTCATTTAAATTGGCAGTTTGGGCAGTTGAGTTGTTCGCACCACCATGGCCTCGTTGTTGCCCTCTAAAATTACCTCTGAAGCCATTTATTACCTCCTCTACCACCACCACCTCCTCTACCACCTCTGAGCCCCTGACCCTTGAATTTTTTATTTGGGTTGCCATTAGTCTCTTCGTTCTTTCTCTTATTTACATTCGTAGAGTCGATAGATCGATTATTAATTAAAATTCCGCGGAAGTTTGATAAGAGACAGGATAGAGAATTTTTCTTTGTTTGGAGATGCTGAAAAAACGTTTCAAAACATCTATTGCGTAGTTTCGAGAATTCGAATGTTGGGAGAGGTATTTAGCTTGGTGCAGCGTGAGTCATAAGAAAAAAATAAAAACAACTGAGGCCGAGTGATGCTCAGTTTAGACTCCCGAATCTCGGGAGTCTAAACTGAGCATCCCTACAGAATACAACTTGTTTCCATTGCTTGTCTTGGCTGATTGATAGTAAGTTTTATCAGAACAGAAAGTTAATGCCGTATGCATTGGTTTCCTTGTTCTTTTAAACAATAATTCTAATAACTTTCTTTTCTGATTTACAAGGCACAGCTGCGTAAATTTAAAAGTGAGATTATTATTTTTTTTTATTCAAATTTTTTATTTCTTTTGTTATAAATCACAAGATTCTTAATTTGTGATTTATATTAATAATCGTCTTTACCTCACAATATCTTGGGAACCGATCGATATTTTTTCACAGAGTTTTAACAAAACGTTTCTTCAACTCTCTTCGCTTCTGATGAGCCGTTTCAAAACACACCACAATAAATTTTGATTTTTTGAAAAAAAAAAGTTTGCTATTTTTAGCGATTAACTTCGGAATAATAAAGAGTGCAAGGAAGTTTCGAGTTGGTCAAACTTGACCACGCGAGTTTGTTCCTGAACTATCAATGAAGTTTTTTGGAAAGTTACAGATCAAAATATGTTCTAAAAACGAAATGACAGTGATTTTAAAATTTTGTATAAGCGTAGAAGACATTTATGAGCATGGCATCAGAAAGATGCAGCAGAAGACGTGCGCTGCTTCACCGATTATCACACGTGCCCCATGGCCGCTGGCGTCTTGTACGCCTATACAAAATCTTAATATCACTGTCATTTCGTTATTAGAGCATATTTTGATCTGTAACTTTCCAAAAAACTTCATAAATAGTTCAGGAACAAATTCGTGTGGTCAAGTTTAACCAAGTCGAAACTTCCTCGCACACCTTATTAGTCCGAAGTTGATCGCTAAAAATAGCAAACTTTTTTTTTTTTCTAAATCATAAGTTAGGCTTAAATTATTTTGGTGGCTTTTGAAATAGGCGAGCGGGAAACCCCCAAAAAATAGCTTGGAAACACGAAAAGTGACCAGATTAATCCGAGTCGATGAAATGTGTCATACTTTACGTTTTTGAGGGTGCTGAACACGAATATAACATTAATTTTTTTTTTTTTTAGGGGGAACATAACCAAAATTGACCTTTAAGCATAAACTGCAAGTATAGGTTATATTGTGATTTTTTGTGTTTAACTCACTACCTTTTCGCAAATAAATAATATTTTTGCGTAAAAATTTAGGAAATCATTGTTTATCTCATAAATAAAATGATAGGATCCATATAAACTTCGTAAATAACATAGTGTTTACGTGAGAGCTTTTTAAAAAAAAAATCTTGGCTCGTCGACTTAGCACAAATTTTTTAGATAATTAAGCTATAAATTTTTGAAATTAATATTTTCATGTATACCACTGTCTAGTTAAGAATATTTAAAAGTTTTTTGAAAAGTTTCAGGGTTGCCGACCATTCCCCCGAATCAGCATCCTCAGTATCCAATATGAGAAAGAAAAGAAAATCCAGCGATTTTAAAATTGTCGTTCGTGGTGGTCGACTCGCTCGGCACGCGCGTTTGGTACGATTGTCGGGCTTTTTACTTTTCTGAGTAAATAATAAAGTTTTTTTTCATTCTTACATTTCTAATTAGTACTAATGGGCTTCACGATACGATACGATATCGATATTTTGGAAATTATCGATATCGTATCGTCATGGATCATTATTATCGTATCGATTATCGTCTCGACGATACTTATGCAAAAAAATATCGGTATCATATCGATATCGTCTCGAGAGTCGATAAATTTATCGATTTTTTGTCGATCGATCGACAAAAAATTAATTAAAAAATTATTAATCGATCTACCAAGCTCATCGACCTAATACGCTGGGTATTCGGGTATTTTTCATACAGTTGAATAAATAATTTAACACCATAGCTCTACAACCCAATAACACTTGGCGTCTACAACCCTGGGTTCCGAGTAGAATTAATGAATAAACAGTTTATCCCACAAACATTAAACTGATTATCCAAATAAAGATTAAATTGATAAATAATAATATCAAAACAAAACAATTTTATAATTAAGCTTTATAATTAAGCCCTGAAGGGGCACAATTTTAATATAAGTTTTAAGTTAATAATTTTATTAATTCACATAGTCTAGTGGCTACGGTCACCGCCTTCAGATTTGCTATTGTAGGTTCAAATCTTGACACTTCTTTTTTTTTTTTTTTTTTATACTTTTTGTTAACTTTTGCTCTATTTTAAATTAATTACAAGTATTTTTTTCTATAGGAATAAGTTTTTATTTTTTATTAATAAAATAAATATTAAAAACAGTATGTATTATTTATGGTTACCAGAAAATTAATAAAAATAACGTGATGAAACAAATAACAAACAGCATGTTGATAATGATATGTTACTCAACTTGTGTGTGAAGTTGTACATTTACATCGAGAGCATCAGCCTCGCCTTGACCCACGCCTACGGCTCGGATGATAATTAAACGTGCTCTAAGACATTCTTTACTTTCGCTCCCCAGATGTGTAACATACTATTTTCTGTCTTATTTTTTTTAATTTTCATATTTTTTAAAAATAACTTATACTCTTAAAGGTTCTATTCATAGACAAAGTAAAGTTTATTTTTTCTATTAATTCAGTTGAAAAAGTATCTAAAAATATTTTTTTAGCTGTGCTGCAAATTATTTCAACTTTTTTCATTATCGGCATTCAAAAAATCTAAAAATTGAAAAAAAAAGACAGAAAAAATACTTTTATTAACATGCTGTTTGTATGTTGTTTGTTTGTTTTCTGGTAACCATAAATAATTCATACGGTTTTTAATATTTGTTTTATTAATAAAAAAAAAAGAAAAACTTACTTATAAAGAAAAAAAATACTTGTAAATAGTTTAAAACAGAGCAAAAGTATACGAAAAAAAAAAAAAAATAAGTACCGGAGAATCGAACCTTTGGTTTCCGATTCATAGGCGGTGACCGTAGCCACTGGACTATGCAGTATAATTATAACATTTACTTGAAACTTACATTTAAATTGTGCCCCTTCGGGGCTTGATTATAAAGCTTAATTATATACACGCTGATCCAACAAAACATACAATATTTAGTTTTTTAGTTTTTAGATTGAAAAATTTAAGAAATCTCGGAATTATGAATAAAAAAAAATTTTTCGAGATCGATAAACTTCGATATAATCGACAATTACATATCGTCGATACGAGAATATAAGCGATATTGAATATAATTTTTATCGTATCGTCATCGATCTAAAAAAATTTGTATCGTATCGAATATCGTATCGATATCGTCTCGTTATCGAGTCGATATCGATATTTGTATCGGATATCGTGAAGCCCTTGTTTTCTGATCAAATAACAGGTGATATTTGGTCTGAAAAACAGACCATATATACACCTGTTATTTGGTCAGAAAACAGCACGAATAAAGCACCGATAATTGGTTGGTGACCGAAAAATTACAGTATCACAGCCCAAAAGAATATACAACTTAAAACCGTTACTAAGTTTCTAAATAATGTAATACTTATAATTGTTGTGATTATATATTATTTTCCTAGTTCAAACTAGTCATAAAATATTTTTGTACATCTATAAATACGGGTTTTTAACCCATTAATCCCCAAATGGCTGAGATTTTTTATTATCACGGGCGAATGAGTAGCAGTGGTTGTGGTGGTGAGTCCGATTTCAATGAATTTTTGTACAAAAACGGTACGTCCAATCGAAAAAATGCTTTTTATACTTTATTCTTAAAATTTTGAGAAGAATACGGTAGTATTTTTCAATAATTCTATTTTCAAGTTTGGGTCCTGACAATATTGGGCCTAATTCTTCGAATTTGGAAAATTTAATGATGGAGACTGTCATGAAACAAATAAAACACACGTATTTTTTATTCTCAAGCCCATATTTAGTTCCAAAAAAACTCGTTTTTTATATCCGTTCTATCATTTGCCGCAACGCGATAGAATATGTCCTACTTTTTTGGCGGCCATTTTGTTAAAAAAAATCGCAACAACAATTTTAAAAAAGATTTGGAAACTTCAAAGCTAACGTCCCCCTTTTATCAACTTTCCTATGCTAAAAAAAAATTCCTACCCCCCGTAAAATTCGATTTAAAAAAAAAAATCCTTGAAAAAACTCGTTTTTTTTTTTTTTGTTAACAAACAACTGAAAAAAAAACTTTTTTGCTATTTTTAACTACAGGATCTTGTAGAGCATACTTGAAAATAGTCGAAACGGGAATTTTCCTATCAATTTTTTGAGTTTTTGTTTAAATTTTTTAACCCAAAGTTTACCGAAAAATTTCAGCCATTTAGGCGTTAATGGGTTAAACAATTGTTGGCAGGAAACTTTTTTTTTGTCACTACTTTTTGGTTGATAAAATATTCTATTAAATTCTATAGATTTAGGGTTTTTATAGTCCAGTACCGTTTTTTTTTTTTTTTTTTTTTTTTTAGTCCAGTACCGTTAATATTTTTAATGGAAAAAAATATAATACAGTAACTGACTGTGTAAATTTGTAGTATAAATGATACTGATTACTGGAAGAAATATTTATCAGTGATTTCAGTTGTTGACGAAAAAATGGGGTGGGTTTTTAGGGGTGAAAAATGGTTTTCACGGTTTATTGGAAAAACTACTCATCTGATCTAAAAAGTTTGAATATAAAAGTTGTAGATAATAAAAAAATCTACAAATTTTGTCTCTACAACTTTTTCACATAACCTCAAAATTTTCGAGAAAAATGCAAAAAAACAATTTTTTTGGTTTTTTATTTTTCCTGGCCCCAAAAATTGTTTAAACTTAATAAAATTTGGTTGAAGTTTAGCATTTTGTATTCAAAATAAGTAGTATTTTTTTTGGAAAAAAAATATTGAGTAGTTTCTGAGAAACTTACAAAAAACGTCAAATTTTTTTTTTTTTCTTCTGCCTCGCTAACCCAGCTAAGTGGTTGAAAAAAATTTTGGTTGGGCTCATTTTTTTCCTCTAATCTGCAACTTTAAAAAAAAAAAAAAAAAAAAAAAAAAAATACGTTTACAGAGGAAAAAATATTAGAAAACACGAAAAACTGAAAAATTGATGTTTTAAAAATGCATTTTTGATCAAAATTATTGTTTCCGTTATAAATTTTTTATTGTTCATCATTATTTACGGTTGAATTTGGTATCAAATGTTGACTATAATTTTTATGAAAAATTACATTACTACAAAATAAACACAGCGATGGTAAGTGTATAAAATAACTTGAAATAATTGAAAGTTGGAAAATCGAAATTTATAAAAACAAAGGTATTAGTGAAGAGGTTTTGTATTTAAAAAATACTTGTTTCTTTTATAAGTTAACGTTAAATTTTTTTAATAAAAGCTTTGGAAAATAATCATTTTAAGAATTTATGTAGTCTACAACTGTTGTGTCAGTAATATTGATTTAAAGAGTTTATTTATAAATTACAATTTAAATTGAAATAAAAAAAAATACAAGTTTCTTGTCAGATTATTTATAAACTGTTTTTTATTACAAATTACATACTTACATAATACTTTCAGAGTACAGAGTGTAAACATAAGGTCAATCACTTTCTTCTTCTCTTTGGCGCAGATGGGCATGCGATTTCTTCTTCTTCTTTTTCTTCTTCTTGGTCGTTGCTTTCTGAATCTTCAACATCGTCGCTATCATCATCATCATCTCCTTCTTCCTCTTCTTCTTCTTCTTCTCCTCATAAACGCAACTGACAACATCATATGGATTGTGAATGTCAAAAGCATCGTCTAAATCAGGAATAACTTCTGTTTCTTCTTCAAAATTTTTGCAGGTTTCAGGATCACACTTAGTACATAAACTAGTACATTTCAGACTATGCTTGCGACAACCACAGCTTTGTTTTTCACACCCAGTCTTACAACTGCAGCAAATTTTTTGAAGTAAGTTATCTGGAATTAACTTATCTGCTGTGAATTTGGGAATTAAATTGTTTTCTGCATCGTGCTTCCAGCCCCATTCTATCGCAGATTTTTGAGCCCCAAGCCACGTTGAATCTGAAAATAAACTCTATTGCTGTGCTCAATAGCAGCTCCTTCAGTTGGTGGTAGTTTCTCGAGTTTAAATGCAGATTTTAAAGTTTTTGAGGTGTGATTCAAATATCTTACGTCATTAAGTGGTTGACTTTTTTTTGGTTTTGGAGTACATTGAAGCTATGAGCTCACATCCATTTTTATCAATCATTTCCCGAAATTCAAGTCTTAATTTTTCTTTTTCTTGTTCCTGTTTCTTGATCCTGATTCTCATGAACATTTTCAGTGGAGTCGCAAAATAGTTCTGCTAAATTAGCTAAATTCGGATTAGAAAGTAACGACTTCGTTGCAATTTTCTTTCCTTTACCATAAAATCCAGATGTGGTGTCGCATTCAGTAAAACAACATGTAAGAATGCAACTATTTTAGGATCATGCTTGAAACTATTTGATGCAAAAAGAGATCAGTTATCTAATTTACTGCCAATTTTATTGAAAAAAATATTTGAATCTTCTTGAATCAATTGACATAAAAGAACCAAAAGATCAATATCTTGTCCTATAATAACCACATTCGTTGTTTTTAATGGTGATGAAAATTTCGCTTTCAATGCTGCTGCTTTAGCTGTCACGACAATTAGTCTGTCACCATCTTCTTCTGCTTGTTGACAATGAAATCCAGAAGCAATCAGTTTTTGCATGAGAAGTTGAATCAATTTATTTTTATTGTGTTTTTTAGTTAAAAACTTATCAGGTATGAATACTATTTTAGTGTGATACTCAAACTCCATATCGGGAACACATGAATAATTATTTCTTCTCAAACGTTCAGCTCTTTTTGTACTACCAGAAGTCGATGGGGCAGATGGAGAGGTCTCTTCAGTATTTGAGTAGCCATCAAAAACAATGTGGCTACCAGGGTTATATTTTGATAAAAAATGCATTTTTAAAACATCAATTTTTCAGTTTTTCGAGTTTTCTAATAATTTTTCCTCTGTAAATATATATATATTTTAAGTTGCAGATTAGAGGAAAAAAATGAGCCCAACCAAAATTTTTTTCAACCACTTTGCTGGGTTAGCGAGGCAGATGAAAAAAAAAAAAATTTTGACGTTTTTTGTAAATTTCTCAGAAACTACTCAATATTTTTTTTCCAAAAAAAAAAAAAAATACTTATTTTGCATACAAAATACTAAACTTCAGTTGAATTTTATTAAATTTAAGCAATTTTTGGGGCCAGGAAAAATAAAAAACCAAAAAAATTGTTTTTTGCATTTTTCTCGAAAATTTTGAGGTTATGTGAAAAAGTTGCAGAGACAAAATTTGTAGATTTTTTTACTATCTAAAACTTTTACACTCAAACTTTTTTGATCGTATGAGTAGTTTTTCCAATAAACCATGAAAACCATTTGTCACCCCTTAAAACCGACCCCATTTTTTCATCAACAACTGAAATCACTAATAAATATTTTTCCAGTAATCAATATCATTTATACTACAGATTTGCACAGTCAGTTACTGTATTATATTTTTTTTCATTTTTTTATTTTTCAGCAGTAACGGTACTGGACTATAAAATTATAGTATCAAATTAACTGGAAAGCTTGTTTAATAAACTTTTTTTTAAACTTTGTCTGCTCCGGATATACCGGTCTATTAATTTATTTTTTCTTATTTAACGGATATATCTGGTAGGAGAGGGTTGTTAAAAGATTAGAGAGAGACACAATTGAATAAAAATATGGACAATTTATTTAATAATACTCAGTACGTAAATGACAATGAGTTTAAATAATTATATCATCACAACTACTGAGTTTCATACAAGTTTAATAAAAAATATTCCAAAGAGAAAAAATGAAAGGCGAAAATGTCATATGTTGAAATGTAAACATACAGCTCATAGGGAGTAACGTAAACGAGCGTGTGAGTGTGTGTGTGTGTAGGCTCGATCGTGCAGCGCGCGCGAGGCAAGACCAGTCGTTCGTCTGCGTCAGTGTGGCCGATCCCGGCCCAGGTGGTACCGCGAAATTTGAAAATCTTCCGGCATAGATCAGGCAAACAAAAAACTCAATAACGCTGGGCGCCCAGCTTTTTTTATGAACTAATAATTCAATAAATAAAATTCCCGCTAATTTTACAACCCAATAACGCTGAGCGTCCGAGTTTTTTAAAATTAAAGAAATTAATAAACAAATTATTCCCCCAGTTATACAACCCAATAACGCTGAGCGTCCTGGTTTTTTATGAATAAAAAAACTAATAAACAAATTATCCCCCAAGTTAAACAACCCAATATCGCTGGGCGCATACGTTTATATAAACAAAAAAATTAATAAACAAAATAACCCCCAAACTATACAACCCAATAACGCTGAGCATTCTAGTTTTTTTATCGATAAAAAAACTAATTGTAAGATTATCCCCCAAGCTATACAACCCAATAATACTGGGCGTCCGAGTTTTTTATAAACAAAAAAATTAATAAACAAATTATCCCCAAGCTATACACCCCAATACACGCTCGGCATTCGAGTTTTTTATAAACAAAAAAATTAGTAAACAATTAACCCCTTAGCTGTAAAAAACAATAACGCTGGGCATCCTAATTTTTTTATTAATATGAAAATTAATAAACAATTTATCCCCCAAGTTAAACAACCCATTAACGCTGGGCGTCCGAGTTTTTTATAAATAAAAAAATTAATAAACAAATTATCCCCAAAGCTATACAACCTAAAAACGCTGGGCGGCCGAGTTTTTTGTAAATAAAAAATTATTAAACAAGTTACTCCTTATCTGTAAAACCCAATAACGCTGGGCATTCTAATTTTTTTATCTAGATAACAAAACTAATAAACAAATTCTCCCCTAAACTATACAACCCAATAACGCTAGGCGTCCTAGTTATTTTATAAATAAAAAAACTAATAAACAAATTATCCCTCAAGCTTTACAAGCCAATAACGTTGGGAGTACGCGACTTTTTAAAATTAATTTAACAATTCATTAAATGAACAGGCTTAATCGTTAAACCTAGTGAAAAATTCGGGGCTCTTTATAAACAAATGAATGATTGAATAGACTATCACGAGGCACTTATCTTTAATATTCAGAAAAACTGCATTTGATATGTCCAGGATTAAATTACCGTTGACAACAACAACAAAACAGACGCCCAGCGATATGGTTGTATAGCTTGGATGTAATTTGGTTATTAGATTTTTTTATTGATTAAATAACTAAGATGCCCAGCGTTATTGGGTTGTTTAACTTAATTTTAATAGTTAATTATAGGGTTAATAGTTAATTAATTTTTTTGTTTATAAAAACTTGGGTGCCCAGCGTTATTGGGATGTATAGTTTGGGGAATCATTTGTTTATGAGTTTTGTTATTGATAACAAAACCAGGACGCCCAGCGTTATTGGGTTTTATAGCTTGGGGGATAATATTTAATTAATTTTTTTATTTATAAAAAACTCGGACGCCCAGCGTTATTGGGTTGTATAGCTTGGGGGATAATCTTATAACTTGTTTTTTCATCGTTAAAAAAACTAGAATGCCCAGCGTTATTGTGTTGTATAGTTTGGGGGTTAATTTGTTTATTAATTTTGTTGTTTATCAAAAACTCGTACGCCCAGCGATATTGGGTTGTTTAACTTGAGGGATAATTTGTTTATTAATCTTTTTTTCGATAAAAAAACGAGGATGCCCAGCGTTATTGGGTTGTATAGTTTGGGGGATAATTTGTTTATTAATTTTTCGTTAGTAAAAAACTTGGACGCCCAGCGATATTGGGTTGTTTAACTTGAGAGATAATTTGTTTATTATTTTTTTTATTTATAAAAAACCAGGACGCCCAGCGTTATTGGGTTGTATAACTGGGGGAATAATTTGTTTATTAATTTTTTAAGTTATGAAAAACTTGGACGCCCTGCGTTATTGGGTTGTTTAACTTGGGGGATAATTTGTTTTTTAATTTTTTTATTTATAAAAAACTCGGACGCCCAGCTTTATTAGGTTGTTTAACCTGAGGGATAATTTGTTTTTTAATTTTTATACTGATAAAAAAATTAGGATGCCCAGCGTTATTGGGTTTTACAGCTTAGGGGTTCATTGTTTGTTAATTTTTATGTTTATAAAAAACTTGAATGCCCAGCGTTATTGGGTTGTATAGTTTGGGGGATAATTTGTTCATTAGTTTTTTTATTGATAACAAAACCAGGACGCTCAGTGTTATTGGGTTTTATAGCTTGGGGGATAGTTTTTTAATTGATTTTTTTATTTATAAAAAAAACCAGGACGCCCAGCGTTATTGGGTTGTTGAGTTCGGAGGTTAATTGTTTATTAATTTTTTTAATTATAAAAAACTCGGGCGCCCAGCGTTATTGGGTTGTTTAACTTGGGGGATAATTTGTTTATTATTTTTTATATTGATAAAAATATTAGGATGTCCAGCGTTATTGGGTTTTACAGTTAAGGGGTTCATTGTTTATTAATTTTTTTGTTTATTGAAAACTTGGATGCCCAGCGTTATTGAAATGTATAGTTTGGGGGATAATTTGTTTATTAGTTTTTTTGTTGATAACAAAACCAGGACGCCCAGCGTTATTGGGTTTTCTAGCTTAGGGGATAATATTTAATTAATTTTTTTATTTATAAAAAACTCGGACGCCCAGCGTTATTGGGTTGTATAGCTTGGGGGATAATCTTATAACTTGTTTTTTCATCGTTAAAAAAACTAGAATGCCCAGCGTTATTGTGTTGTATAGTTTGGGGGTTAATTTGTTTATTAATTTATTTATTTATTAAAATCTGGTCCCCCCAGCGTTATTGGGTTGTAAAATTAGGGGGAATTTTATTTATTGCATTATTAGTTTATAAAAAAGCTGGGCGCCCAGCGTTATTGAGTTTTTTGTTTGCCTGATCTGTGCCAGAAGATTTTCAAATTTCGCGGTACCACCTGGGCCGGGATCGGCCACACTGCTGGTCTTGCCTCGCGCGCGCTGCAAGATCGAGCCTACACATACACACACTCACACGCTCGTTTTCGTTACTCGCTATGAGCTGTATGTTTACATTTCAACATATGACACTTTCGCCTTTCATTTTTTATCTTTGGAATATTTTTTCTTAAACTTGTATGAAACTCAGTAGTTGTGATTTGCTGCTGTTGCAAGACTGGGTGTGAAAAACAAAGCTGTGGTTGTCGCAAGCATAGTCTGAAATGTACTAGTTTATGTACTAAGTGTTATCCTGAAACCTGCAAAAATTTTGAAGAAGAAACAGAAGTTATTCCTGATTTAGACGATGCTTTTGACATTCACAATCCATATGATGTTGTCAGTTGCGTTTATGAGGAGAAGAAGAAGAAGAAGAAAAAGAAGAAGAAGAAGAAGAAGAAGAAGAGGAAGAAGGAGATAATGATGATGATAGCGACGATGTTGAAGATTCAGAAAGCAACGACCAAGAAGAAGAAAAAAAAGAAGAAGAAATCGCATGCCCATCTGCGCCAAAGAGAAGAAGAAAGTGATTGACCTTATGTTTACACTCTTTAATCTGAAAGTATTATGTAAATATGTAGTTTGTAATAAAAAATAGTTTATAAATAATCTGACAAGTAACTTGTATTTTTTTTTATTTCAATTTAAATTGTAATTTATAAATAAACTCTTTAAATCAATATTACTGATAGAACAGTTGTAGACTACATAAATTCTTAAAATGATTATTTTCTAAAGCTTTTATTAAAAAAATTTAACGTTAACTTATCAAAGAAACAAGTATTTTTTAAATACAAAACCTCCTCACTAATACCTTTGTTTTTATAAATTTCAATTTTCCAACTTTCAATTATTTCAAGTTATTTTATGAAAGTGTCTTGGTACCATCGCTGTGTACCGTATTCGGTGCAAAAAAATGCTAGGTTGCAGATGTTTTTAAACGCTTCGAGAACCGATTTTTTTTATAATGAAAGTCAACATTTTTTAAAAATGATAAAATTTCATATTCAAGCCCTGGCAAACTGGTTTAGGAGATTTTAATATAAAAAACAATCTTAAAATTTTCATTAAAGTTTGCTACCTGGAGGGTTGAGCCACTTTTTGTAAATTTATTTTTTATGAAAAAAAAAAAATATTGTTCCTTTTTTCAGACAGAAGAAACATGTATGAAAATTTATCTGAATTAAAAAAATTATTTATTTTAATTGCAGGTAGGGCTTATGAAAGAAAATTATGATCACAAACTGCTTTTGAAACACCTTCCATCAGATCTACGAGTTTTTTTGGAACACATCCAGGTTATTTCAAAAAGCATTTATTGTATACTATACGAAGTTTAGCGTTTTATAGTTCAAAAATTATATCTATTCAATAGTCAGCAACAGCCTCGACATAAGTGTTATATAGAAATTTGATTAATTTTTTATGTATACAAATAAAACAGGTGAAGTATTACAAAATTTAATGTGTTATGATAAATGCACTTTAAAAAAAATTAAGTAGAGTGCCCTGTCAAACACAATACAATTTTAAATATTTTTACCTGCTGTTTTTGATCTAAAGATCTCCGTGGTGGCAGGCGATGTTTGGTGTCAAGGTTTGATTAAAGAAAAAATAAAACCCAAAATTAACTTTTACAGAGTACAGAGTTAATTTACTATACGACAATTTTACAATGGTTCAGTGTTATATTACTTATGACCAGATGATGTTGAGGATGGTTTATTGACCTTTACGCTCGTTTTTATTAAAACGCTTTCTCTTAAGACTTTTGTATTTTGGAATTTTTAAATTATTTTTCTTATCCAAAGTCTCGAGTCTTTTTACATAGTTTACTGTTATTTTATTTTATTATTCACTTTATTCACAAAGTTTTGTAGACTTGGTTGAACTGACCAATTATCAGACGGGCAGACTTGACAATATAAATTAAATGCGTTAAATTGTTTGAAAACTGACTGACCAAGTGACCCACTTCACGGTGGTCTTGAACCAACTTTAAATGAAAAGTCGTGGGGCACTTAAATTTCTTGTAGAATTTGATAATTTGGACTTTCTTGAGTATTTTCCAAAAAAAATTAAAATCATCTACAAGGCCGTTTTTAAGAAAAGTCGATTTAAAGGTTATAATCACGAAAAACAGTGGTCTTGTACATTTTTTTTTTTTTCTCTTTCTATTAAGTATTTTTTATATTATTTGGCTTATTTTCAAACAAAATTAAAATATTGTTTGACATTTTAGAAGGTTTTGATCACTTTGTAAAGAAAATTCTTTTAATATCATGAAATTATTTATTTAAAGCTTTTCTGAAAATGTAATGATCAATTCAATTTAATAGAATATTGAGAAATTTTTAAGTTTTTTACAGTATTTATACAGTGTATTTACATAATTTTATAACAGTACAACAAATAAAAAATGTACAAATAATAAATACTTTTCATTTTAATAGTGGTATCAAACGTGAAGACCATTGAATTCACATACTGCTCGGAATAGTTTTTTTATCGTAGTCTGGATGATTTACTTTTACTAAATATTTATTCCATGTTGATTTGAATTCATGATGAACAGATTCGAAAGCTTGTTCACTGAATATACCTAATCCTACTCCATGTTTTTTGCAAAACTCTTTGACATGAACAAAGATACAGTGTACTTTAGGTGTAACGGTGATTCCCAAAGCCAAATAACTTTTTTTTAAATTTTCAATGTGTTTTTCGAATTCAAAGTTTAAAGTTTTGCTGAAGCAAGAGTCAACTACTATTTTAAAATCACTAAAAGCTTGAACATATTTTTGGCACTCATCTGGACATGATTGGCGCAGAACATCTAATTTTTTCAGTAACTGCTTGCAATTGTTACCGTTGAAGCCAAAAGAAACTTGTCGCTCAACATTGCAAGCTTTTGCCCAGGACAAGGCTGCACTCTCAAATTTTTTATACATATAAGTAAACAAACAGCTTATTACCCCTAAGTACAAATGAAGTTCAGGTAGCGCCAAAATATCGAGTATCGGTTTTTCTTCATCACAGTCGAATATCGGTTTCGAAATGCAACATTTAAAGTTCTTAGCTGATTCTTTTTCTCCTCCAGCATTAATCCATTGAATGTAGTTGTCTGTGATATTTTTTATCGTCCGCAAAGTAGAAGAATTTTCAAGATTTTCTTTACTTACCTCACACCATATGCATGGATAAGAGCTACTGCAAGGCATAATGCCGACCATAATATTGCATAGTTTTAAATCAGCGGAAACTTTTCCATCAATTTCATCGATTTTTATGTCTGACCATAATTTTTTAACATTGTCATAATTCTCTTGGACGTTTTGAACCAAACCAATTATGAACAATTTTTTCACGCCAGAATCTTGAAACAATTTAGAAGGGATGTCGTCTGAATATTTTCGTCGCTTTGTTGGTGGTGGTTCAAATTCATTGTCGATTGACTGTATCGATAAGCAGACTTTTAAAGATCCTCCTCCACCATCGATGCCGAATTTCAAACGCATATTAGAAAAGTTGCGTTTTTTTCTTACGTATTCTATTAAACCATGCAAATCCTTGCAATACACAGCTGTTTGAATTTGCTCGGTTTCAATTATTTCATATTTTTTCCTAATTTTTGACTCTTCAGATTTTTTTGATTTTTTTTTCTGTTTTTTCTACGTCAGAATTTAAAACACTTTTTTTTGTTTTTGATCTGACATTTTTCTTGACTTTTTTAACTTTTTTAACAACTTTAGGACTCACTTTAGTTTTTTTTAGGTTTTGATTTAATAGATTTTTTCGACGTACTAGTTGTTTGTTTATTTTGTTTTGTTTTTGATTTGATATATTTTTTGGAAGTACTACTTGTTTGTTCAGCTTCACATATTTCTTTAACTTTTGAACATTCTAAATTGTTAGTTTTTTTGGAATTTGTGGAAGCTTCTTCAGTTGTAGTGATTTTGTCACCTTTTTTTTCTATTTTTACAGATTTTTTGAATTTGTAAACTTTTGTGTCAAAAAAATCATCTAGTGCGTGAATATTAGCTGAAAGATTTTTTTCTAGTTTTGGTTCAATTAATTTTCTATTTTTAGTCGCAACACGCAAATCTGATGCAATTCCAGTTGTCACATTTAGAGAAAGCCCGTATTTTGTTTGAATATTTTGCATGCCAGTTGCCGTAATAATTGTTTTACTCTTTTCTACTGAGTTGGAGTTTTTCGGGTTAACATAAATTTTTAATGGTTTTCCCCGAACTTGGTTAACTGATCGCGTATTCTTATCTGTTAAAATCATTTCATCTTTTAAAGTTGATGAAATTATTTGATTTTGCACTGTTGGTGTGGATTCTGATATCAATGATTGAACATTTTTAATACGTGTTGTAGTGTTGCATGTATGAGGTTTGCCTCTAGCAATTTTAGAAAAGCAATCATCACACCGGCAACTTCTTTTAGATTCATGAGACTCAATACTGGCTTCCCCTGTTTAAAATAAAATGAAATTGTGCAATCGAGTAAAAATTTACTCATTCAATAACAAAAACAAATATTAAGTTTACCACTGATATACCTTTCAATTTATTATTAGTAACTTCGAGAATTTTTGTAGGTAAATTCTTTTTGATCGAAGTGCCAGGACGCTCTCGAGCTAATTGGCAAATGAGACAGCTACATGCCAATAACTTTTCAGATTGCCGAGTTTCAATACTCTTATAGTTAAATGATACGGTTGGTTTTTCCAGTAACTTCTTTTTCTTACTATTTGAAACGTACAGCTTCTTTAAACAAGTCTTACATACTCCATTCGGTAGAGATGGATCATCAGCGTCGTAAGTTGATGGGTTAAAAATATACTGAACTAAAGTTTCAACGTTTCCATTTTTAATTATTTTTCTTACTTCGTGACAACCATTACGGCCTCTCTTTTTTAAGCAAAACAAACAAATCTTGCTACGATTTTCATCGTGTGTCAAGGCGTGATCTTTTTTGGGTATTTTGTGTACCATCTTGAGGTTAACTGAATGTAATCAAAATTAATTTTAACTATTAAAATAATTTCTGGAAGTAACCATAGTAACTATACTCGCGCACTTACTGAAGGATTGAAAGTTCGCCTGCTTTTCAAAGTGAAAATAACTTTGTAATTTTTTTTTGAGCCATGATTTTTTTAGATGATTTGATCTAAACCTTTTAAAATGTCAAACAATATTTTAATTTTGTTTCAAAATAAGCCAAATAATATAAAAAATAATTAATAGAGAGAGAAAAAAAAAAAATGTACAAGATCACTGTTTTTCGTGATTATAACCTTTAGAACGACTTTTCTTAAAAACGGCCTTGTAGATGATTCTAATTTTTTTTGGAAAATAATCAGGAAAGTCAAAATTATCAAATTCTACAAGAAATTTAAGTGCCCCACGACTTTTCATTTAAAGTTGGTTCAAGACCACCGTGACTTACAGAGTAACTGATTCAATTTTATTAAAATGGAATGAGCCCCCGTGGTTGATCACAGCCCTATTTAAACTCAATCGATCATCTACCTGACTCACGAGATGAGTTATCGGTTGATGAAAGATGATGACTAGACGTTTGGGCGCACGTGCCGGCAAAATCATCAAAACGATTCCGAGAAATAAAAGGCCTTCACATTCCACGATCCATTGTTCTCCCGTATCTGTTTCCCACGCTCGTCATTGGGGCGATATCATTATTATTATTATTCAATTTTGACTGGCTAGCCATATTTATAATAATAATTTTTATGGAAAATGTCGGTAGACAGTTTAACACCATTTAATTTTATGAGAAAATTTTGAAAAATAAAAATTATTTTAATAATAATTATTTATGGAAAAATGTAGACATAAGAGTAGCGTAGATTTCTAATTGCCAAAAATCTTATTTAAAAAAGTGTGTAAATCTCAGAACTCTCAGCCGAAGTTGGAACTTGAAATTCTATTGTTACTGCATTTTTAATGAATCGTTTTTTTTTTTTTTTAAACTAAAATAAAAGTTTTTATGGTCATGAATAAATTATTAAAGGTATACCCACGGAGTTTTTTCTTCAGAGGATAGATTAAATTAATATCACATGTAGACTCTTGGGTCACCATGGACAGGAGAAGTGGACAGTACAGTAGAATCTGTATTTGTCCAGTACGTCAATATTTAAGGGGATTCTTAAATACGAAAACGGAACACCAGCAATTTGTTTTTCCACTGAATAACGATTACCTGTCCCTTTACCGAATCCATAGTAACGATTGGTCTTTTTGCTGACTTACCATTTTACCGACTGATGTTTTAACTGAATGCATTTTTTTCGACTTCTTTTTACCGAATGGCTGTTATACCGAATCAGAAAAAAAATATGTATCTTTACAATTTTAATTTAAAATATTTTATTAAAGTATAAACAAAATGTAAAAAGAAATATTAAAAATAGCAAAAACATATGATATTGCACTTAGATATTGTAATGTTGCTCCTTATATTTTCAAAGTACATTAATGTCATTTTTTAATTTGTATTCTTCATATCTGTTTGTAATAAAATGTATTCTGGCTTTTGCATCCATCCATTTTTTGGTACTGCTTTCACCGTTTTTCCAAGTCTTAATTCGGCTACAGTAGACTCGTTGTCAGGCTGCTCTTTTTGGAATTTTTTTAGAAGCAAGTACACGTGCAGGTGGTTTTTTTCTACAACTAAGCAAAAATAATTATACCAACCCTTGCTGGCGTTGTTTTTTCTATGATCGCCTGTTCGAGCTACATCAAATTGATTTTATAGCGAGATAGCGTATCGGGGCGGAACTGCTCTTTTTCGGCCTATCCCTGGTCCACCAGCGATGTAGTATTTAAAAAAATTTGAGAAGAACGAGTCAAGATCTGCAAGAGCAAAATCCCGAAAAACCTTAAATGTAACTCGGATATCTTCAGCGGGGACAAAAGCCAAAGCTAATATCATGTGAGTATAAATTTTAAGTTGTCAATTCACCGGATTTGATATAGGAATCATCGAGTTGGCGAACAGCCGGCTTCCTGCCCTTAAGGTAGCTGGCTAGCCAGCAGATAATCCTGTCGGCGCAGCCTATTTCTCTCACTTTTGGGAGGAGTTTCTTGTGTGATGTGATACCGAAGGTCTTACTGCAATCGTATGAGATGGCAGCTGTAAGTTGGCCTTTGTCCATCGCCTTTCCAGCGTCCCCCAGGAGGCGCAGTAGTGCGGTTTGTGTTAAGTGGTGTTTTCTGTACGAGGATTGATATTTTTCCAACAAATGATTTGCAGAGAGAAATTGTAAGAGCTGGGAGTACATCACGCGTTCAAGGAGCATTGAGAACTACGGCAGTTGAGCTATGGGACTGGTATCTGAAACTGATTGCGGATTTTTGTTTTTGGCCAGCAGAGTTATAGATGCAAACTCCCAATTTGAGGAAAAGATGCCATATTCCAGAGATGTATTTATAATGTCAGTAAGCTGAGGCAGTTGTGGTTTGAGTGCCATCTTGAGCATGGTTGACGACACGCTGTCGAAGCCCATGCCCCTAGAGTTGGACTTAAGGGGAGAAACTAAAGCTTCTTGCGTGACAGGATGAAAGTCGAAAATTGTTTTATCAGGCTCGACTAGAATTTCGAGAGTTTTAAGAATGTCCGAGTATGTGAGTGGTGGAGATGATTGAGTGACTGATCCGTAGTAAGAATTAAGAATGTCTGCTGAAAACTTTGTCAATGAGAAAGGGTCATTTAGTGCCATGATACCTGCCTTGCGTATTGCTTTCCACTTGGCCGCCTGCGTTTTCTGTGATTCTGTATCTTGTAGAACGTACGAATTTCTGACTGTATTGATTTTGAGCGTGAGAGAGTTCTTGTATTTCCCGAAGGTGTCCCATTCAGACTCTAAGCTTGATCTATGGGCTCTTTGGTGCAGTCTGTCTTGCTTCTTCCTCATCTGCCTTAGATCGTGTGACACCCGGGGGAGGAATTTTTTGTTCAGCCGTACGAGTGCATTGAATGCGTCAATGGTGGTCTCTGTGATATACTGTATATGTTTGTCAAGCTTATGGAGTGCTTGAACTTGGTTCACGAGAATAAAACATCCAAAGGAGATCGGTTGGGGGACTTCCTTGGTGGTTTGTAGAGAGGGGTAGAGGCAGCTGTATGATGCTTGTACTAATCGACCTGTGTAGCCCATCAATGTTTACATATTTCAACTTTCTTGCGGTGTAGAATAGTTTGGGTGGTGATGGCGTAGCTATCTTGTAGCCCAGAGCAATACGGCTATGACCGTGAATAAAACTAAGTTTGTTAGCTTTAAAATTAGTGCAGAGGTCAAGGTTTCGCGTGATAATCAAGTCGAGGCATGACGAGTAAAGTCCGTCAGCACGGTTTATATTAAAATTAAGTGCCCTGCTAAATAAATTCAAGAGGAGGGCGTGTAATTGTTGCTCTAGCGCTCGAGCTGTGGTTGTGTCTTTGGCCATGTCTTCATTGAAGTCGCAGGTGAGTATTACATGCTCATAAAGGGGAAGGAATGGAGAAAAGGTGTTGAAAAACGCTGATGAGTTGTTTGCGCGGGGGGGGGGGGATTGTAGACGACGCAGAAAAGAAGTGTGGAGGACTGGATTTTCATCTCCGCTATCACTACTTCAGTAGCGTCATGAGCATTATTCGAAGATTTTGTGAGTGTTTTAATTCTGAAGTGATCTCGCGCATAGAAATCTCCTCCTCTTACTGACAGGGTACAGTTGTAAACTGTAAGTGTGTAGCCGGGAATGAAAAAAGGGTGAAGAGGTGTATTGTTTGTGAGAAATGATTCTGAAAAACCAACGGTGACGTAGTTTCCGTCGATAATAGTAGCGGCGAGTTGATCAAAATGCGGTGAAACACGGTCTACGTTTATAAAAGCTAACCTGAGTGGCGTGCTGGCTGGGTAAGGGTGTTTTTTAATTTGTAACTACGGGGGGGGGGAGCAATGAAGGTGTACGTGTGTCTGACTGTTGTGAAATTTGATGTCTCTGCAAACTGGGAAATCCTCATGATTTCATGTGTTGATTTGTGGGAGTGATGTGGTCCGAAGGTAAATTTGAGGATAAGTTCAGGTCTGGGTCCTGATTCGGGTTAAGCGAGGGATCCTGGCGAGATTTCTCTCCAGATAGTACCAGAGTTTCGAAACACTTGCTGGGACTTGACACAATCGATTATAAAATGACGTTTTTCTGAAATGAAGTAAAGAAAAGTGTATGTACTATGTCAACAACAAGGATAGGAACAATGGTAGGCACGAGTGTCATTAAAGGGCTAGCGAGAAAGTTACATCGGTAGAAAGAAAAATAAGAACAAGGGTAGGCACGAGATTACGTGCAGGAGTAACTACAAGTGTAGATATGAACGTAGAACAAAGGTTATGAACAAGGGGGTAGGCACAAGTTTGTACATGGGTACGCACGATGGTAGGTACAGGGATTAGGCATGGTGGTAGACTCAAGGTTAGGCAAGAGAGTAGGTACATGGGTAGATTCAAGATTGGGCAAGTTGATTGGTACAAAGGTTGGCACAGGATCAGACACAATAGTAGGGAAGATGATAGGTTGTAACGGTCGAGTTAATCAATCGCGACGACATTAAATTAATTTCATGTTCGCCGCGCGACCGTTAGAACGCAGCACGAGTGGGAATGGAACGCGCGGGAATCGAGAGAATATCGGGCCGGGTGGAAGGAGGACGGGAGCCATTCTAATCACCGCACGCGTTCGAGTACAGATCGTATCGATTCGAAGCTTCGCGAGATTATAAAAACTACGAGTGAAAGATCAATTTTATTATGTCGCGCGTGCTCGGGAGTTATCGTCGTGATTATTCTAATCACCGCACGAGTTCGAGTACAGATCGTATCGATTCGAAGCTTCACGAGATTATAAAAACTACGAGTGAAAGATCAATTTTATTATGTCGCGCGTGCTCGGGAGTTATCGTCGCGATTATTCTAATCACCGCACGAGTTCGAGTACAGATCGTATCGATTCGAAGCTTCGCGAGATTATAAAAACTACGAGTGAAAGATCAATTTTATTATGTCGCGCGTGCTCGGGAGTTATCGTCGTGACGAAAACAAGTCTTCAACAGGATTGTCATCCTTGGACCACTTGTTAACCTGCGATAACGAGACGACGACACTGGGCCGTACGCCGGCATCAAGACACAGCAGTCTACGTTTTGGGTATCTAGCTTGGAGGCTAGAGTTTCAGCCTGACGGCTTGTAACAGGTGCACCTGCGGCGTCCTCGTGAGTTATTGTTTATTAAGCAACCATAATCGTTATCGCGTGAGAGTGTGAGTGATTAAAATCAGTCGTAAAATACTTTGTTTTTCTCGCGGGCGCGTAAGCTGCCGATAGCAGCAGGTTGTTGTGTGTGCGCGCAACTCAATTTAGAGAGCACCGATAACTCTTTGTTGTTAATTGAAATACTCGACCGTATGAGTATTTGTTTGTAAATTATCACCGTGTCAAGCATAAATTTTTGTATTAGTTTTTAAGTTAATTTTTTCATCATCAAATATTCAAGATTAACTTTGCTAGTAATAATTTTTTTTCTGACCGGTGTTCCCCGCGCTCGAATCCTCTAGCCCGCGCCCACCTACCGAAATCAACGAGCTGTTCCCGATTAATAAACCGTTTAGGGATATATAATCGTGGACGGAATTTTCTCCTTTTGCAGGGAACTCGTCGACGTGTAGTCGACTGCGGCAGAGCTTATAGAGGCTGTATGACAAACTCGGCAGATCTACGTGGGTTGTACTCCTGAGTCTGCTCGTTTAAATAACGCCCTATAACAGGGTTTAGGGTTCGATGTTAAGTAGAAAAAAAAGTAGCAATAAAGTAAGCATAGAAGTACAAGCAGATGTAAAAATTAGAAAAAGTAAATCAGTTGTAACCTAAGTAGAAAAAATGGAAAGTACAAGTATAGAAATCCATAAACTCGCAGAGGTAGCTACAAAAGTGAGCAAAACTAAAAGAACAGTAGTTATGTTAGTAGGTATGCCTCGACATAAATTGAAGTTTTTCATTTTTGAAAGAAAATAAGATGATTTAGCACCATGTTTTTGGTCAAATAGATAAAAAAAGATTTTTTGCGATATTTATTAAATTAGATGAAGATTTTAATAGCTTTTAATTCCCTTTGTAACTTTTAGAACGATAGTTTTAATGGAAACCACAGATCAATTTACAGCTCATATTCAAAAAAGTCTGGGAAGGTGGATATTTATACATATAATTTTTTAACTAAAAGTTACTGATCTCCAAGTAGTTCGATTTTAAAAATTAGATGTGGATGAAAGAAAACGCCTTGAACATCTTTTTTTTTAGTTTTTTTTTTTTTTTAAATTCTTTCAGTGGTGGTGTTCCGTTGAATTCTAAACGGATATCATCAAATAAATGACTAAGTTCATTATTAGCAAAAAAAAATTTTTCGGAGCTTTGTTAGTAGTAGTATCAGTAAGGTGACCGCAAATAATAATGCTGCGTGATAGTAGAAAGCACAGATCTTGATGATCAATTGCGATTCGAATTTCATCGCTATTTCCATAATTTGTAGCTGTGTACGGTTGATAAACATGAAACTCGTAATGAGAAATACTTTCATCGAACGTGACTGGATTTTGAATGCTTCGTATGTCTTCCATTTTTTTCTTTGAAAACAACAAAAGAATATACAAATTACTTCATAACAGGAACTATTCTTAAGCCTAGACTTTTGAGAAACTCGATATTCTGCCGTGTTAACGCCTTGAGAGATAGATGACGACTGAGTGAAGAATTGCATGACTATTTGCTTTTATATTCTCTAGTTTGAAATTTTCTGGTAGAAAATTCCTTTCCATGATAGATAGTACCCATTATGAAGATTTAATAAGTAATCGAATGGTTATAATAATAATCTTTCCTCTAGGATTAGCTAAATGACCGTCTTGATCAACGATACGTAACCTAATGTGATCGATGCACTTTACTGTAACAAGCATGTAAATTACTTGAGATAAGACTTCAATGATTTTAAAACCAGGGTCAGCAGTTGGAAAAAATTCGTGAATAGTATGAACTTTTTAATTATTTATGCAGGCTCTAGAAGTGATGTTACACTTGACTCTTATTGAATTTATTTTAAGTATATTTAAGGGTGAGTCCGATTTATGGTGATTATTCGCGGAAAGCAGACGATATTTGAATCACACTAAATTTGCAATAGAGTCTCGAGGACGAAAATCAATTTGTGTGGCGCTGGTAATTTGCAAGCTCACTTTACGAAGTGAGCTTGCAATCTCACTTCGTAAAGTGTTTTCGTTAGGTTTCATTAATATTTCTTATTATAATATTTTTTATTATTATATAAGTATTTATCTTTCTTTGTTTTAAATTACTTTGAATATACTTTTCGATGTCACTGATTTCGTAACAACCGGTTGGTAATGTTATGACTTGATCGCCAATTTAAAATTTATTGCTCTCAATATCAATATTAGGAATAGAATTGAATGTTAAAAGCTCAACTAAACCCAATGTATAGTTTTTGTGTAACGATAGTTCAATCGGAGAAAAATATTGAATTCTAAAACGGATGCGCAATAGTGGGTAAAAAAAATTCCGGTTGGCTCCAAAAATTTTATTTTTTTATACTCTTTCGAATCATATCATTCGAATCGTAGAGACTCGCGCTAGGGGCCGATTTGAATATCTTACCCGGCTATACCCTTTCTTTGCTAATCATAGATTGCTTCAAACAAAACGAGTCTTTAAAAAGTGCTTGTTCGATTAGAGTTGGAATCAAATTCCCTGCTTAAACAGCGGCCTTTTGCATGATCTTACACAATCAAATCGTTCAATACAACTCAGTCAGTGGAGATGTTAATAAGTTGGTATAAAATTGGTTTTGTGCAGCCTGGGGGTGTTATTTAAAAAGGTCGTTATATTAGAAGAGAGCATGATTACATCTTAAAAGAACTTGCTATTATCTTACTAGATAATAATTCAGATCCTATAGTTCTACTTTTCAAAGAGCCATACTCTGAGAGTCGTTTCACAAAAAAATTATAAAGATATTAATACCTTCAATTGCACTATCATGGACTGCAATGGAAATCTGGAACTTTACCATATACTTCAATAGGACCTCTATCAAATGATTCACTCAAAGATGCCATTAGAGTCTACGTTACTGGTTCAATGCAGAAAAAACGGTTGGGGTGGTTCAAATTTAATGTTAAAAATGTTGCCGAATATATTTACCCATCGCTGGATAAAACCAAGATAGTTACTATCTGTGAAAATCACAATGGTGAGTATAAGACCTGCTGTGTGTTTCACAATGTTAAACTGCTAAAAAAGTTTATCGCACAAAGTGAAGCGCTTGATCAAGAGGAGCTCATGGAATGGTTATAAATACTTACATTTCCCCATTTTTCACTCATTACTCATTCAGCATGAGTCAAAAACAGAGCTTCCTAAACGAGAACTCTCGTCTCACAGAAAAAAAGAAAGATGAAAAGCAATCATCTTGGAGAGGATACTCGCAAAAAGAACAGACATCCTCTCGTAGTTATACGCGTCTTGAGGATAAAAAATTTTCTTCCAACACAAAAAAATTTCAAAACTCTGATGGGTATACAACTTTAAAAGGTTAAATTAAAAACTAGTAGATAAACAAAAAAGGAGTAGATATATTTTAAATTGTTACATAATTCGATACCAACGACCCGGTTAAAAAATATATGTGGCTCAGAAAGGTCTGTTTGAATTCTCTACAGCGAGCACGGGACACATTACTTTACAAGTGCTTTGGTACACGGTGCACTAAGCACGGGACACTTTACTTTACAAGTGCTTGGGTACACGGTGCACCAAGCACGGGACACTTTACTTTACAAGTGCTTGGGTACACGGTTCACCGAGCACAAGACCCTTTACTTTAGATGTACTTGCTTATGTGGTGCACTGAGCTCCGGGCATGTGTGATTGTATTTACCGTGCACAAAGCACTGGTCTATTTACTTTACAAGTGCTTGTGTACACCGAGCCTGGGGCAAATGTGTTAGTGTATACGAACTAAACTTTATGGTACACGTTAGCTTAGATTTTTGCTTGCGTATTCGGTGTATCTCGCTTTAGACACGTCGTACAGTTTACGGTAAAAAAAGAAGTTTACTTTTCAAATGTGTGTTTTAAATATGCAACCATGTAGCTCTAAACGCATTTAAGAGTATCAGTGTCACGTTTTGGTGGTCGTTGGGAGGGCACCGTGCCTCTTGCACTGTTCACGTCACTTAAAGTCAAAGTATGGACTCGTAACTTATGAGTCATAGAAAAGTGTCCCGTGCTTGGCGCACCGTATACCCAAACACTTGTAAAGTAAAGTGTCCCATGCCTGGTGCACCGTGTACCGAATTACATGTAAAGTAATGTGTCCCGTGCTTGGTGCACCGTGTACGCAAGCACTTTTAAAGTTAAGTGTCCCCGTGCTCGGTGCACCGTGTACGCAAGCATTTAAAAAGTAAAGTGTCCCGTGCTTGGTGCACCGTTTACCCAATCACTTGAAAAGTATAATGCATTTTTTAGTTTCTAACAGAAATTTTAAAATCGCATATTTTCAATTATAATTTTTTGAAAGACTCGCACAAGAATGTTTTTCAAAAGTAAATATTTTACATGTTGAAAAAAAAAAAATTCTATTCTAGTTTTGAACTTTGGCGACACAAAAAAAAAGGTCCAAGAGACGACTTTTCAAATCATGAATTTTAAGTTGTTTAATATTTTAGGACTGTTTTTTTTCTTATTCCGATACCGTCTACAGCCTACTTTACATTGGGCCTAGTAGTGGGGGCACCCCCCCCCCCCCACCTCTGTGAGGAGGCTTATGCCAAATCCTATAACCTGACTTATCTACTCATTATCCTATATTTTCCCACACTCTTCTTTTACCTTTCATCTCCACTAACGCATCGGCTTAGGGTTACTGCTTATGGGTTCGCTAAACTGAGATGAATTCTCAGAGATAAAAACTTCACCCGAGAGTTTCCGATGTATTGAGCGATTCTGATTAGATATTTATGTAACATTTCGTAGGCATTAATACCGTAACTGAATCCTTCACACCTCCTTTTCGTCAAGTTGAATTGGAAAAAGCCACTTAATTGATCCCCGACGCGGCATCGTGCGCTGTTAGTCACCCATCCAAGTACTAACCGCACACAATGTTGCTTTACTTCGTTGATTGACTGAGGCGTGGATTCTCCGCTACTCCATAACGTCGGTAATATTTTGGCACTGTAAAAAACCCTTATTCTAGACGATTCATTTTCTCCAGCAAGCTCGATATAACCTATATGACAAGGCACAGGAAGTGAAAACTAGGGTAAGGATTAGGTACTGGGATCTGCAATAGTTAGTTAACCAACAAAGTTTTAAATAACAGAAAAACAATCTATTGGGTGCTCGGGGCACATGGTAAGCGGATGTAGCACGCGGCGACCAGAGGTGAACTGACTGTGCTTTTAGCAGACGGCGACGCAGCGCCACACTTAGTGCGCTAAAATTTGAAAATTAATTGCATTTAAGTTAGAAAATATTTTTAAATTTAATGGCTTAATTTAATTTACATAAACTCTACGAAAATAAAAGAGATCAAAAAATTAAATATTTAAATGCGTTTTTCCGACATACCACCCACTTTAATACGTCGCAGCGTATTAAGACGGTTGAGAATTAGCAAGAAAAAAATAAATTAGATTTCAAAACTTAAACAATGACTAAATATATGCACTGAGATCATGCCCACTAAGGGACTTTTAATTTGGAACAAAAAATAACTCGATATAAAGCTAGATCTCTAAAATTAAACTAAAACTAGGCTATAGGTTTAACTTTCAGAAAAAATTGAAAATGTCTCCAAACACTATAGTCTTTAAGCAATAACACTTGAACTTTGAAATTCGTCACTGTTCAGTTCGTTGACTGGTAGAAGTAAAACCAATTTGACCACTGGCCGAGTATAGGTAGAGTCAGTAGTTTTAATATCGGCCACCCGAACTTGACCATCTGCACCTTGATGAACTGCCTCTACTTTTCCCAGTGATCATTGTGTTGGGGCCAAAAGATCGTCCTTAATAAGGACCAAATCACCTGTCTGAAAATTTCTTGAGGGCTCGAACCACTTTTGCCTTTCTTGAAGAATCTTCAGGTAGGTTTCGGACCACTTACTCCAGAATTCCTGGCTCATTTGGCTGATCCATTCCCATCTTTTGCCCAGAGGCACCTTCACTGCAGGGTTGAACGGCTCAGGAACAATGAATGACGGCCTCTGGATCAAGAAGTGAGCAGGAGTGTTGACCCAGTCAGAGGCTCGACCCAATGGCCTCGAGTTAAGGCAGGCCTCGATTCTACACAGCAGTGTGTTAAACTCAGCGAAGTTGAGAACGTGCTCACCTATCATGCTACGAAGGTGAAACTTGGACTTTACCAGTCTCCCATACGCCACCGAAGTGTGGAACTCGAGGTGGGTTGAAGACTCATTGCGTGCCTAGAGTAGCCAGTGAGGGTATGATGACTAGCATCTGCTCCGAAGCCTCTTCGAACATCCTGCGCAGTTCCTTGTCAGCACCATCGAAGTTTGTACCCCTGTAGCTTCTCATCAACGAGCAATGGCCCCGTCGGCAAGTAAATCGGGTGAAAGCAGCCAAGAATGCCTCCGTTGTGTAGTCCTCTACCAACTCCAGATGAGTCGCTCTGGTGGCCAAATAGGTGAAGATGCACATGTATGCCTTCATTGTGCCCTCGCCACGGGACTTAGTGAGTCTCAGCTTAAACGTTCCCGCGAAGTCAACCCCAGAGTGCTCAAACGAAAAGGCTGGACGCACCCGGTCACTTGGTAAGGAGGCCATAAAGGGGTTAATGACTCTGGCAGCATGATGGTGACAAAGCAGGCACAACCCAATAAGGCTTTGACCATTTGCCTACCTCTCAAAATCCAATGACGACAACGAAGAGTAGCCAAGGTTAACTGAGCACCACCATGAAGTGATTGCTGATGAGCATCCCATACCAAGATTTTTGTGAGGTGACTGTGGTCGGGCAGAATCAATGGATGTTTTTCTTCGAAATCCAACGACGAGTGTTTGAGTCTCCCACCAACCCGGAGTAATCCATCCACCATGATAGGGTTGAGTGTGACTGATGGGGGCTTTGCGTGAGCGTTTGATGTATATTTATTAGTGCCATTTTACGACCAAAATGATGTCTCTGGACAATGGAGACCCACAACAGCTTGGCGTTGTGAGGCTCACGAGTGGTCAATTCGGGCGTGTAAGTGTCGATGCTGGATAGCCGCAGAGATAAGGTGAGTTTTCGTTTGAGGAGGCAGTTGACCGGCAGTTGGAGTTGATGAAGCGCAGGCACCAACTGGTAACTCTGAGGAGTCTCTTGAAAGATGAGAACCGGGTCAGCGTGTCGTTGACGTAAACTCCAACAACGGGCACGACGGTCTTGGCTTGCCTCTCTTCTTTAGGTGACGTTTGCACCACTTCAGCCAGTTCTGGCCATTCGTCGTTTGAGGTGAGTAAGAACTACGGGACTGACCACCAAAGTTGCAGGTCCTGGAGTTCTACTGGGTTCACACCCCTGGAGATCAGATCAGAAGGGTTCTCTGACCCTTGGACATGATGCCAGCATGCCTGAGGTAGCAGGGTTTGAATCTCGTTGCAACGGTTGGCCACAAAGGTTTGCCATCTCGAAGGGTGGTCCTGGATCCAATAGAGTACATCCTTGGAGTCTGACCAAAGGTGTACCTTGAGTTGACCTAGGGAGGAGAAGGACAAAAAATGGTGAGTCAGTTTAGTTAGTAACAGAGCAGTGCACAGTTCCAAGCCAGGAACTGAAATATTTGGTGATATTTTGGTTTTAGCACCCAGCAGGGCAGTGGTGACTCCTGAACCATGCAACACTCTCACGTAAAGAACAGCGCCATATGCCTTCAGTGAGGCGTCGGCAAAACCATGCAATTCTATCACCCGGCCTTCTGGCATATTCATAACCTATCCAACAGGGTATTTTGATTTGAGCGAGAACTGGTAACTGAGAGTAGAACTCGTCCCAGCGACGACAATAGTGTGGAGGGCGGGGACTATCCCAATTACATTTAAGAAGCCAAAATGATTTGATAAAAGCCTTTGAGTTGACAGTCACTGGGGATAGAAAACCTAGCGGGTCGAAGAGCTTAGCTATCATAGAAAGCGCTGAGTGCTTGGTGAGTTTATCACAATCGTAAGGTTCCAGCGAGATGTTGAAGTGGAAAAAGTCACCCTCAGCGGACCAAGCGAGCCCAAGGACTGAAGTTGACTGAAACTCATCGAACACAGAGACCTCAGTAGTCCTTTCGCCTGGCGCAACCCAGTCTATCAAAGCTGGGTTATTAGCTGCCCATTTCCTTAATTCGAAACCTCCCAATTTTAACAGGGAGACTAGTTCTTGCATCTTACGAAAGCATTCCGCAAAGGAGAAGCCCCCTGACAATACATCGTCCACATAGCTCTCGTATAAGATAAGTATCACGGCCAAAGCAAAATGAGCACCTTCATCTAGAGCTAGCTGGCGCAGGATTCTAATGGCTAGAAAGGGGAAATATCTAAGGCCGAATGTCACTGTGTTAAGGGCATTAGTCAGAATTTCACCCCCCATAGAGCTGCCATAGGAGGAGCAGGTAGTGTTGATCGTCGGGCTGGACAATGATTTGTCTGAACATCTTGACCACGTCCGTAATGAACACGAACGGGTATCTTCTCCATTTTGAGACTGTAACACGTAAGTCCCCAAAACCATCCCCCACCCGGGCCGATCCGTTGAAAATAGTACGCAATTTTCCCCTCGAGTTCAAGACGCCATGATGCGGCGAGTAAAAGGCATAGTCCCTCTGTACTGCGTTCAATGGAGAGACCAATGACATGTGACCTAGTTGCTCGTATTCGGCGTCGAAGTCGCAATATTTGGAAAAAAATACTGGGTCCTTGAACTTTTTTCTAAGTGACAATAAAACTGCGAGGGCTCTGTTGAAAGAGCCTCGTAGGTTGAATCCCTTGTCTCGTATTACCTTTTCATTGAAAGGTAACCTGACAATGTATCTGCCTTCCGCGTTTCGAGAGTAAGTATTGATAAAGCGGTCCTCGCAGGCTTTTTCATCCTCAGTATACAAGGGTTGAGGAGTTGTGATTTCTTCGTGAGTCCAAAATTTCTCAACTGCCCTGAGTAGGCTTGTGCTGTCGATGAGATGACACGACTTAGTATTTAGAGCCGAGGAAGAACCTGCGGGGCCTGAAACCATCCACCCGAGTCGAGTGTGACTAGCTACTGGGTCTCCTGGGGACCCTTTTTGAACCTCATTCAAGACGATGTTAGCGTGCACTTCGGCACCTAACAAAAGGTCAATAGTTTGGAGGTTATAATATTCTGGGTCAGCTAAAGACAGTGCCGAAAGGTGAGGGAGTGTAACCACTTCGGAAGAGATCGGAGGTCGATAATTAGTAATTTTATCTAGGATCGTTGCATCAACATCAAAAACAAAGTCCGTATCCACAAGGGATCTAACTTTCAAAGTGACACGACCTCGAGTCTTTTCCAAAAACAATGATGACACTCCCTCTACCGAAGTATCAGAGCGGTGCCTAGGGAGGCCAAGTCATTGAGCGCAATTTTCAGTGATCAAGGATACCTGAGAGGCCTGATCGATGAGGGCCCTGAACATGTGGGTTTTACCATTATATTCAGCTTTTACCCAAGCCGTAGGTAGCAAAACAAACGAATTCCGAGCAACAGTATTCATCGAGTGATGAAAAGCCTGAGGTGTCTGCTGACTAGGGTTCAACGCGTTGGCACTAGTGTTCAGGCCAAGAAGTTGAGGATGAGGCCCAGAAGTTGAAGCATGAGTTGTAGGTTCATCAGGCTTAACCAGTCGATTGGCAGCTATACCATCATGCAGTAAAGTATGGTGTCTCCTCCTACACAGAGTACAAACAACTTTGAGTTTGCATTTGCCAAAGGAGTGATTACCTAGACAAAGAAAACACAGTCCCTTTGATCTAGCCAAAGTTAACCTATCACCGCCTGCCAAGTTTTTGTATTTGACGCATTTAACGAGTTGATGACCTTCATCACAGTTCACACAAGGTTTTGGCTTTGGAGTGCTGTTTTGTTCCGAGGTAGTGGAAACATGAGCTTTCAGGTTAACCGGTTTAGGCTGAGAATAAATGCCCCGGCTACTCGCCTCAACCGACTCTAAAAGTGCCAATTGGTCGCGGAAAAACTTCTTAAGTGCCTCCAGAGATGAAGCCTGAGTGGAGTCCCCCAAGGATTTTTCCCACTCGCGACGCGTGACTGGGTCGAATTTAGACACAGTGAGGAATACAAATAAATCTTCCCCGGTTGTCTCTACAGACCGCCCTAGTGAGACCAAAAAACCCAGGGTGTCAAAAGTAGAGGTAAATAGCTTACTTAGCTCAGCATAAGAATCCGATTTCATAGACTTAGTTGAGTAAAGCTGACCAATTGAGTGGTTAATCAACCTTCGCTTGTTCTCATAAAATTCAGTCAGGTCGGTCCAAGCTAATTGATAATTCTCAGTGGTCATTTCTAGATTTTTAATTTTATCTGAGTCAGTGCCCTCACGTAGTGTGGACAAGTGATAAAGTGTAATCACAGGAGTCAAGTCAGTACGGTTATGCACAAGTGAGACACAAAAGGTCTCGAAAACGAGCCCACTCAGTGAGCTTACCGCTAAATATTGGAGTTTCTATCTTTGGTAAAGAGTTGTTTAAAAGGCTAGCCCCTACATCAGATCTTGACTGATTGGCAGGAGCCATAGATTCATCTAAAGGGGCAGGAGCATTGCAAGAGAGCAAGTACTCTTTGAAGTTGCCTACACATTGAAAGTAAATCTCATGGCCGTTGTCAAAAACTTCCACGGTAGAGTATTCATGTTTTAGGAAGTTAGGCAGCTGGGTAATGTTAGTATGATTTTCTAAGAATGCAGCGAAATCAAGCTCCAACTGTGACAACCTATTCTGACACGCAGTTACTGTCATCTTAATTTTGCCCAATTTCTGAAAATTTTTATAAGAGTTACCCATCCTCCTAATTAGCTCCAGTTGTCCTGGATATAATGCCTCCATTTCACAAGCACTATATTAAAGTTCAAAACAAGAAGGTAATTCAAAAGAAAATGTATAGCTAAAGTGTGTTGTCACTGAGTCAAAGCGATGACAGAGTAGTCACGATGTATAATGACAACAAAAGGCTTAGTTTTTTGGATAGCAACAAAAAATTTTCAGAATTCGAGTTGGGAATTTTGTAGCTTAAAATTAAATAGAAGAGAATTGACATGTTATAATATAATTCAAATAAAATTAATATAGGGTGTATTATGATTAAAGCTATGGTTACTAACAATCAAAGGCCTAATCAAACTGCTTCTTCGACAAGCCACCCCCCTCAAAATTGTTGCATCTGAGAAGATTTTAAGCATTATCAATAAAACATAACTTTTAGTATATCCTAACTAAAAAATCCTAAAGCTAAATAAATATATACAGTGCAAGAAATTAATGAAAATGCAAAATATTGCTCAGATAGTCCAAGCGATCCTTAGACTCAAATAAATTAACTGGGATTAGTGATTCAAGTATAAATTAATAAAAGTCCTAAAAGTAATTTATGTACAGAGAAAGAGGAAGAATAATAATGATATCAAATCAAAACACTGACTTTAGTCAGCTTAAGCGAGCTAAGCTCTATCACTCAAATCAAGAAAATAAAAAGATAATAAAAGTGTACCTTACCCAAATCATATAATCAAGGATAATCAAAATAAAGCAATTGTGAACCGCAGTAAATTTCCATGTATGTACATGTAAAAGCTGTCACCAAACCAAAAGCTATATCGACAATAAACTGTTTGTTTACTTTATGTGTGTGAGAGTGTTGCAATATGAATGACCACTGACTTTTAACTGCTTGTTGCTGCTATTGACAAACTCCAACTACTGTCTTCTCCTCACCTAAAGCAAAACAGTTCATTAGTTTTCTCTTTACAAAGTGACTACCTCTGCTTTTTTAAGCAAAAACAATACAAGAGAAAAAAACTTGGTGTGAGTGCCAGTGTCAATCACAAAGATAATGAGTAACCATGAAAAATAAGATAAGGTTAAGTTGGCGTTCACCTCTGTTTCACTTGAACACTTTTTCAGAACTGAAAAAAAGAATTTTCAGTAAACACTAGTGAATCGCGAAAAACCACACGCGGCACACCGAGCTAAAACACCAAGAAGCATATGGCGCCCAACCATGTGCTCCTGCGGCAAATCTTTTCTCGTAATCCTTTACTGGCTCGTCTATCTGTACTTAAAAACACGAGCTCGAAGGACCATGAAAACTAAGTTAAGGATTACTTAGCTAAGGTACTGGGATCTGTTAAAATTAGTGGCTTAAAGAACATTTATTAATTTATATTCGTTACAGAATAATATAATTATAGAAACCGACATTCTGACGTCTCGATCGCGGTCTACCGAGTGGCGTGCACGTTACAACTTAACGCCTGTATAAATACTCTTTCTTTAAGTACGACTAAGCATTTACACTCATATACATAGTTCAATGCTCGGAGGAATTTCTCCTGTCAGCATTTCATCATTCAATCGTACAAGCATAAATTTGCTCTTATTTCAACAGGATCTGCAATAGTAAGTTAACCAACAAAGTTTTAAATAACAGAAAAACAATTTATTGGGTGCTCGGGGCACATGGTAAGCGGGTATAGCACGCGGCGACCAGAGGTGAACTGACTGTGCTTTTAGCAGACGGCGACGCAGCGCCACAGTCAGCCACTTAGCGCGCTATTAATTTGAAAATTAATTGCATTTAAGTTAGAAAATCTTTTTAAATTGAATGGTTTAATTTAATTTACATAAAATCTACAAAAATAAAAGAGATCAAAAAATTAAATATTTAGATGTCGTTTTTCCGACAGGAAGTAATCAAGAGATGGTACTTCCGCTCTTGTGAAGAATTTTTACACCTCCGGAATTATAATTTTGAAGTTAATGAATACCTCACCCAGCTTGGATGGGAGGCAGGTGACTTTGAGCAACTGATGACTCCTCCGATCCCCACTGATCCATTTGGGACCAAAGAAAAATCAAGAGATATCGAAAAACTAATTCTACGAAAAGCTGGATTTCTAAAAAATTAAAAACGCGTTTTTTTTCAATTTTGACTGTTTAAAAAAGTTAGAAAAAATCTTTAAATATTGATCAACTAATGGCGGGATTCGATTTTTTGATTCAAAATAGGCGAAAATCATGCATTCAATTTCTTAATCGGACGCTTAAATCTTTTGTTATGAGCGCTCAAAAATGTCAAAATTGTGGTTTAATACCGGTAATCTTTGACTCTCAAAAGTAGATCTTTGATGCGGCGCATCACAGAAGAGTTATAAAACCATAATTTTGACAGGTTTGAGCCAGAGTTGGGCAAGTATCCGAAGTTGAAATTTCGGATACTTTTGGGCTTTCGAAAAGTATCCGAAAAAAGTATCTTCGGATACTTTTCAATTTTTAAAAGTATCCGAAAAAAGTATCTTCGGATACTTTTCAATTTTTAAAAGTATCCGAAAAAAGTATCTTCGGATACAAGATAAATTTCATGAAAGTATCTTCAGTTACAAGATACATTTCAAAAGTATCCGAAAAAAGTATCTTCGGATACTTTTCAATTTTTTGAAAAAGTATCTTCGGATACTTTTTTTTTTTGAAAAAGTATCTTCGGATACTTTTTAAACTTAAAAAGTATCCGAAAAAAGTATCTTCGGATACTTTCATAATCTAAATATATCCGAACATACTTTTTATGTCATAAAAATTTTATACAGTTAAAAAATTTAACTTTTTTTACTAATGAGTCCAATAACCAAAATCAAATAAAAAAATAAATAAAATTATTAAAAACGTGATCGGAAATTGTTGGGGACGCTCGAACGGATTCTAAGGATTATAAAAGGATTGAAAATACTTCATTGCATATATTTTTTTGCAAAACAAAAAAAAAATTACTATTTGAACCAACTCTTGAATTCAATCACCGTGCTTCGTTTCAATAATTTAGTCGCGCAACTTGTTCACACGTTAATACAAGAGTTGTTACGACAAATTTTTTGTTTAAACCGGTCTCAATTCAAAGTTTTTTATATCTTTATTTTATATTTGAATTTTATTATTTTAGAAATGATTTACAAATTTGTCTCGCAACAACTCTTGTATAAGTTTCGTGACTAAATAATGGAAACATATTTACGTATTTAACAGAAGCTGATTGTAGTGAAGGACGGTGATTGAATTCAAGAGTTGGTTCAAAAAGTAATTTTTTTTTTTTGTTTTGCAAAAAATTATATGCAGTTAAGTATATTAAATCCTTTTAAAATCCTTAGCATCTGTTCGAGCGTCCCCAACAATTTCGGATCACGTTTTTAATAATTTTATTTTTTTTATTATTTTTTTTTTATTTGATTTTGGTTATTGGACTCATTAGTAAAAAAAGTTAAATTTTTTAACTGTATAAAATTTTTATGACACAAAAAATATGTTCGGATATATTTCGATTATGAAAGTATCCGAAGATACTTTTTCAAAAAATTGAAAAGTATCCGAAGATACTTTTTTCGGATACTTTTGAAATGCATCTTATATCTGAAGATACTTTCATGAAATTTATCTTGTATCCGAAGATACTTTTTTCGGATACTTTTAAAAATTGAAAAGTATCCGAAGATACTTTTTTCGGATACTTTTGAAATGTATCTTATATCTGAAGATACTTTCATGAAATTTATCTTGTATCCGAAGATACTTTTTTCGGATACTTTTAAAAATTGAAAAGTATCCGAAGATACTTTTTTCGGATACTTTTCGAAAGCCCAAAAGTATCCGAAATTTCAACTTCGGATACTTGCCCAACTCTGGTTTGAGCTCTCATAACAAAAGATCCAAGCATCTTATCAAAAAATTGAATAGATGGTCTTTGCCTTATTTTGAATCAAAAAATCTAATGCCGCAGCAAGTTTAGAAAAATAATTTTTAATCTAAATTAAAAAAAGAAAAAAAACACGTTTTTAATTTTTTGGAAATGCACGTTTTCTAAAAATTAGTTTTTTAATATCTCTCTTGGTTTCTGCTTGATTCCTAATAAGTTAATGGACAATTACTTTACCGAGGAGTAGTGGAGAAAAGTCCTGAGAAGAAAGAGCTGCAGCAAGAGACTGCAAGTTTTGTCATATCTCATGGGCTGATCTCATATTTGGAAAGTACAGCACCTCCAGGGGTTAATACTCTCATAGACCAGTAAGGTAATCGAACGTTTTTGCAAGAGCACGAGGTTACTGTTTCTAAAGAGGCATCTTCATGCATTATAGGCAATAAAGTATCTTTGCTTGATACATGTAAGTAACTTAATACATCTCAACAAACCCCCCCCCCCTACCCACAGAGAAACCAAACCAGCTCGCAAGAGGCGCAGTGATAGCCATGGAGCTCCAAAGATACCAGTGAACCTTCAAAAACTTCGTGATTGGAACGATTTTCTTCTGCCTATATGTCAGGTAAAGTTAATGCCCGAAAGACCATTAAATCCATAACTAGTAAGGATCCGAATCTTGTGAAAATCTCACCTTTCAAAAAGACCGTTTTTCCATGGTAATTCTGATCAAGGAGAGCCTTGATCAGAACCCCTCCGAACTCAAAGGTGGTACAGAAATAGAACCGAAAGCATACATGGATCAAAATCAGTTTGCTCTGATAAAACAAGATCTTACCGCAAATAGAAATGAGATCAATTAAAAAACCAATTTCCAAGGGTTTAAATATCATCATAAACAAAGAATTTCAACCCAGAAACTCTATAAGTCGTTACTTATACAAAACCTATCTTTATGATACAGAAAAAATACTGCTAGTAAAGCAAGAGTTCATATGGTCAAACAAATCTATGGCAAGCCGAATGGCTACACATGAATTTTGTCCGAGATGGTGGGTTAGAACAATGTGATTTTGAAACTGCTCATGGTAAAAGACTCCGCATGGACAAAACTCATGAGCGTACCGTCTGACTCCGCAAGAACCAACATAATCACTAATATCTTTTTGAAGGATTAATGGTAATGTGGGTATTAATCTACATCATACTGTAATTCGCAATGGATCTACAATCTAACCAAACTTCAAACAAACCGAGCCTGTACTATAAAAGGATATGAGCCACAAACCATCAATGTGCTGACTGTAAAATAATCGTCATTATGAACACCAGAAAAATCATTTTAATACTTTGAAGCGTGGAATCGAAAGAAGAGCTTTGACGTGGGAAAGGCATCGATATCTAATGCTTTTCCGATACCTATCAAGCCCTGGGTGGATTAAGACGGGATGTAACAGACCGATTAAGGTCTTACTAGGACGAAGAGCCCGAATTTACACCCTCTCCTCCAAAACTTCAAGAATTTTAACTACAAGTCCCCATTTCAATCTCTTACATAAAAAGAAAAAAAAAAAAAAAAACTAGGATGAAAAGAAAAAAGGACACTGAAACGTCCTTATCATTAATCCCAAACTCAACGATTATCAATTTCCCGACCTCAAAATGACTCTTACATCTCAATTTTTACTTTGACCTCCTCAACACAACACGGCATTAAGTAGTATAAACTCCCTCCTGAACAAGCTTCATAAATTTTTTCTATTGCAGAAATCAGACATAGAACGATATCACTTGAACCGTAAAGGATCCCGAAGGAATCCACACACGGTTTATTGTATAAAGTAGCCCTTACGAAAACTAGTAGTAATCATTGAACTAAAAGAAAAACTTTCAGCAGCGACACTCAAAAATACGATTAAGGACCAGCTAGACATCGAGCATAGACTCAGACCCTAACTACCAGCCACCTAAGAAAAAGATCCCATTATCAAATTCCGCCTCACAATCCAAACTGATATTGATCTGGTGATAATGCTAAAATGAGTCTAAAAATAACGACTGAACACTATAAACAGCAAAATACTTCACAGAGTTCGGTATGCACTACCTCCTTCTGTAGACAAAATGTAGTAACAGTGAGTTACTTCTTATGAGGCTGAATCCAAAAATCAGCTAGCAGCTCGGTGGAACTAAGAAGAATTGTCAGCCAAGATTCAGACATAACTAGCTCTTCTGAGCGCGCTTCAAGCGCGCATGGGAAAAAACAATAAGAGTAACCTCAAAATGCACTTTTCGAATATTTTAAGAACTTCTTCACCAATCAGCTCACGAATAAAAATCTTACGCAAGATGGCGATAGCTCTCTTTTATAAAGGGATAAGCTAAAGGTAAGAAACTTGAGGAGAGAATTAATTAGATGATAGATGCAAATTTTTTGGCAATGATGTTTGTGCTATCAGTCAGTTTGACTCGAATAAATCGAGAGCTGCAGTGGCTCAGGGCATAGAGCGTGCGTCGACCAGCTGTGGGGTCGTAGGTTCAAGCCCAGGTCTCGGCGATTTTTTCGGACGTAAAAATTGTCGAGATTGAATACAGTGTGGCTCAGGTGAGGTAGGATGCCAGAGACATCTTAAAAGCTGACTAAATTCTCTCCGGAAACATTGACTACCCGCGAGTCCGAATTAGAGGAATAAAGTCGACTGATGTCATATCGTTAATGAGTGTTTAGGCTGCCTACTTTACCGGGGTGGGGTTAAGTTTCCAGATGCTCTTGCTGGTTGACTGAGTCCCCGAACAAAAAAAATTAAAAGAAAAAAAAATCAATTTTAAAAAATTACTAAACTTACGAAAATTGTCAAAAGTCAACCACATGCAAGCTTCGCTCTAGAGATTCTCTTACCCGAAGTAGATACACGGTAAGGTGAGCTTATAGGAGGTCCACTCAAAGGAGATGGATGCCTCCCCCTGTGAAGTGGGTTTGCTATTATTTTAAAACTTTTGGATACCAAAGGTCAGAATGTCAAGAAATAGTTTGTAATTATTGTAAGACTAGGAGTCATTCTCTAAAAAATGGCCTATTATCTCCACCTGAATCAGTTTTTTTATTTATGCCAGATTCAAGGTCATATTTCAAGAAATTGTCCTAAGAAAAAAAAAGATACACATCAGCCAAAAGAATATTGCTTATGTATATGGGAAGCTTGGTGTTTATGCCAGAACATTTCCAGATTGCTCCGTAGTTTTTGATAAAATTTCGGAAAAATGGTCAGGGTGGAAAATAAAAGTGACTGTAAGGGCGATGGCACGAACTCTGTAGATGCGGTGCATCTACCATCCACCGTCCACAGCTCCCCATCTAAACTCATTGCTGAACGGCACAGCACTGTGGATGGAGGACGTGGAATCTATCCACAGCGCCGCGCCGTTCAGCAATGAGTTTAGATGGGGAGCTGTGGACGGTGGACGGTGGATGCGCCGCATCCACAGAGTTCGTGCCATCGCCCTAAGAAGATGGAAGTCTTGGCTCAATCAGGAGAAAAAAATGATTTAGTTTTGGGTAAGCTAAAACATAAAAGTAATTTTACTTGGTCAAGGTAAAAAACTACAGTTGTAGCCAGCAAAACTCAATGTTGATGAAATCCAGGCAGAAAATTTCAAAGTATTAATTGGTAAGGTAGAAGTGAATAGTTTTGATAAAATTGATGTCATTTGTTGATAAGGTTAGAGTGAAAAATTTTGATAAGATTGATGAGATTGCTGATAAGATTGAAGTAAAAAATTTAAATATGACTGGTGAGATTTTTGATAAAAATGAAGTAAAATATTTATATGAGATTGATGAGATCGTTGAATAAGTTAAAGAAAGTCACATTTTTAGTAAGATGAGTCAGATTGTTAGGAAGTTTGAAGTAAATGAAATTATGAATAAGATTAATACTGAAATGTTTTCAACTTCACATATATTACTTCCGTCAAAATCTTTGATTTCCTAATTAGTGTTTGATCTGTGGATTCGAAGGATAGCTCAGTTGGTAGAGCATGCGACCGGCAATCGGAAGGTTCCAGGTTCAAATCCTGATTCTGGATTCGAATTTTTTTCTATCTCAATTTTTGATTTTTAATAATCTTTTATCGTAAGATGATTGAATTTTTATGAAAAATCTCTTTTCTGCATTCTCTTGATTTTGAGAGACACAGAATAGTCATGACAACCACAGCGTGTAGAAGGTGAGAATCTTTCGATTCTTCATGTGCTTTGCCTTCTACTGTCCGTGAATTTTTTAACTTTGTTTAAATGAATTAATATATTTTTAATTTTTTGAAAACAGTGAAAGGCAACAAACAATCGAGTTTTCTAGTCAGAAGGAGCAGCCGGTGAGTCAGCTAGAGGGAGGTGATGTGAGACAACTAAAAAGAAAAGGTCCACGATAGTTAGAAAATTGGAATTTACGTCAGCCAGGAAAGTAAAGTCGTCTTCATTTAGAAAAAAGAGTCCGACTTCAGCCAAGTAATTTGTGAGGTAAAATTCAATCGAAATAGGGTCATCAGTCGAATCATAGTCAAAATCGTTTAAGTTTGAGTCAGTCAAGTCAGCCAAGTAAGGTTAAAGGTTGAGAGATTCAAGAACATGAGTTAAGAGCAATTCAACTACTACGAGAACTGCAAGACGTAGACAAAGAGATGAGGAAGAGAATTTTGGAGGCTGTATACATGAAAAAGAATTAGATTTACATAGATCAAGAAGCAGCGGATGCAATAATGAGGCCTTCAGATCGGCTTAGGCAGCCTAATCAGCTATTTTGAAAATGCTACGATTTTTTACCTATTATAATTTTTTACCTAAGAATATCTTTTTGATAAACTCGATAATCAAAAACTTACTTGCCTACAGTTTTTTCAACTCTAAATATTTTAGGCTTACTTTTTTAATTTAAAGTTTGAGGTTAAAAAGAGTAAGTTTTGGTTTTTTTAAAGTTAGTTACTTGGGCTGATAGCAATTTAAAAATACCTGGATCATTTTATTATCAGCGGAAAAGGTTCATAAATGTGGTCCCAAAACTTTGTATAAAAATATTGAGTAGTTCTTGAGTTCTTGCGAGTTAAACAAAAACTTAAATTTTGTTTATTTCATGAATTTTTCATTGAATTTTTTGTTTAAGACTTTTAATTATTCAATTCAAATCTCAAAAGAAGTGAAAACCTTGGAAATGAGTTGTAAAACTTTAGAGACTTTTGTTTCTGAAATTTTAAGAGAATCAATTTAAAAAATTTGCTTTCACTTATAAACATCACAGGTACAAGGATAGATCGCTTAAAGGAGTCAAATTGGCTGATCCAGCCATGTCTCAAATTGAAAAAAATTCATTTACAGTAATGCAAAGGTTTTGCAGCAGAGACTGTCCACAAAAGCATTACAAAATATTTTCTACAACACTACATACCTGATTGATATGGGAACCTTGTTAGAATAGAGGGTTTACTGGATCATAAATAATAAGTGTTGGTTTATTTTATATGTAATTATTTAATAAGGTAAACTAATATAATGCACTGCAGGTTCACAACATGCGTTCCCGACAAGCAACAGCAACAGAGTAGTACGCGCACGCACCTTGCGCATCTCGCAGGCTTGAGCTCGCTCGGCTCACACACACACTCTTGTTATTGTGTTCGGTAACTCATACATTTCAACACGCCTCCTTGAGTTATCAACACAATATTTTAATTCAATCAATTCACAAAATAAATTTTATAATATCTTAAATCTTACCAATTCCTTAAATTCATTCCAAATACAATTTTAAACAATTTAAATTAATTTTAACGCTTTTCTTAACTTAACAAATTTTGTTTTCTCTAAACTTTTAGTTAATAAGTCAGCTAAATTTCGCTCTGAATCAATTTTTACAATGTCAATTATACCTTTCTCATAATTCTCGTTTACATAGTGGTATTGCACTTCGATGTGCTTCGAGTTTTTGGTAAAATTTTCAAATTTTGCATTTTACCGACAGGTAAATAAACATTTTCTAAAAAATCTTTCTGTTGAAAACCTTTAACTACTAGTCTAGCTTTATAAGTATTATCATTTTTCTTTCTATAAACCCATTTAACATCAAGTACTGGTTTATCTTTCGGTTTATCAACAACCGTCCATGTTTCATTTCTTGCATGACTTTTCATTTCTGAGTCCATCGCTTCACGCCAAAATTTCGCATCGCGTGAATTTAACGCGTCCTCAAAAGTACTCGGAGTATTCGCATCAATGAAGTTTACATAAATAAAATGTGTTACCGGATTACCGTACCTTTTGACAGGTTTTCGATTTCGATTCGAAGTTCTTTTTTTTTCAAATTTTTTATTTTCATTCTCACCATTCACATATTCATTTTCAATTTCGTTCTCAGTTTCGCTTTCGTTCTCATTATCATTATTATTGACGCTTTCATTCTCATTAATTGATTCATCATCACATCTCAAATTCACAAATTCATTCTTTTCATCTTGCTTTCTTTCTAAACAAATTAATTCGGTTTCATTTTCAATGACTTTCACATGTCTTGCATTAATAATTTTACCGTTGATTAAAAACTCTATAACTATCGCTATTATGGCCTACTAAAACTCCTATCTTAGCCTTATCGTCCCATTTCCCTTTTCTAAAAACCTCTGGCGTTCTAACAAAAACTTTACTGCCATAAATTTTTAAATGTTTTACATTAGGTTTCTTACCAATAAATATTTCAAAAGGTGTCTTATTTTCTTGTGTTCTGGCTATCGTTCGGTTTTTTAAGTAAGAGACTGTTTTTATAATTTCAGGCCAATATCTGTGATCAATTTTAGCTTTTCTGGCTAGACATCTACCTATGTCAATAGCCGATCTATTATATCTTTCCGCGACACCGTTCAACTCATGAACGTAAGCTGGACAAGGTAATAATTCAATTCCTTTATATTTTATAAAATTATAGATTTCACGATTCAAATATTCAGTACCGTTATCACAACGAAATTTTTTAATTCTTTTTCTAAATTTGTTTTCTACTAAATTCACATACTCGATAAACATCCTGCCGTCTCGGCTTTACTTTTAATACAATAAATTTTAGCACATTTGCTGTAATCATCAATAAATGTAAGAAAATATATTTCACCATAATAACCAACTGTTTTGTGTGGTCCATTCAAATCAGTATGAATAAGTTCCAAAATTTCCGTAGTTTCAGTTCTCTCATTATCAAACGGAACGTTTGCCATTTTACTTTGAATACATAATATTACTCTCTAATTTTTCTGGCAAACCATCTAATAATTTATCTCTGACTAATCTGTTTAAATATTGAAAGTTAACATGCCCTAAGGCCCTATGCCATTTTTCTTTATCAGTTAATTTAGTTACGTTTGCATAAATACCATTATCATTTTTATTTTCATAAAAGAAACTTTTCATTATATATAAACCATTTACATTCTCAGCAACAGCTGTTAAATTTCCAAACTGATCATAAATTTTTTCGAAATTACCTTTATTCACTACTGTATTATTCTTAGCTATTTTTGCAACACTCAATAAATTTTTTCTAATTCCTTCAACAAAATAAAAATTTCTTAATTCAACCTCAATTTCATTATTATATGTTTTAAAATACGTTTTAACTGTACCTAACTTTGTTGCTTTTAAATTTTGCCCACTTGGTAATTTAACATTTACCGGATATTTTAAATAAATAAATTTGCAAAATAATTTATCATGACTAATAATATAATCTGAACAACCGCTATCTAACAACAACTCAATTTCATTCGAATTTACATAATCACTTTTATTTACCTTGTTTACATTCACTTTGTTTACCTCCGCATGGCGCGTTGCAAGGTTAAGCGAGCGCATGGCGAAAAGTGAGGTTAAGCAGATGTTGAGATTTTTTTTGAAAAATGAGTTTTGAATTAAATGAAAAGTGAACAGTTAAATGTTTGATTATTTTAAAAGTTTTTTGAAACGTGAAGAACACGACTATAATAAACTTTGTGAAAAAATAAAAAGTGATGAATTTGAATTGAAATTGGAGCTTAGAAATTTTTTGAGACAAATTTGGTTAAAAAATACAAAAAAGGTATTGAAGTTAAAAATTGAAGTATATTCTGAAATTGAAAGAAAAAAATTAGAAAAAATGGCAGCAAAAGGTGATGACTATACCATACCAGTGTTTGATGGTAATAATTTCACAGCATAGAAATTTAGAGTCATGAATATATTGGAGTACAAAGAAATTAAAGATCCAGTAATAAAAGAAAGAACTGATAAAAACGAGCAGGCCTGGAAAAAGATGGAGTCCAGAGCAAAAACATTTTTGATCAGTGCAATTTCAAATAAACAATTAGAACATATTTATGAGTGTGAAACGCCAAGAGAGATAATGAATAAATTAGAAGGTATGTACTCAAACAAATCCACAGCTTTGCAAATAATTAACAGAAATAAATTAGAAAAAGTTAAATTAAAAATTTTTGATAAAATTGAAGATTTTTTCGTTGAATTTGAAAAGGCGTGCAATGAATTCAAATCAGCTGGTGGTACAATTACTGAGGAAGAAAAAATGAGATTTATCATGAATGATCTACCTTCAAGTCATAGTTATATTGGTGATTAATTAGACTTAGTGCCCTTAAACACTTATTGCTCTTAAAGAGCAAAGAAGTGTTGATTTGATTAAATCAAAAATAAAAGAAAAGAATTTAAACTATAGTGAAAGTGGCAAGAAAAATGCAAGTTCTTTTAATGCTACAGTGAGAGGCAAATGTTACAATTGTGGAAAAACTGGACATTACAAAAATCAATGCTGGGAAAACCAGCAAAACAACTAAGAACGAGCGCAGCCAGGACAAGGCAGAGGAGCCCAAAATCAACGAGGTCAACGAACTTTTCAACGTGGCAACTACACAGGAGCCAACGGCCGAGATCGCGGTCGAGGCAGAGGCTCGGGACAACAGCGTGGTGGACATCACGAAGCAGAGTCGTCAACAAGCGAGCAGCAAGGCAGAAATTCCGGAGCAGTCTGGGCGATGGAGGTGAACAAAGTGAATGTAAACAAGGTAAATAGAAGTGATTATGAAAATTCGAATGAAATTGAGTGGTTGTTAGATAGCGGTTGTTCAGATTATATTATTAGTCATGATAAATTATTTTGCAAATTTATTTATTTAAAGTATCCGGTAAATGTTAAATTACCAAGTGGTCAAAATTTAAAAGCAACAAAGTTAGGTACAGTTAAAACGTATTTTAAAACATATAATAATGAAATTGAGGTTGAATTAAGAAATTTTTATTTTGTTGAAGGAATTAGAAAAAATTTATTGAGTGTTGCAAAAATAGCTAAGAATAATACAGTAGTGAATAAAGGTAATTTCGAAAAAATTTATGATCAGTTTGGAAATTTAACAGCTGTTGCTGAGAATGTAAATGGTTTATATATAATGAAAAGTTTCTTTTATGAAAATAAAAATGATAATGGTATTTATGCAAACGTAACTAAATTAACTGATAAAGAAAAATGGCATAGGGCCTTAGGGCATGTTAACTTTCAATATTTAAACAGATTAGTCAGAGATAAATTATTAGATGGTTTGCCAGAAAAATTAGAGAGTAATATTATGTATTCAAAGTAAAATGGCAAACGTTCCGTTTGATAATGAGAGAACTGAAACTACGGAAATTTTGGAACTTATTCATACTGATTTGAATGGACCACACAAAACAGTTGGTTATTATGGTGAAATATATTTTCTTACATTTATTGATGATTACAGCAAATGTGCTAAAATTTATTGTATTAAAAGTAAAGCCGAGACGGCAGGATGTTTATCGAGTATGTGAATTTAGTAGAAAACAAATTTAGAAAAAGAATTAAAAAATTTCGTTGTGATAACGGTACTGAATATTTGAATCGTGAAATCTATAATTTTATAAAATATAAAGGAATTGAATTATTACCTTGTCCAGCTTACGTTCATGAGTTGAACGGTGTCGCGGAAAGATGTAATAGATCGGCTATTGACATAGGTAGATGTCTAGCCAGAAAAGCTAAAATTGATCACAGATATTGGCCTGAAATTATAAAAACAGTCTCTTACTTAAAAAACCGAACGATAGCCAGAACACAAGAAAATAAGACACCTTTTGAAATATTTATTGGTAAGAAACCTAATGTAAAACATTTAAAAATTTATGGCAGTAAAGTTTTTGTTAGAACGCCAGAGGTTTTTAGAAAAGGGAAATGGGACGATAAGGCTAAGATAGGAGTTTTAGTAGGCCATAATAGCGATAGTTATAGAGTTTTTAATCAACGGTAAAATTATTAATGCAAGACATGTGAAAGTCATTGAAAATGAAACCGAATTAATTTGTTTAGAAAGAAAGCAAGATGAAAAGAATGAATTTGTGAATTTGAGATGTGATGATGAATCAATTAATGAGAATGAAAGCGTCAATAATAATGATAATGAGAACGAAAGCGAAACTGAGAACGAAATTGAAAATGAATATGTGAATGGTGAGAATGAAAATAAAAAATTTGAAAAAAAAAGAACTTCGAATCGAAATCGAAAACCTGTCAAAAGGTACGGTAATCCGGTAACACATTTTATTTATGTAAACTTCATTGATGCGAATACTCCGAGTACTTTTGAGGACGCGTTAAATTCACGCGATGCGAAATTTTGGCATGAAGCGATGGACTCAGAAATGAAAAGTCATGCAAGAAATGAAACATGGACGGTTGTTGATAAACCGAAAGATAAACCAGTACTTGATGTTAAATGGGTTTATAGAAAGAAAAATGATAATACTTATAAAGCTAGACTAGTAGTTAAAGGTTTTCAACAGAAAGATTTTTTAGAAAATGTTTATTTACCTGTCGGTAAAATGCAAAATTTGAAAATTTTACCAAAAACTCGAAGCACATCGAAGTGCAATACCACTATGTAAACGAGAATTATGAGAAAGGTATAATTGACATTGTAAAAATTGATTCAGAGCGAAATTTAGCTGACTTATTAACTAAAAGTTTAGAGAAAACAAAATTTGTTAAGTTAAGAAAAGCGTTAAAATTAATTTAAATTGTTTAAAATTGTATTTGGAATGAATTTAAGGAATTGGTAAGATTTAAGATATTATAAAATTTATTTTGTGAATTGATTGAATTAAAATATTGTGTTGATAACTCAAGGAGGCGTGTTGAAATGTATGAGTTACCGAACACAATAACAAGAGTGTGTGTGTGAGCCGAGCGAGCTCAAGCCTGCGAGATGCGCAAGGTGCGTGCGCGTACTACTCTGTTGCTGTTGCTTGTCGGGAACGCATGTTGTGAACCTGCAGTGCATTATATTAGTTTACCTTATTAAATAATTACATATAAAATAAACCAACACTTATTATTTATGATCCAGTAAACCCTCTATTCTAACAAGGTTCCCATATCAATCAGGTATGTAGTGTTGTAGAAAATATTTTGTAATGCTTTTGTGGACAGTCTCTGCTGCAAAACCTTTGCATTACTGTAAATGAATTTTTTTCAATTTGAGACATGGCTGGATCAGCCAATTTGACTCCTTTAAGCGATCTATCCTTGTACCTGTGATGTTTATAAGTGAAAGCAAATTTTTTAAATTGATTCTCTTAAAATTTCAGAAACAAAAGTCTCTAAAGTTTTACAACTCATTTCCAAGGTTTTCACTTCTTTTGAGATTTGAATTGAATAATTAAAAGTCTTAAACAAAAAATTCAATGAAAAATTCATGAAATAAACAAAATTTAAGTTTTTGTTTAACTCGCAAGAACTCAAGAACTACTCAATATTTTTATACAAAGTTTTGGGACCACATTTATGAACCTTTTCCGCTGATAATAAAATGATCCAGGTATTTTTAAATTGCTATCAGCCCAAGTAACTAACTTTAAAAAAACCAAAACTTACTCTTTTTAACCTCAAACTTTAAATTAAAAAAGTAAGCCTAAAATATTTAGAGTTGAAAAAACTGTAGGCAAGTAAGTTTTTGATTATCGAGTTTATCAAAAAGATATTCTTAGGTAAAAAATTATAATAGGTAAAAAATCGTAGCATTTTCAAAATAGCTGATTAGGCTGCCTAAGCCGATCTGAAGGCCTCATTATTGCATCCGCTGCTTCTTGATCTATGTAAATCTAATTCTTTTTCATGTATACAGCCTCCAAAATTCTCTTCCTCATCTCTTTGTCTACGTCTTGCAGTTCTCGTAGTAGTTGAATTGCTCTTAACTCATGTTCTTGAATCTCTCAACCTTTAACCTTACTTGGCTGACTTGACTGACTCAAACTTAAACGATTTTGACTATGATTCGACTGATGACCCTATTTCGATTGAATTTTACCTCACAAATTACTTGGCTGAAGTCGGACTCTTTTTTCTAAATGAAGACGACTTTACTTTCCTGGCTGACGTAAATTCCAATTTTCTAACTATCGTGGACCTTTTCTTTTTAGTTGTCTCACATCACCTCCCTCTAGCTGACTCACCGGCTGCTCCTTCTGACTAGAAAACTCGATTGTTTGTTGCCTTTCACTGTTTTCAAAAAATTAAAAATATATTAATTCATTTAAACAAAGTTAAAAAATTCACGGACAGTAGAAGGCAAAGCACATGAAGAATCGAAAGATTCTCACCTTCTACACGCTGTGGTTGTCATGACTATTCTGTGTCTCTCAAAATCAAGAGAATGCAGAAAAGAGATTTTTCATAAAAATTCAATCATCTTACGATAAAAGATTATTAAAAATCAAAAATTGAGATAGAAAAAAATTCGAATCCAGAATCAGGATTTGAACCTGGAACCTTCCGATTGCCGGTCGCATGCTCTACCAACTGAGCTATCCTTCGAATCCACAGATCAAACACTAATTAGGAAATCAAAGATTTTGACGGAAGTAATATATGTGAAGTTGAAAACATTTCAGTATTAATCTTATTCATAATTTCATTTACTTCAAACTTCCTAACAATCTGACTCATCTTACTAAAAATGTGACTTTCTTTAACTTATTCAACGATCTCATCAATCTCATATAAATATTTTACTTCATTTTTATCAAAAATCTCACCAGTCATATTTAAATTTTTTACTTCAATCTTATCAGCAATCTCATCAATCTTATCAAAATTTTTCACTCTAACCTTATCAACAAATGACATCAATTTTATCAAAACTATTCACTTCTACCTTACCAATTAATACTTTGAAATTTTCTGCCTGGATTTCATCAACATTGAGTTTTGCTGGCTACAACTGTAGTTTTTTACCTTGACCAAGTAAAATTACTTTTATGTTTTAGCTTACCCAAAACTAAATCATTTTTTTCTCCTGATTGAGCCAAGACTTCCATCTTCTTAGGGCGATGGCACGAACTCTGTGGATGCGGCGCATCCACCGTCCACCGTCCACAGCTCCCCATCTAAACTCATTGCTGAACGGCGCGGCGCTGTGGATAGATTCCACGTCCTCCATCCACAGTGCTGTGCCGTTCAGCAATGAGTTTAGATGGGGAGCTGTGGACGGTGGATGGTAGATGCACCGCATCTACAGAGTTCGTGCCATCGCCCTTACAGTCACTTTTATTTTCCACCCTGACCATTTTTCCGAAATTTTATCAAAAACTACGGAGCAATCTGGAAATGTTCTGGCATAAACACCAAGCTTCCCATATACATAAGCAATATTCTTTTGGCTGATGTGTATCTTTTTTTTTCTTAGGACAATTTCTTGAAATATGACCTTGAATCTGGCATAAATAAAAAAACTGATTCAGGTGGAGATAATAGGCCATTTTTTAGAGAATGACTCCTAGTCTTACAATAATTACAAACTATTTCTTGACATTCTGACCTTTGGTATCCAAAAGTTTTAAAATAATAGCAAACCCACTTCACAGGGGGAGGCATCCATCTCCTTTGAGTGGACCTCCTATAAGCTCACCTTACCGTGTATCTACTTCGGGTAAGAGAATCTCTAGAGCGAAGCTTGCATGTGGTTGACTTTTGACAATTTTCGTAAGTTTAGTAATTTTTTAAAATTGATTTTTTTTTCTTTTAATTTTTTTTGTTCGGGGACTCAGTCAACCAGCAAGAGCATCTGGAAACTTAACCCCACCCCGGTAAAGTAGGCAGCCTAAACACTCATTAACGATATGACATCAGTCGACTTTATTCCTCTAATTCGGACTCGCGGGTAGTCAATGTTTCCGGAGAGAATTTAGTCAGCTTTTAAGATGTCTCTGGCATCCTACCTCACCTGAGCCACACTGTATTCAATCTCGACAATTTTTACGTCCGAAAAAATCGCCGAGACCTGGGCTTGAACCTACGACCCCACAGCTGGTCGACGCACGCTCTATGCCCTGAGCCACTGCAGCTCTCGATTTATTCGAGTCAAACTGACTGATAGCACAAACATCATTGCCAAAAAATTTGCATCTATCATCTAATTAATTCTCTCCTCAAGTTTCTTACCTTTAGCTTATCCCTTTATAAAAGAGAGCTATCGCCATCTTGCGTAAGATTTTTATTCGTGAGCTGATTGGTGAAGAAGTTCTTAAAATATTCGAAAAGTGCATTTTGAGGTTACTCTTATTGTTTTTTCCCATGCGCGCTTGAAGCGCGCTCAGAAGAGCTAGTTATGTCTGAATCTTGGCTGACAATTCTTCTTAGTTCCACCGAGCTGCTAGCTGATTTTTGGATTCAGCCTCATAAGAAGTAACTCACTGTTACTACATTTTGTCTACAGAAGGAGGTAGTGCATACCGAACTCTGTGAAGTATTTTGCTGTTTATAGTGTTCAGTCGTTATTTTTAGACTCATTTTAGCATTATCACCAGATCAATATCAGTTTGGATTGTGAGGCGGAATTTGATAATGGGATCTTTTTCTTAGGTGGCTGGTAGTTAGGGTCTGAGTCTATGCTCGATGTCTAGCTGGTCCTTAATCGTATTTTTGAGTGTCGCTGCTGAAAGTTTTTCTTTTAGTTCAATGATTACTACTAGTTTTCGTAAGGGCTACTTTATACAATAAACCGTGTGTGGATTCCTTCGGGATCCTTTACGGTTCAAGTGATATCGTTCTATGTCTGATTTCTGCAATAGAAAAAATTTATGAAGCTTGTTCAGGAGGGAGTTTATACTACTTAATGCCGTGTTGTGTTGAGGAGGTCAAAGTAAAAATTGAGATGTAAGAGTCATTTTGAGGTCGGGAAATTGATAATCGTTGAGTTTGGGATTAATGATAAGGACGTTTCAGTGTCCTTTTTTCTTTTCATCCTAGTTTTTTTTTTTTTTTTTTCTTTTTATGTAAGAGATTGAAATGGGGACTTGTAGTTAAAATTCTTGAAGTTTTGGAGGAGAGGGTGTAAATTCGGGCTCTTCGTCCTAGTAAGACCTTAATCGGTCTGTTACATCCCGTCTTAATCCACCCAGGGCTTGATAGGTATCGGAAAAGCATTAGATATCGATGCCTTTCCCACGTCAAAGCTCTTCTTTCGATTCCACGCTTCAAAGTATTAAAATGATTTTTCTGGTGTTCATAATGACGATTATTTTACAGTCAGCACATTGATGGTTTGTGGCTCATATCCTTTTATAGTACAGGCTCGGTTTGTTTGAAGTTTGGTTAGATTGTAGATCCATTGCGAATTACAGTATGATGTAGATTAATACCCACATTACCTTTAATCCTTCAAAAAGATATTAGTGATTATGTTGGTTCTTGCGGAGTCAGACGGTACGCTCATGAGTTTTGTCCATGCGGAGTCTTTTACCATGAGCAGTTTCAAAATCACATTGTTCTAACCCACCATCTCGGACAAAATTCATGTGTAGCCATTCGGCTTGCCATAGATTTGTTTGACCATATGAACTCTTGCTTTACTAGCAGTATTTTTTCTGTATCATAAAGATAGGTTTTGTATAAGTAACGACTTATAGAGTTTCTGGGTTGAAATTCTTTGTTTATGATGATATTTAAACCCTTGGAAATTGGTTTTTTAATTGATCTCATTTCTATTTGCGGTAAGATCTTGTTTTATCAGAGCAAACTGATTTTGATCCATGTATGCTTTCGGTTCTATTTCTGTACCACCTTTGTGGCAATCTCGCGCTTTTCCAACCAGCGGCGAATTTTAGAGAGCAAAAAGATAGCTAATCACACTGCATGTGCTTAGCGGTCGCGCCGGGGTGTGGTTGGATTTGTTCTTTGTGAGCCTTCACACACCTACTGTCGAGCGCAGGTCGTGGACCCGCAGCACAAATCCCCGGGTCATTCGTACTAGGACGCGGGCCCAACTGGCAAACTCCCGGGCCTCCTCGCACTAGAAATTGTGGTTCGCTGGTTCCTATAGCTCCTTCACCATGGTTGGCAACGATGGTTCGTCTGAGTCCAAAACCCCGGGCGACCAGACTCTTAACTTCAACGACGATCAGAGGCAGACTGAGCAGACCTCTGCTGATATTGCACGCATTATCGCTGCTCCTGCCTTTGCTGAGTCCCTCAGATTAGTACTCCTCCAAGTCCTGCCGTCGCTGGACACCACTGGGCACAACATGGGAACGTCCGGCTCCGTACCGGCTGATACCCAGCGTACGTCCGTGGACTCGGGACACCCGCTTGTCACGGATAACCTCTTGGGTGGGATCCCTCCGCAGACACCTCGCTTGCCGAACTCTCTCGCGCCGAATTTTGTTCCAGAGGGAGTGACAGTCCGCAATTCATCCACTATTCACAACGCAATTCAGGTACTACGCCGATCTGGTCATTATGTCAGAAACTCTTGAGGAACATGACATGAGCCCGAAGTCCCTTTCCTAGGGCATATCATCAGCGCAGAAAGCATCCGCCCCAACTCCGAAAAGGTTCAGGTGATTCTCTACTATCCGAAACCCAGGACTCTTCACGAGCTCCGTAGTTTCATAGGGCTGATTAACTCTTACAGGCCTTTCTTGAAGCACACAGCAGTCACCCAGCATCCACTGAATGTCCTCTTACGCGACGTTTAGAAGAAAGATCCTCGCCCGGTGCCTTGGACACCCGAGGCAGAGCGAGCGTTTTCGGACTGCAAGCAAGAACTTGCAGAGTGCGCCCTTCTCGTCTACTCGGACGAGGATCAGGAAATCCGTCTCGTTTCTGATGCTTCGGATGGAGTGATCGGTGCAGCTGTGGAGCAGCGTAAATATCCCGATGCACTCTGGTAGCCTATAAGTTTTTTCTCGAAAAAACTCTCTAGGGCTCAACAGGCGTACTCGGTTTTCGATCGCGAACTTCACATGCCCTCTCTCGCATCGAGATTCCTGGTCAGGTTGACTCCTTCACATCTTCTTCGCTCCTAGATTGGAGTGCACTTTCCTCAGACGTTATCAAGCTCCCAGAGGTCCAGGCAATCTTGGCCAAGATAGACGCGTTCAGATTGCCGACCCTTTTCTCACTCCCTCAGCTGGCGTCCGAGCAGGCGGCTGACGGACAACTCAGGGAAATTCTTTCGGACAACTCCCATCCATTGAAACTGATTCGATTGACGTTGGGTGAAAATCACACCCCAATCTATTGCGATATTTTTGACCACACTATCCGACCTTACATTCCTGTATTCGACCTGTTCTACAGGAACTCACATCCGGGTCCTAAGGTCACCCTGGAACTGATCCGCCGGAGTTACGTTTGGCCGGACATGTCCTGCGAGGTCACCCGTTGGGCTAAGGCTTGGAAACCTTACCAACAATCGAAGGTGACCCTCCACAATAAATTCCTTCCGGTCGAATTTCCTGTGCCCGACGATTGCTTCTCATACGTCCATCTTGACATCGTCGGCAAACTGGTCGAGAGTAGCGGCAATCTCTACGTGCTCACGACGGTCGACCGATATTCTAGGTGGCCTGCGGTGTTTGCTATGCCGGACATGGAGGCAACGACCGTCGCCAGGGCATTTTTCGACAGTTAGGTATCTTGGTACGGTGCATCCCAGATACTCACCTCGGACCAGGACGAGCAGTTTGAATCCCAGCTTTTCTCAGCTCTCTTGAGAATGATCGGCTGCGAGCGAATTCGAACGACTGCTTATCATCCATCCTTGGATGGTCTCGTGGAGCGTTTCCACCGCGACATGAAGGCCTCTATAATGTGATACGGTGATAGTCCTTCCTGGTCCAGGAGCATGCCCTCCGTACTCCTCAGGTAGCGCACTCGCGTCCGTCTCAATCTGAACGCTAGTCCCGCAGAATTCGTTTTCGGAACCACTCTTCGGATTCCCGGCCACCTCTGAGTCCCTGGTGCCTTCGAGCCGAATCGACAGTTTTTCCTCGAGGAATCCCGGGAATACATGAGGGAAGTCAAGCCAGTACCTTCCGTGCGCGAGTACAGGTTAAACCCCTTCGTCTTCAAGGACTTGGCGACCTGTACGCACGTCCACTTGCTTGGTCCACCCGTTAAGCCTCCCTTCGAGCGTCCATACAAAGTCCCTTAAAAGGTCGTCTCCCGTCTGACGGACAGGACCTTCATGATCGACGTCGAGGGCCAGGAGAAAGTCGTTAGCGTGTAACGTCTCAAACCGGTACACTTCATAGCCGAGGACTTTGCTGATCAGATCCTAGGACCCGAACCCGAACCCGTCATGCCATCATCTGGAGTCGAGGTACAACCTCGAGATCTTTTGCAGTAGGGCGGGGGAACCCAGACGCGGACCTGTTCGACGACGTCAGAGTTTTCTTCTCCTCGTGGGCCTCCTCCGGCTGATTCCGAGACTCCGGCAAACCCACGCAGGACTCCCGCGGTTATCAGGAAGGTGGTCCGTTTCGAGGACGATCTGCCGTCTCCGATTCAACCACCCCAACCGGCGCACCCGGCAAGCACTCCCTCGGATTCACACGACAAGCGAGCGCCGCGCCAGAGATTGCCTTTCGCCCTTCGGGGAACTCTTCCTCCGTCCACCCGGACTACTCCATATCGGGCCCCCAACACAGTGCCGATAGGCCCTCCTCCCCCCGCGCCCGACCGCCGAGAGGGTCTATGCACGTAAACGATCAGATCACACTTACGCAAGGAAGTGTGACTCGGGCGGATCTAGTTTCGAAAAAGTCGGGCTTTTTCAAAATTCGGAAGGGTATCCTGTGGGCTTTGTCTCGTCGAGTCCACAGTAGAGTGAGAGCGAATGCGTGAGAGTGAGCGAGAGTTCGAGTATGTGACTGCGCGGCTCGCAACTACAACCGCCGAGCCGAATGCAGCACGAGTTGTGAATTAAGCCTGCGGGGAGTAACTAAATGCTACTTCGCCTCATAACTTTAACAGTCTAATAAATCATTTATACATTAAGTGTACTGAGTTCTTCCTGATCCTTGCTATCCTATACATGAACCAGGAGTGTAGGCTCTAAACCACGACACAACTCCTACATGCTTTTGCCACTAGCGCCCTCTGATGCCGTTCATTTTTATAGGTTCCCATAAAAAGGAGAGCACGAGAGACAAAAAGAGAGGCCTGACAGAGCCTAAACTTGAAGTAGATAGCGTGTCCGCTGTAAGCGAAGTCTGTGTATCTCAGATAGACTACGCATACATACAAAAAACACTTAAGTAGTAGTACTTCAAAAATCTATAGATATATTCTTTCAGAAAAAATTTTTACTTACGGTGCACACGCCATCTACCTCAAGTTTGGGCTCAGTCAGGCCTCAATGCTTAGGCAGCTGTGCCTTGGTGGCTGGCTCGAGGCTCCTTAGCGCTGAAGAGAGTGGGAGGGACCATGAGTTGAGGGGAAAATTGATTTGATTTGATTTGATTTTGATGTGTTTATTGATTGTACATTATGTTGTACAAAAATATTTAAGATTATAAATAAGCTTTGTACATAAGATTTGGTTTTTTTTAAACCGACTGCCGTGAAAGCCTGCAGGGCTTTATATACTTTGATTTTTGGTTTTAGGTTAGGACGCTTCAAAGAAAAACTATTTTAGGATGATTATTTCATTTATATTATACATCCCGCGCGTAGCTGATGATCCCCTGAGTAATTTTAAAAAAAAATTATCCCGAACAAAGCCCGCATCGAAAAGTTATGAACGTTTCATTTTTCGAAACGCTGATTTCCTTTGGCTCACGGTAGTCAGGGGACATTCGATTTCAGTTTCGAGCATCCGGTCTCTCTGCCTGCGCTCTCTGTAGACTTAACCGGACGTGACGTATGCGGTGGGCGTGTCTATTTTTGCTGTCTCACTCTTACTGCTTACCTACAGCGGCAGACGGGGGCATGTAGGCCCGAGCCTGTAGCCATGAGGCGACTGGTGGCGCTGTATTAGCAGCTCCCTACAGCTGACTCGTGAGCTGACTACAGCTGACTGCGGAGCCGCTGAGCACAGCAGTAATGTGTTATGAGCAATAACTTTTTTATAAATAATTGATTGTCATAGAATAACAACAGTACTGAAGACCCTTATTTTCATTATATATTAAATAAGTGGTAGAATTTATAATTATTAATTTGTTTAATTTCAATAAAAGAGTATGAAATAAATAATCTCTACAGTCTTTCTATGATCATCATCAAAGATTTTTCAATTATTGTGGTGTGCCCTGTGAGTTGATAATAATTGTGCTGTGGTTGTGTTGGGGACCTGATGGCTGGAGGTGCATATTGGCAATATTAAAAATAAAGTTTTTTCTGAATGTGTGTGTGTGTGTGTGTGTGTGTGTGTGTGTGTCAGGTTGAACTTGCAAATTACTTTTTTATAATCCGGCCACCCAACTTGCAAATTGCAAAAGGTGCAATTGCAGCACATAATGTCATTGTCATATGCATTATCGCTTAATTTCATAGAATCATCATAGAAATGTATATGCTTTGAGCCAATACACTTGAACTGTTAAAGTTTTGTAATCCTACCCTTTTTCAAAAATAAACTTGATGTCTGAAAGTTTTGTAGTCCCACCTTTTTTCTAAAATAAACTTGATGTCTGACAATGAATTTTAATTTTGATTGCAACTGTTACATTCACTCAGGGTGTTAATGATAAGTATATTTAAGTCAACATGAATCAATTATTAAAATTTTTTATCTTTTTTGTTGTCTGTATGCAAGCTTAAGTTATGCGGCCAAAGTGATTTTACATTTTAAAATTGGTTAATTAAGAAGTACAAAAGAAATAGATAGTTTTGGGTCTAGGTATCCGGTGGACCAGAAATTATGAATTCTATTTGGCATGGATTTTTAAAGTACGGATGAGCGTTTGCTTCATTATTTTCAAAGTGGATTTAGTTTGTCCATCAATTATTTATGCAAAATGAATTCAAAAGTACTTCATAACAGTAAATTATGTCTATGATTTTTATGTGTTCTGACTAATGATAAAATTTAAATAAAAGAAATTTAAACATAAAGAACTAGATATATCCAAGTCAACATGAATCAATTATTAAAAATTTTTATCTTTTTTGTTTTCTGTAAGCAAGCTTAAGTTATGCGGCCAAAGTGATTTTAAATTTTAAAATTGGTTAATTTTTTTTTACAAGAATTAAAAAGTACAATAGAAATAGATAGTTTTGGGTCTAGGTATCCAGTGGACCAAAAATTATGAATTCTATTTGGCATGGATTTTTAAAGTACGGATGAGCATTTGCTCCATTATTTTTAAAGTGAATTTAGTTTGTCCATCTATTATGTATGCAAAACGAATTCAAAAGTAGTTCATAACAATAAATTATGTCTATGATTTTTATGGGTTCTGGATAATGATAAAATTATATAAAAGTAATTTTAAACAGAAGAACTAGATATATCTAAGTTAACATGAACCAATCATTGAAAATTTTTATCTTTTTTTTAATCATTTTAAGGTTACAAATGAGTATTTGCTACATTTCAATGTAAATTTACATTAAAATAAAGTTATGCAATGTACATTTAAAAAATAGGTAAATACTAAATTGAATTTTTTTTTTTTACATATAAAATTGATTTCCCTTGTACTTTTATAGGTTCTGGTTTATGTCGTAGTTTTACATCAGAATAATTGGATATATCTTAGTTATTGTTAAATTATTTAGAATTTGTTAAGTTCGTGAAATAATTAATCAAGACATATTTCAACAATATTAATGATTTATTTATGGAGTTTGGTTTTTTAAACTTGTGGACAAGAAGGAAATACATTTAAATATTTACCGAATTTACGCAATAAAATCTTTAAAAAATACTTTAAAAAAAGTAATATTTACGGCGATTGGTTTTTTTAAAAGGAGTCTAAATAAAAAGTTATACGCTAAATATAATAATCTTTTTTTGAAAATGAATTAATGAAAGAAGTGAAATCAAAAAATTTATTACGGACGACTTGAGGCCGAATTACTTATTATTTAAAAATAATTTCTCTTCTAAAAGATGATCATATTATGTTGAATCACCTTCAACATACGTAAAATTAACAATTTTTCAATTATAGCACATAGATGGGAAAACACATGCAAATTGCACACAATTCAAACACTTTTTGAAATTAAAATATGTTGTAATTAAGTTAGAAATCAACTAAATCACAATGTATGGCTATACTTGACCTGTAAAAATTTAATATTCTTTGAACTAAATTATCTCGAAAAAAAGCATTGATACCTGTATTTTTTAAATTATATTTTGAATGCTCAGTGTGTTTCTTAACAACATATTTTAATTTTTAATTTTAAAAAGTGTTTGAGTTGTGTGCAATTTGCATGTGTTTTCCCATGTATGTGCTATAATTGAAAAATTGTTAACTTTACGTATGTTGAAGGTGATTCAACATAATATGATCATCTTTTAGAAGAGAAATTATTTTTAAATAATAAGTAATTCGGCCTCAATTCGTCCGTAATAAATTTTTTGATTTCACTTCTTTCATTAATTCATTTTCAAAAAAAGATTATTATATTTAGCGTATAACTTTTTATTTAGACTCCTTTTAAAAAAACCAATCGCCGTAAATATTACTTTTTTAAAAGTATTGGTATTACAATAAAGTATATGAATGAAATTAACAAAATATAATATAGTAATAAAATCATGACAAAGTAAAATAAAATAAAATAAAATAAAATGAATAAAATATGACAGTATACATCAACCATAAGGTAACATAGGCAACAACGACAGACTCATTCGATTTCACTACACAAAAACACGAAGTAATATCATTAAAGACTGATGAAGGATCCTGTAAAGCAGGCAAGCAGCAAAATAATCCCTGCGGCCTGATACTCGAGCTCACGTCTATAAGGTGTAACGTGATCGCTCTTTCTAATCCCAAAAATGTACCTGATCCCACGATTGAGCAGACGCTGCAGGATGAGATCCTGTTCCCCCGAGATATTACAGTACACAAGCGAGCAATAGTCAATGATGGGAAAGAGCAGGGTCTGCACAAGGTGCTTACGCAGTTCAAAGGTGGTGCTGCACCTGAAGTGGTTAAGACGTGAAAGTGAAAATTTTTATGTGAAATAAGTGAATTATATCAAACAAGGATGAAATTATTAAAATTTTGATAATTTTGATGTAAAAAAAGGAGTTTTTTGGTTTTTTCGATTTTAATGAAAAATTTCCTCTTGTAGTATACATTTTTTTTTCGGAAAGTAGACGTTTCAACGAAAAAATAGTGCCCTGACAGAAATTTTTAAAATCAAATTTGATAACCCTTTCAAAATTTTGAAGTTTAACGCTTTTTTGCGAAAAATAGTTAGTGACACGAATAAACTCCTGAACAAAAACTTCCGCGAAAAAACTCTCGAATTAAAACTCCGGTCGTATAAATTTCCGCAAAAAAACTCCCGAATTTCGACAAAATAAGTTCCTAATAAATGTACTTTGGCTAAACTTCAAACTAAACAACAAACAATGCAGTGGTGAGATGGCACAATGCATTTGCTGGTCGTGTAGGCAAACATCATGCAGAAATGAGTGTATTTATTGAATGTTTGAAAAATGAACAAAGTTCTACTGAATTGATAATAAATCAATTAAAAATTTGTGCTGATGTAGCAGGTCCGAAGAGAAAAAAATATAAGGATTACGACCAAAGATTAGAAAATGTTGTCGCACAGTATGACAGAGAAGATGTTATAGATTATTTACGGAATGTTGCTGCTCTAATAGTTATTTAAAATTCAACGCTATATTACATCGATATACTTACATTTTTAATTTTCTCCTGTTTAATTTCATAATAATGCCGCTTCTACAGTTTTTCAAAATAAAAGTTACACATATTATATCAATGAAGTTATATTTTTAATTTAATTCTTTGTTTATTATTTATCTGTTGAAATCATTTATCAACGATATTCAAAATTTTAATTTTAATTGTAACTTAAAGTATTATTGAAATGTGTTCGATTGTTATTGTTTAGAAATGTGTAACTCAATGTAAATGAACGATTATATTGTGTAGAAAAATAAAAGTTTTTTTTTTTAATACAAATTTCTTTAAAACTTTATTAAAGGATGTTTTTTTGTGGGATTTTTCTCTTCGGGAGTTTTTTCGCGGAAGTTTTTTCGTCGGGAGTTTTGATTCGGAAGTTTATTCATGTAATCAAATAGTTGATTTCTCGGAAATGGTTTGATATTTTTTCACAAAAAAGTTATAAAAATTTTTCACATAAAAACCTTCAGTTTCACCAAAAATTATGAAATTTAAAAAGTTTTTGTGCCTGGGACGCATCGAAAAAGGAAATCTTATGTTTTTCACGTTTTTCTCGGAAAATATTGACTTTTCCGGAAATACTCATATTATAAAAGCGTCGTCTGCAACGACTCGTAATAGTACTGCCTAAAATCGGTATAAATATATTTTACAGTTTTCATTATAAATCGTTATATTTTTAGTGTTTTCTCATTACAGTACATTCTCATTACGACGGCATGAAATTTTTTTGCATAAATTAAATAAAAAAATTATTGGTTTTGTTCATAAACTGAAAAAATACTGTGAATATAAACTATAAAATAACTAACTCTCAAGCATGGGATCAAAAGCTGCAAATAACCCATCAAAGCCACTTTTAAAGGATAGATCTTCCTCCACAAGCCAAGAAGAGAGTCTTGATGAAAATTTAAAACCATTATGGTCACTGATTGAATCTAAATTTTCTAAAGTATTTGAGAAGCTGGACTCTAATTCTGACAAAATTATGAATCTTAATGGCAGAGTAACAAATTTAGAACTTGACAAACTAAACAGTGAAGTTAGAATATTCAAGGAATTTAAGGAAAGATAATCAAGAGAAAAAACTTTATTTTGTTCAAGTTTAATGATTCAAAAAATTCTGAAAAAACTGATCTCCAGAATATAAAAATTTTTTTTCTCAACTCTTCAGTTGCTGATGACATGCCATTCACTGTTAATGAGATCAAAGTTTCTAGATTAGGAAAATCTTTCAAGAAAGAAGTGACTCGCCCTCTGCAAGTTAAGTTAGATTGTGCTGACTCAGTCCCCTGGGTCATACACAATAAAATTGATATATTTCCAGAGGATATATCAGCCGCATTTGATCAAACTCTTGCTCAGAGAGAGTACTTTAAAAAACTAAAAACTGAATTTGGAAGCGTTTACTTTTTCTCTCAAAAAGAAATATGACTTACGTGTAATATTCCCACCTCCTTAACTGGTGCGAATATTATATATATCTTGGAAGGCCGCTATTCTTGTCTGAAAGCCTAAATGCTTCTACCTGGATCCGGTCTTCCTTTTATTATTCTTATTTTTATTAAAATAAAGCTTCGATCAAAATATAATTTTATTAGGTCTAATTTTTTTTTTTAGATACTAATTATATGTGGCCTGCTGGCTCAAAACTCAGAAAACTCAAAATATGAAAAATATAAAATCAGTTAGAAAGAAAAGAGTATAAAGTAATCATTACATTTAAACAAGTTAACTTGATAGCAAAAAAAATGTTGGTGAAAATTTAATTATATTTAGTAACAACAATTAAAGAAAGAAAACTAAAGTACTTACATGAAAATTTGGATAAATACTAAGTTTTAGAAAAGATAAAAAAAGTAAGAATTGAAATCGAGTTTAATCAGCTTGATTAATTTTTCCTGAAACTAAAAACGGGCAAGCGGGAATATTCTCAGCATAGTATAGAAAAATAAAGTTTATTATAATAACGATAACGATTTATTCAGAGCGTAATTTCATTCCGTCGTAACGGCTACAGAGTTTAAATAATTTGGCAATATTAATTACGTTCGGAGGCTAATATGCTAATATGGAAATAAACCTGGCAGTGAGCTTTCGAAGAGTCAAACGAGAAAAAAAAAGAAAAAAAAATATATTTACCGAAGTTTTATTCACGCTGGTGCAGGTCCCTTTTTTTATTTCGACGGGATTTTTATTCATCGTTAGAATTTTCACGACGTTTCAAGGACGAGAGCGTACCAGAAGAAAAAAATATAGTATAAGTAATTTAGTAATTGTTTGGATCTCAGCTCTGCTTGCATCTCCCACTCAATTGAAACTGACGGGCTATTGCCCCGTTTATAATGTGAGCTGAGACCAAACAATATTCAAGAGTATAAAAAAAAATGTTAGTCTCGCCGATATGTATAGTAAAATGACGGGTTATCTCTCCCGCAGGTTCCTGTGAAGTAAGGGATGAAGCACGAATGCGTCCACTCGAATTGTCCAGACTTCCGGAACTCCAACGACCAAAAAAAAAAAAACCGCGCGGTGCCGCGGCTTGATTCCACTTCTCCGAATTAAAACACGAGTTTCAATCGAGAGAGAGAAAAAAAAAGAATCAAGTAAATCGCGTCACGCTGTTCAAACTTGAACAGAAAAAAAAGGTCTACCTACTCTTGGAATATTAAATAAAACAAAATTTACGATATTAATTTTATTTGAAAGCTATATTTGAGAGTAGAAGAGGTAGACTATAAGTGTCCTAGGTTGAGGACTTCGGTTAGCAGGATACCTCGGTCCTGGCTTATGAAACGGGTGGGAGTGCGCAAATTTTAGTTGTGCTCCCGTAAATCAGAAATTTCGCGTCGCGTTATGGGAGTGGGGATCGCGGTGTTGTCAAAATTTTCTTTCGCGCCGCTCACTGCCTGATTTGAATCCAACCACAAACTAAATATATAAGTAAAAATAATTACATAAATAAACAAGAGAAAAAAAATATAAGTCAGGTAGCAAGTATCTGTACTCGTTCGAGTACACTGCGAACGGGAACGTTGCAATCTATCTATGCAATAATTGATTCAGGTAGTTTATCAGCGAAGAGAGAGAAAAAAATATTTTAGCTATTTATTGCTCTCAATTTAGAAATGTAAAAGGAGAAAAAAAAAATATTACAAAGATGAATATATATATGTGGATCGTTACTGGAAAGTCACACAAGGTATAGTCAATAAGGAGACTAAGGTTCGCTTTAATTCCAATTTAATTATTCAAATACCAAAAGAAAATTACATTGCATATTCAAATTGCCTTTACAGTAGGTCTTCCACCTCGTCAAACAATATTCAATCCACAATAAAAAAAAAATATATAGAAAAAGGCAGTCGGGACAGTGAGCTACTAGATAGAATAATACTTTCCGCAGATTCAATTTAGCAAAATTACATCAATTCTATAGGACTAATAATAAAAAAACTCCGCGTACATCATGATTTCACAATAATTATTTGGAGGATTATGTGCTATAATCACTCGGCCGCAGCAAGAGAGGAGGTCCTCGGACCGTATATTTTGGCTGCCCGGAGAAAAAGAAAATTTTCTCTGTCGCTATTCATATACTTTTCCTACTCTCACTACTTGGAGTTTCTTTCTAAGCTCGTTAGAGATCGTCTTTTTATTGGAGAGATAAATCTTCCAATTAATCGGGACTAGTAATGACCCCTAAAAAAAAATCACCGATTATAAGAGTAACTTACGGGTTCTCGACACAGCAGGAGGAGATTCCTGCGAGTTATCTCGACCAGGACCCCGAAGAAAAGAAAAAAAAAAAGTTATATTTATTATTTTTTTATGACGAAAAGTACGCCTCAATTTATTTGTAGACGCAAGAAAGAAAATGATTTGATTGCACTCGCGATTACTAATCACACGCCACGTTATTTCGACCGTTCAAACGAGTTTTTAGAAAAAATTTAATTTTTGCGTTTGAACAATAAGAATAGAATGCCGCTAGTGGGCCCGGAGCGGTCTATTTATAGGTGCCCGATTATAATTTGGGAGACCAATAAACGGCCTTCCTTAAGGCTACAGGGAAATTTGCTTTGGTTGGTGGGGGGCGTAGGCAAAGGTAGTGACCCCGTGCCAAGGTGTGCCCAGTGGTCGCTACGCTGATTGCCTCTCCCCCTCCTATGTCTTACGCGACCGGTAGTGAGAATCTTCACGCATGCCGGAAGAAGGTAAGATGCCTGAGCGAGAAGGGTAAATTACGGTCATCGCTCTATCAGCTTATGTGACCGTGAATATTGAAATAATCGTATAGCCGCTTTACAGGCGCGACTAAAAAAAATACTTTCTATTACGGCTTATTATTTAAGACCTGCGAAGGTACAGTATCCCTTGGTACTGACACCTTGCATAGCCCCCTTCGAACTAAAAAATTTTTCTAAACAATAAACAATTTTTAAGTTTTCAAGAAATTTTACCCACTGCCCTGCCATTATTTAAATGATATATATATATGGTAATAATAATAATAATAACAAACTTTCTTATAATCTAACTAGGAAACAATTTTAAAGTTTTATAACAGCAACAAAAAAAAACCAAGAAAAATCTTATAGTTATGTTTGTATGGTCTCTTTTTTCAAAAACAAACACTTTCAAAAATTTTCACTTATGCCCCCCACTGTCACTCTTTTACCCCCACTTCACTGCACTTGGTGATGGCCTTGGTTGGTGACGATGGTATTTGGGCGACTCGTACTTTGTCCTGGAAGCGGACCTTCTTACCTCTTGACAGCCAGTGTGTGATTACCATTTTCTGGTATTTTCGTTGTTTGTCAGCCTGAGCTTCTTCCTTTTGTTGGAGTCGGGCTTGCATGACCTCCTCCTGTTGTGTATTTCTCTTTATTAGGGCTTGTTCTGCCCTTTCCAGAGCTCGCTGCTTGATGGATGCTTCGACCTCAGCCATCCAGGCGGTTACGTGTTCGGAGGGCATGATCTCTAGCCAGTCTTTCTTCCAAGCCTCCGGATCTGGTTGCCTTTCGGCGATTTTTGCCAGACGGGGATCTTGGAGCGGGAGGACTCTTTTTTTGATCCGGTCCCGGAAACGCTCACGGATCTTTTGGGCCGTGACCTCGGCTTGCATGTCCTTGAGCGATTTCCACTCTTCTTCAGGCCTCATGATATTGCTAGCCTGAAGTTTGGTCCATTCGTCCTGCTGGCTGCTTGACAGCCCTTTTAACCATGCTTGTGTTTTTCTATATAAGTGGATCTGGCCATGTGTGGTAATCAGCCCATGCATTAACTGCTTGAGCTTATCTTCTCGTCGTTGCTTTATGGACCTCTTGGCTTCGAGCTTTGCTTCGTGCCGAGCTTGCAAGGTTTGTATTTGTTTTTATACCTTGTCCATTTTTTTTTTAAAGCTTGTCGTTCTCTTCTTCTTCGTTTTGCCTGGTTGTTTATTGGTAAGCCGACCTCTCTGGGTGTCTGGACCACATCTGCAAGCTGACGTTGTTTTTGTAGCTTAGCCTTCTTATTCCTCATAGTACGGACGTAGCGCTGTACTGTGAAATAAACCTTTTAGACGTTTACCCTTATTATCGGTGAGTTTATATGTACAATCATGATGTCGCGCTACTATAAAGTAAGGACCGTTGTACAGCGGTAGGAATTTTGCTATTGTTGAATCGCAAGCCCTCGAAATATTGCTAGCCTTTACTAGCACCCTATCTGCAGGGTTGTACTTAACTAGTTGGTGGCTAGTGTTGTACTTTTCCGCGCGCGCTTCACCGATTTTTTTCATCCTTTCACCTGCAATCTTTATCTTTTCTTCGTGGGTCAATATCCCAACCTTTCTTTCTGGGGTTATTTCGGCCAATGACGTATAGGTTCTACGTTAAACTGGAGTTCTTTCGGAGTGAAGTCTGTAATCTCATGAGGGATCTCGTTCAGGCAAAGCTCTATCTGACTAAGGAAGGAAGCCCAGTTTTTATGGTTGTGTAAGGTTAAAGTACGCATATAGCGCCCTATCTCCTTATTAACCCTCTCAATAATGTTACTTTGGGGGTGACGTTTGCTTGAGAAAACAACCTGGATACCTTCCCCCTCGATTCTTTGTACCCAAATTAGAGTGTTAAATTGAGACCCGTGATCTGATATCAATTTTTTCATTTTTCCGTGAGTAGGTATATAATTATCGAAAATTTTCTTTATGACAATCTGAGTGGTCGCCCTCTTTATTGGATATAGTTTCTCGATTTTTGAAAATGCATCATGAGCCACCAGGATATATTTGCAACCCCCTCTGGACGTGGGTAGCATACCCATGAAGTCGATTGAAGTCAGTTCTTTAATGGTGGAGGGCAAAATAGGACTTGAAACAGCCGCCGAGCTCTGAGTATAGCTTTTATTTCTTTGACACGAATCACAACATCTCACAAAATTTGCAATCACTTTCTTACATTTTCTATAATAGAAATCTGGATTCAACAATCTTACCATTTTCTTAGCCCCCGGATGGCTATAAATCTCATGCACCGCTCTAATAAAATCGACAACAACACCCCTTGGCAAAATAATTTTAGGATCGAGTTTAGCCTGAGTTTTACATAACATACCCCCAATTATCTCGAAGCCTGGGACCAATTCGTCCTTCTCTAGCTTCCTAATGATCAACCCCAACTCTTCATCCCCTTTTTGAGATTCTTTGAGGTTCTTTAATAGTTTTTTGATCGTAACATCAGGTTCTTTCATAAACGCGGCTGCCACCAAAGCATTGGTCCCCCTATCGACCTCAGGATGTCCCATCCTCGATAATAAGTCCGCGATCTCGTTATCTACCCCCTTTATATAGGAGATTTTTACTCCGAAATCACTGATAGCCAAAGCCCATCGATACAGCCGTCCCGTTAAATGTTGACACGTAAAAAGAAATTTCAGGCTTTTATGATCATATTTAACCGTGACTCTAGCTCCCAAAATATAAGTCCGGTTTTTCATCAACGCCCATTTAATCGCGTTGAGCTCTTTCTAAGTCGCAAAGTATTGTTGTTTGGCCAGGTTCAGGGTCTTGCTCGCACATGATACTATCCGGAGTTGCCCTTCCTCGTCATACTGGGCCAGTAAACATCCCATCCCTCTATCCGAACTATCGGTGTATAAAACAAACTCCCTATCTTTGATTGGGTAGTATAGACAAGCTTCCTCGCAAAACAGCTTTTTGGTTTTGTCCAAGGCTAGCTGATGTTGCTCGGTCCACTGCCATTTTTGTCCAGCTTTCAAAAGATCAAAAAGTGGAGCAGCTTCGTAGGCTATCCTATTTGTAAACTTCGCACAGAAATTTATCAATCCCAGGAATGCCCTTAATTGCCTGACATTACGAGGTTGAATAAAATCATGAATACCTTGCACTTTACTTGGGTCAATCACGATTCCCTCCGGGGTTAATATGTGTCCTAGAAACTTCATTTTTTTCCGAAATAGTTCAACCTTCGCGAATTTAATCGTTATTCCCCTCTCCAGAATTCGCGAGAAAAGCATCTCAAGATGCACAAAGTGTTCTTTAATCGATTTTGAATACTGCAACCAGTCATCAACGAAGTCGATCACAAATTTCAACCCTCTTAAAACGGTCTCCGCGGCCCTTGAGAGTGCAGCCATTGATACTTTCGTACCAAAGGGTACTCTCTTGAAGCAATACGTCTTTCCCTGCCATTGAAAGGCTGTATATTTTCGTGACGCTTCATCCAGATTGCACTGCCAAAAAGCTGCCGTCAGATCTATAGACGAGAGCACTTTAGCCCCCCCCCCCCGAGTTGTGATAGCGCTTCGTCAACTCTGACCGGGTTGTCAAAATCATCCAACAACCGTTCGTTCAACTCGCGTGCATCTAAACACAATCTCAAACTTCCATCTTTCTTTATGACCGCGACCAAAGGATTGATGTACGGGCTTTGGCATCGTTCTATGACGTCAAAGTCCAACATCCTCTGTATTTCCTTGGCTACAGCTTCCCGGTGCTGTAAAGGTTTTGGATATGATTTTTTCAAATATGGTGATTTGTCCGTAATTTCAAATTTGTATACAAAATCTTTAAAAGCCCGGGCGTGTCACTAAAAATATCCCGGTATTTATCTAATAAATTAAACAATTGAAATTTATCATCATTACTCAATTCATTTATCGGATTTATCTTATCCCAGATCTCGGGATCTGAAATACGCGTACTTCTCGAGTGTGTTTTGGGTTCGAAATTTTCTTCCTTAATATACGCGATGATTTCCACCTTATCAATTAAATCTTTCTTTACAAAATCGATACTCGCATCTTCAAAATTTAAACAATTATCTCCGATATTAATTTTAAAATCAAAAGCACGAATAACGTCACGCCCAATAATGCAAGACCTTATTAGTTTTGGCACTATCATCAAAACCCCATCCCGTTCCACCGACCCTAATTTAATTGGGGCAAAGATTTGTTTCTTCAGTTTCACTGTCTTTTCCCCGACAAAACCAGTCGCTTGCAACCCAATTACTGGCAGAGTGGGTAAATTTCCCCATATTTCCTTAAAACTATTATATAAATCCTCGCTTATACAACTTATACTACTACCGGAATCTATATACGCCATTACTTCTACATTATTTATTAGAATGGGTACTTCCGGCTCTATATATAGGGGCCTTTTATCAGTGCAGTTCCCCTGGTCCAACAAAAAGTCCCTAGGGCAATCAAAAATCGAGATTACACACGGATTAACCGAATCTTGACTAAGGTCTGACCTAACACTGACCCCTCTACTGAACTTCCACCTGGCTCTAAATTAACTTGATTCTCACACTCCTGACACGTCTCGCGATTAACCACACCTTTCGTTGTAACAAGGGAGGGGTAATTATAATTTACACCCATACCCGAGGCACTTGTTACAACGTAGCCTGGTTTTCCGAGCTTGCGGAGCTTTCCTCCACATTCTCCTCCTCTATCATCTCCTGAATGCTTACGTCATTCACCTGAGCTGACCTCGGCATCTGACGATTATTATTATTATAATTATTATTATTACGCGTATACCCATTTCCACCCTGACCACGATTATTGTTATTATTATTAAATGACCGATTTGGGGTTGATGCTCTAAAATTTGAATTTCCCTCCTGGCCCTGATTGGGATTACTACCATTACTCAAAAGTCTATTAGGCACACCCCCACGATTTAATGATACTTCTGAAAAATTCTCTCGCCGCATAGTGTCAAAAGTAGAATTTAAAGCACACCCGTTTTCGAAGGTATCTAATAATTCCAAAAACTCGTTAATTGTAGTAATTCCACGCATTCTAAAAGCAGCAGCTACCTGCTCATCAAAATGGCGTGAGAGAGTGAACAAAATATAATTATCCTCCGGAGGATAATCTAAAGATTTCAAATCGTTCATGATCCTGATTGCATACTCACTCCGACTCAAATTATTCTCAGCCTTATAATAGCCTTGCTCAAGATTACGGCGAATATTTTGTTGTCTCTCTCTGCTCCAGAATCTAACCCCGAAAGCCCGCCTGAAACTTTCAAAATCGTTAATTGTATCCCCAGCAAAGATATACCAATCCAACGCGATTCCCTTCAGGGATTGGTCTAAAATATGTCTCAAACGTTGGGGTGGTATGTTCATTGCTTCAATATATGCTTCTAAGGCCCGCAAGTAACGCGATGGACGTTCGTTCTCTGTGCCCTGAAAAGTAGGGATTTCCATCCGAATATCAGCAAGGGCTGGTGCGTTGATGACGTTACCGCGATTATGATTATCCTCGCCCCCGTTATTTATTTGGGGTTGATTATCCCTCCCTATCTCGCGGTCATGTTCCCTATTATTTACTCGCATAGTCGCACCTCCTCCCCGATTTATAGTCTCTGGGTTGTTTGGTCTAGCTGGATTCTCAACCCGGGGTTGTGCTTGCCCACCCTGGGTATCATTGCGCACATCGAACCGATCAATCAAAACATTATGCATGTCCAGGACTCGTGCTATGTTTCGCCCCTGTACGTCAGTACGATTTCGCAGCATATCAAGATCCTGTGTAAAATTAGTTCGATTACGAGTCAATTCCTCGCAATTAAGGTCTAATTGATCCATTCTCCGTGCACACTGATCTATCCTTTGGGATTCCCGCTCATTCCTTTCTCGCGTTTGGGTTTCGTAAACCATTAAATGGTTGGTGCGATGCGAAAGTTTAGCTGTCGTTGCCTCTTGCCGAGCCATACGTTCCTCCGTACGCCTTTGTACCTGATCAAGCTCATCCCTCATGGCTTGGATCTCGCGACGCATGTCGTCCAGGCTCATAGTTCCAGCGACCGGCTGCAGTCTACCCGATGCCTGCGAGGCGTTGTTAGTATCCCCCCTAAGGGTTGAGTTTATTAGGTTATGGGGTGCCGGGAATTCAAAAGCTCCACTCGCATTTGCAGCATCCCCTTCTAAAGGTTGGACCCCACTAATACTATTCCCTGGCTCATAAGGTGGGGGTGGGTCTACCGTCTCTTCCTCTTGGAGGGCCCCTATAACTTCCTCTTCGACCTCCTCTACCGTTCGTCCCCGAGCTGGTCTACCCCGCCTTCGCGTAGCCATCTTAAAAAAAAACTATAAGTATAACTCTGTCAGTGTAAACGTTATTAGGCTCTATCTGACTTTTTTTTTTTTTTTTCTTTTTTTTTTTTTAATGAATAAACCAAAGTTCAAATTCTATCTCCCTAAAAAAAATTTGACGTGTCTTTGGCCTCCCCGAATGCTTTGGTGGCAAAAAACAGAATCTGCCAAGGTATATGACGCAAAAAAAAAAAAAATAATATAATTATAAAAGAAACTATCAAAATCAAAGAAGCTCAAACCCGGCTGTACACCTCAACTTAGGTAGACAAGCCCCCCCCCCTTTGCCTCTCGATCCTCAATTATTATAAATAAACAAATAAATAAAATACAAGAGTTAAACAAAAAAATAATAAGAATTATCTCCGTTACCTATTTCTATTAATCTAACAATTTATTTTACTCCCACCCACTTTATTACGTTCATAAAATTCCTCTCTCTTTCTCACTATGATTGCCGTTTCTCCCTAAACAATAATCCCGGATTGTCAGTAATTCTTCAACCATGTATAAAAGAAAACTCTATATTCAGATCGCAATATAATGAGATCAAATTCCCCACTACTCACGACCGTCCTTTTCCCCACCTATCAATAAGTATTCCAACCAGCAACAAATTATATTGGGATTAACTAGGCCAAACTAGTAATAATAAAAAAAAAGGAAATGGTCACGATTTTTTTTTTTTTTTTTTTTTTTTTTTCTTTTTGAAAAACTCGCTTCTGCCTCTCGAATTAGAAAGATAAATATTTCAGGTGAAAAAAATTTCAATCAGTCTCTATGGACTTATACTCATCGAGTTTTGCGACGCCGGCTTCGTGGAAAATCGTTTCTCCACTTTTCAAACAATAGCGCGTTTTGCTATATGCCGTACGTCTTTACCTGCACTTCAATAACAATCCCAGGCATACAAATATTTCGTAACGGCTCGTAGCTCACTGTCTTACAATTAACCCAAAATCTTTTGAAAGACCTTGACCCTGTGTGACTGATCCTGGCACCGACCCGATCTCGGAATGCGAATTTGAATAACAACACGAGAAAGAGAAAAGAATTTCATATAAACAGTAAGTCGATGATCTATTTCCTCCTCGGACTCTTCCTCGGAGCTCTCATGATCTTCGAGTTTATTTACCCGAATTTCCAGCTTATCACAGTCGTTTTTAATGTAATTAATATTACTGTGGATTTTCTTAAGCAAGAGAGTGGTTTTATTATTATTATTCTCTACAACGTGCTCTATCTCCTTAAATTCTTCATCGACGTGATTTTGAAGATAAATATTTGTTTGCTCCGAGTCGCGTAATCGGTTTTCGAATAATAAGTTCTCGAATTTTATTTTTGCAATTTTATTCTCCAAGGAATTTAACCTTGCGAGAATATTCGTGATGTTTTTCGAGTTTTGAACCTCGTTCTTCTCTATAATAACACGCTCACTGGCGTGTACTTTATTTAAGATTACGCTCGCGATTTTATTTAGTAATATTAAAATCAGCATTAGAAAATTTGGAGGGTACCACCGTATTAACGGAATAAGATTGAAACTAAATTTATTCAAGCCGTGAAAAGAGAAGGTTTTCGGTCTCCTGTGGAGATTGATCGGTTAAATTTGATTCTGACTTATGATGCCAGCAAAAACAAATCACAGGTTCCTGTGTTTGCGGGTCCCACCGAGGGTACCATGGAAGCGTTTACTTTTTCTCTCAAAAAGAAATATGACTTACGTGTAATATTCCCACCTCCTTAACTGGTGCGAATATTATATATATCTATCTATGCATTAATTGATTCAGGTAGTTTATCAGCGAAGAGAGAAAAAAAAAGAATCAAGTTGATCGCGTCACGCTGTTCAAACTTGAACAGAAAAAAAAGGTCTACCTACTCTTGGAATATTAAATAAAACAAAATTTACGATATTAATTTTATTTGAAAGCTATATTTGAGAGTAGAAGAGGTAGACTATAAGTGTCCTAGGTTGAGGACTTCGGTCAGCAGGATACCTCGGTCCTGGCTTATGAAAAGGGTGGGAGTGCGCAAATTTTAATTGTGCTCCCGTAAATCAGAAATTTCGCGTCGCGTTATGGGAGTGGGGATCGTGGTGCTGTCAAAATTTTCTTTCGCGCCGCTCACTGCCTGCTTTGAATCCAACCACAAACTAAATATATAAGTAAAAATAAATATATAAATAAACAAGAGAAAAAAAAATAAAAGTCAGGTAGCAAGTATCTGTACTCGTTCGAGTACACTGCGAACGGGAACGTTGCAATCTATCTATGCATTAATTGATTCAGGTAGTTTATCAGCGAAGAGAGAGAAAAAAATATTTTAGCTATTTATTGCTCTCAATTTAGAAATGTAAAAGGAGAAAAAAAAAATATTACAAAGATGAATATATATATGTGGATCGTTACTGGAAAGTCACACAAGGTATAGTCAATAAGGAGACTAAGGTTCGCTTTAATTCCAATTTAATTATTCAAATACCAAAAGAAAATTACATTGCATATTCAAATTGCCTTTACAGTAGGTCTTCCACCTCGTCAAACAATATTCAATCCACAATAAAAAAAAAATATATAGAAAAAGGCAGTCGGGACAGTGAGCTACTAGATAGAATAATACTTTCCGCAGATTCAATTTAGCAAAATTACATCAATTCTATAGGACTAATAATAAAAAAACTCCGCGTACATCATGATTTCACAATAATTATTTGGAGGATTATGTGCTATAATCACTCGGCCGCAGCAAGAGAGGAGGTCCTCGGACCGTATATTTTGGCTGCCCGGAGAAAAAGAAAATTTTCTCTGTCGCTATTCATATACTTTTCCTACTCTCACTACTTGGAGTTTGTTACTAAGCTCGTTAGAGCTCGCCTTTTTATTGGAGAGATAAATCTTCCAATTAATCGGGACTAGTAATAACCCCTAAAAAAAAATCACCGATTATAAGAGTAACTTACGGGTTCTCGACACAGCAGGAGATTCCTGCGAGTTATCTCGACCAGGACCCCGAAGAAAAGAAAAAAAAAAGTTATATTTATTATTTTTTTACGACGGAAAGTACGCCTCAATTTATTTGTAGACGCAAGAAAGAAAATGATTTGATTGCATTCGCGATTACTAATCACATGCCACGTTATTTCGACCGTTCAAACGAGTTATTAGAAAAAATTTAATTTTTGCGTTTGAACAATAAGAATAGAATGCCGTTAGCGGGCCCAGAGCGGTCTATTTATAGGTGCCTGGTTATGATTTGGGAGACCAATAAACGGCCTTCCTTAGGGCTACAGGGAAATTTGCTTTGGTTGGTGGGGGGCGTAGGCAAAGGTAGTGACCCCGTGCCAAGGTGTGCCCAGTGGTCGCTACGCTGATTGCCTCTTCTCCTCCTATGTCTTACGCGACCGCTAGGGAGAATCTTCACGCATGCCGGAAGAAGGTAAGATGCCTGAGCGAGAGGGGTAAATTACGGTTATCGCTCTATCAGCTTTTGTGACCGTGAATATTGAAATAATCGTATAGCCGCTTTACAGGCGCGACTAAAAAAAATACTTTCTATTACGGCTTATTATTTAAGACCTGCGAAGGTACAGTATCCCTTGGTACTGACACCTTTCAAATTGGATACTAGGGAAGAGAAAGGTGAACTGGACTTATCCATCAGATTCAGTCATGGAGTTCCATACATTACAAACAAAGAGAAAGATGCATAGCTTCACAAAAATCAAAATCAATTAAGTATTTATTACCAAAACATTTATAGTATAAAAGGTTGAATTGCAGAATTTAGTTCATATGTAAATTTGCTCAGTGATATTCACATACTGATTCTCACAGAGACCTGGTGACTGTGTAAGTGACTGTGAACTTGGCCTATTTGAATATAATGTGTTTAGATGCGATAGGTCTATATTTACTTGTCATAAAAGTGGTGGTAGTGTTACACTCATTGCAGTAAGGAAATTTTTAAAATGCACAGAAATTTCAGCGATCGATAACTCATATGAACAAGTATTATTGCAAATTGAAGTGAATAAAACTATTATAATTATTGGTACAGTATAGATTCCAACATCATCATCAGCTGATTATTATGAAGGGTACATTTCCAATTTACAAACATCACTTAGCAAGTATGTCAATTTAACTGTTATGAGTAAACTGCTTATTATAGGAGATTTTAATGTTCCTGGTTATGAGTGGTTTACTTTTAACAATCAATCCATAGCGAGAGGGTCACACACATCTTCAGATATTATATTTGCAGCATCACCATTAAATAACTTTTGTTCCAGTCACCAGCTTGTTCAACTGAATTCCTTCAAAAATTCTTGTGGCAATATTTTGGATTTAGCACTCACAAATATAAAAAATATTTTATTAGAAAAAAGATGAATCTATTTTTGATTGTGATAAGTACCATGATGCTCTTTTATTACATATACCAGCTGAAATAACTGTTACATGTGATGCCGAAGAATATTTTTATGATTTTAAGGAAGCAAATTTCTTCAAAATACTTGAAGCCCTAAATAATTTAGACTAGCCGACAGACTTTGTTACCAGAAATATTGATCTCAATAATCTAGCAAATAATTTAACCACTGTGATCTCTGAAGAAATTAAAAAAAATTTACCAAAATATTTGTATCTCAATATAAATTTCCTATTTGGTTTTCCAGTGAATTAAAAAATCTTATAATTGATAAAAAGAAGCACCATAAACTGTTTAAAAGCTTTGACTCTAACTATCATTATGATATTTTTAAAAAACTGCGTTCCAAATGTAAGTTGCTGTCAATTAGAGACAGGAAAAATTTTGACACACTTGCTGAAAATAGACTGAAGGAAGTTGCTTCATGCTTTTACAAATATGTGAATAACACTGATAAATCAAGAAGTCTTCCCTCGCAAATGCACTTAAATGGCACTAAGGTAAATAATTTTATATTACCCGTACTCTAAAATGCGTATTTTACGCATTCAAAAGAGCTATTTTGAGTGTGTAAAATCGCACATTATGATTGTGCTCATGTTGATAGAGCTGCCATCTATTAATTTAAATTCAAAGCTGAGCAGCAGGCACATTTGGTTTTAGCTGCTTTTGCTTGTTGCAAGTGTCTTGCTGCGGCCTACGGCTCATATCATTAATCGTCCGTGTATTTTACAGAATAATACTTTTTTATAAAAATCAAACGTCAAGTATAGGTAGTTATTAAAAGTTTTATTTTTTTCTTTTTATAAAAAGTCTACTTAGTTAAAAAGAAAACGTACATAACCTCGGCCATCAAGTTGTGTGGCGTGCAGCGGTGAGGCTACGTAGATTTTGCTAATCATATTTTACAAAATAATAATTAGCAGTTGAAATATATTTACTTAAATAAAAATCTGCTTATAGTCAAAAGTGTAATAATAATAGTATCAAATGTTATAAAAAGTGTTTAAACTGTAAGTTGAAGTTAACTTAGGAAGAACAGTGTGTTTGATTTCAAAAATATATTTTATTTTAAAACACATTAGACTATATTACTAAGGATTAAATGTTTTTAAACACAAGCAACTACCTCAGTTTTTGGCTTGAGCACCGGCGGAGACCGCGACTTCAAAAAATTAACGTCGGGAAAAATTAGGTGTAGGTACTTACATAAACAGTAAACACAACACCGAGACAGCGGCCGGCGGCGGCAGCGTGGAGAAAGCAGACGACACTGGCAGCAGCTGTGTTTTGATGACCGAGCTTATACTTATATTAATGATTATTTCGGGATCATTTTTGTGCATCAGTTTCAACGTTAGCATTCCTAAGTAAACAAATCAAGCGACGCTAAATCGTGAAATCTTTTCTCCTTACAAATTTACAACGCGCTGTTGTGAGTTCGAGTTCGAGGCCGCGGTAAAAAACGTACACTATAGCAAACCCATGTATATTATATAGTGTACAGCTAAAACCAAAGTACCCATGCTAGCAAGAACAACTATGACGGTCTGCTAGCAGGATCTAACCTATCAATCTAAAAATTTAAAAGTTTAGCCAAATTCTGTCAATAAATTCACACTTTTGACGCATTTTCGAGTACTCGTAATATAAAATAGTATACATAATGCGTGCGTAAACTGCATTGTTCACACACTTGTGCTATTGGCGTCGGCAAAGCCGACGCCAGCACGCGTGCGTGAATGATGCATTTTACGCACTTATTATATAATATACTATTCAAGATATTGTTAATTTATTTGCAGATAAGTTCAGTGAAGTATATAGTGACTGTGATTTGAGTAATACAACTGTAAATAGACTGGATGTTGACAGCTTATCTTCCATGGAATTCACTATTGAGGAAGTATATAACCGTATCATACTTGTGAAAAATTGTGTGGGTCTACTAGCACCAATTCTTAAAGACATTTTTAATCTTTCTCTGAAGAGTGGTGTTTTTCCTGATCAGTGGAAACTCAGTTATATAACCCTCTTACGTAAATCTGGTGATGTGACTGTTGTGAATAATGATCGCCCTATCTCTAAGTATGATGTGTTTTGTAAATTATTTGATTCTTTGATGTGTGATAGATTGAGATTACATGTTGATAGATACATAGTATCAAACCAACATGGTTTTTTTAAAGGTAGATCCACATCATCAAATTTATGTAATTATGTAGATTTTATTGTGAATGAATTGAATGAAGGTCACACGGTTCACTCTATTTACACCGATTTTAGAAGGGCTTTTGATACTGTAAATATATCTTTATTACTTAAAAAGTTGGAAGTGTACGGTATAGAAGGCGTCGTATTGAGATGGTTTGAATCCGCATTGACTGGCAGCATTCAAAGAGTAAAACTTAAGGGTTTTTCATCTAAATCAATTAATGTTAGCTCTGGAGTTGGTCAAGGGTCACATTTGGGTCCAATTTTGTTCTTGATTTTTATTAATGATATAGGCTCTTGCATAAATTATTCCGAATATCTTCTTTTTGCGGATAATATGAAGATTTTTAAGACAATATTTAGTTTACAGGATAGAGTCTATTTGCAGATTGATTTAGACTCTGTGAGTGACTGGTGTAAGTGCAATGGCCTCTATCTTAATATCAGTAAATGTAATAGTATGTCTTTTTGCAAGACTAAATTTGACTGTCCAGGATATGTGATTGATGGTATGGTTATCGGTAATGTGTCTGAGATAAAAGACCTTGGTGTGATCATTGACTCAAAGCTCACTTTTAATCCGCATGTGAACTATGTTAAAACGTTGGCCGTGAGAAAATTCAATTTCGTTAAAAGATTTTCTAGGAATTTTAGAAAGTTAGATACTTTTAGATCTCTTAATTATTCTTTCATTTACCTGGCACTAACTTATTGTTCTGTTGTATGGAGACGACATCTACAGTATCAAATCAAACAGCTTGAGAGTGTGAACCACTTTTTTTTTAGATTTGTAGCTTTTAAGATAGGAAAACCTATGTGGTTTATTGATCACGATTATACTGATATTAGATTAAGTTTAAGTATACCAAATATAAATTCTGCCATGGAAAGGAATGATTACATTTTCTTGTATAAATTATTGAATGACGTTATTGATTGTGCTGAATTGAGGGAAAAATTTATATTTTTAGAACCAGTAAAAGAATTGAGATCAAATAGACTTTTTATTGTACCTTAAATTCTAAATAATATTCTTATGTATTCAATGTCGATAAGACTAAGTAGTGTCGGTAATAAATATTCCTCGTTGATTGATTGATTTATCAAATTCTTCTATTTATAGTATACAGAGAGTATCTAGAGATATATTATCATATTTATAAGATGTTGTGCAATTTTTACATTAACACCTTTATAAAACTATTATAATAATATTGTATTATGGTTTTATCCCGTTTATTTAAAATAAATAAATAAATAAATAAAAAATGTTCATTTTTTAAGTACCTACAACTTTTACATTCCGATGTTGTTCATAAAACGCATAGATTTTCCGGAAAATCGGATTTTCTATAAACAACCCCAATTCACCCCTAAAAATCGACCCCATTTAAAATAGACAACTTTTGGTGTCCGCCAAACATTTTTCCCACATATTGTACATCGTCAATGACAACTTTTGAGTATTCTTTACCTGCTACAATTTTCTTTGGTCGGGAAAAACTAGCGCTCCTGGACTAACGTGATACTATGAGATTAAATTTACTTTAATCTTGTAAAATTTTAACTGTCAGTGAAATTTCTCAACTATTGTTATAGTGCTCAAACTAGCAAATGCGGACTCTGGAATACAACCCATGACGTTTCCGTTGCTTATCCGTTCGGCTTCTATAATCTCTTACTGCAGTCGGCTTTACGTGGACAATCTTCCTGAAATAAGGAAAAAGTCCGTCCGCGGTTATAAATCCCTACACGATTTATCTCATCTTGGAGGGCGCGAGTGCTCAATAATTTCAGTAGTGGGCGCGAGCGACAGGATCGAGCGTAGGAACACCAGTTACTAAATAAAAATTTAGATTTTATTTTAACAATTTAATAAAAGAAAACAATTCCTTAAAAAAACTAATACAAAATCAATAAGTAACGCGATGGTAAAGATTAAACATACTCTTGAACGGCTGCGAACTAAAATCAATAACACAACAAAGTATTGATTTTCGCTGGTTCGAGTTGCGCACGCACACAAACACTCATCTGCTATCGGTAGCTTGCACACGCGAGAAAAACTAAGATTACAATAACAACAGTGTATTAAATACACTCCCGCGCATCCACACTAAGTCGCACATAAACAATTAACTTACAGGATCGCTAAGTTGTACCTCATACCAAGCTGTCAGGCTAAACAAAATGCCAGGCTACGATGCCTATCCCGCAACAGCTATCACACTCGAGTCGCCTTATAGCCGTCGTTAAGCGGTGCCGGCGTTGACGTGAAATGACAACTTCACAAATTAACACCGCACTCTTTCACTAAAACTCTACAAAAACGTGCGTGAATGACAATAATTGCTTCGAATTCCGTAAACGAGTAAGGTTTCTCAAGATCTGATACAAATTGATTTTCAGATCTTCGAATGTCTCCCGGACGCCGGTATACTTCGCCGTCGTACTTGGCTACCAAAACCTGGTTGACTCGCTTTGACAAAAAAATGATTCCCGGGTAATGACAATCGATCCCGCACTTTCAGTCACATTCAATGCTCTCTTCGACGGCGTGCCACCCTTTTTCATCACACGAAAAGTACGATCATTCGTCGAACCGAGACGAGTTAATTTTTATGTACGTGTTAACGGACAGCCATGAAAATTACGAGTGTCTTTCCGATTCTCGTTCTCCTGCCTCGGAGGTCCGCTTCAAATTCAAAATCGTAACCGACGATTTCATTACTCACTGGTCTGTCACACTATTTAAAAAACATTCAAAACTTTTTAGCTTCATTGTTGGTGCTTCCAAATCGCCCTTGTCATTATGAATAATTCATTTGTCATTGTATAATATTAAATGTTTTAATATTTTTCTTATATTTTAGAATTTGGAGTACGCTGATAAACCAGATTATAATTTGTTAGTTAGTATATTTGAAAGATGCATTCAACGTAGAGGTATTCAGACTAACGATCCTTATGATTGGGAAAAAACATTACCATCAAATGAAGTGTTGTCTACAACGAAATCCTTACCAACAGTCACTATACCACCTGCAATAACGAGTGCAACAACTATTAATAGATTCTCCACAACTCCTCAAGTTGATACAGCTGATCAAGAGAATGTAGAACCTGATAATAAAAAAGAATTAGAGGTAATTAAGATTATTATATTGTAAATTATTACAGTTTTTAGATTTATAAAAAACATTTTTTCTTTATCAGGCTTTACTGGATTATGATAGTATTTACAAAAAAAACTTGATAAAAAAAAGTTCAGAAATTTATGATAGCAGTAGAGATAAAAATTGTAATTCAACGCAACTCCCAGTAGATCATTTGAAATCATTAGCAAGCCAACAAGGATCTACTCCATCTCCAATCCAAGGTTCATATTTACTTTAATGATCTTTTTATTAATTATCTTACTTTGACTTTATTTACCGTAATTTTTAATGATGTTGACAGCTTTTGAATATAGAAAACGTTAAACTTTTTTTACATATAACTATAGATATGAAAATTTTTGAAAATTTATGCAAATTTAAAAAGTGAATTCTAGTTAAATTAGAAAACTGGGTTTATCTTTGACATTCTCAAAATTTTCATGATCGTTTTTCCGAGCTGAATTTCAGCCAATGGAACGCCGCATTTGACATTTGGCGGAGGGGTGTGGGTAAAATTATTTCGATAATTTTTCGGTTATTTCCATTTAGTCGCATGGCAACTTGAATTGTTAGACTTGTTCAATTCAACTTTTGGGTTAGATCCGAGTCACTGCGGTGTATACATACCTATATATGCTCGTATGAGTATTCATAGGTATATTCATAGTAAACAAACGGTAATAGACCTATAACCGCAAAAATGTAAAATACAGCATTTCTATGGGTTGAAATTCAGCTGGGGAAAATAATCCAGCCAAATACCCCTCGTACTTAAAAATTTTAGATAATTTTTCTCCAGTTTTTTTGCACAGCAATTCGCGGGGCAAGATTGACAGAAAATCACTCGCGCTTTGCGCTCGTGATTTTCAAACTGTCAAACTTGCCCCCTCGTTGCTGTGCAACAAAACACAGTCGGAAAATTATCGACAATTTTGAAGCACTAGGGGTATAACGACTGATAATTTTTCGGTTATTTCCAATTAGCCGCATAGCAACTTGAATTGTTAGACTTACTCGATTCAATTTTTGGGTTAGACCGACGAGTCACTGCGGTGTACCTATATATACCTACGAATATTCATATATAGGTCTACCGCATTGACCCTGGTTAGCCAGGGTCTAACGGACAAAATTGAATTGAACAGGTCTATTAGTAAACAAATAGTAACTTCTATAATTCAAATAATATTAAATAAAAAGTCAGTTGCTCCGTAAAAATGTGAAATACTGCATTTCTATGGGTTGAAATTCAGCTTGGGAAAATAATCCATCCGAATACCCTTCGTGCTTCATAATTGTAGAAAATTTGAAATGTGCTTATTTCTATGTGTTTTCATTTTTCCTATAATTTTTTCTCTTACCCCAATGAGGAAAAAAATTGAAATCTGCAGAAGAGTTATTGTATAAAAACGGGATGGGATAGCAACATAGGGCTTGCTAGAAATTATAGGAATGCGTTAAAACTTTACGAGAAGATTCAAAAAATATATGATATTTTGTTATTTCCAGGTGAAAATTGGTGAAGAACATGCTTATGTTTGTTAATAATTTGACCGTTGAAGAAGCATTTCTAAACACCTCAAATTAGTTTTTTTACTTTTTCAATTGGATTTCGTCAAAATTTGGAAGACTCCTGATCAGCTTGGTGTCAAAGACGTCTAAGCTCGTCGATGTCTTCCTGTGCGCTGGTAGGACGAAATTTATCGGAAGAGTTATTTATTAATCGGAATTGAAAATTAATTATTTGTCCTTGAAAATTTTAAATCACATGCGCAAATTGAAGTTATATGCCTGTCAGCAGCAACTAAGGAAATTTAAATAGACTTGAAATGAAAAAAAAGAGAAATAAAGGAATAATTATGGTTATCGTAAGGGTAATGATTTTATAGGATGACTCAACTGGTTTATAGATATTCAAAGTTTATTAAAGATTATGTATAAGCATGCTGTCTTACTGCAGCTACAAAGTTTCCGATTCGACGATGTATAACAAGATTTCGTAATCGTAAGTTAATAATCTAAGGTCGTGCAGTGAGCGTCGCATATATCGAAAAAAAAAAAGTAATTTATCAATTCTTCGAGCTCGCGATTCCCGAGTATGCGGTGGACTTTGCGTCCATATCGAGGTTGATTTCGTGCTTGAAATACAACGGATTTTATAAAAAAAATGTTCGGCGTCAGAGCGTACCGTGAGTTAGTAGGGTCTTGGTTGTTCAAACTCCCTGGGAAGTGCAAGCATTTCCCACTCAGTTGAAACTGGAATGCTGGAAGCACCGTTTATAACTGGAGTCGGGAGATAAACAATCCGCACAAAAAAATTATTAGCCTTGCTAATTTAAATGATGAACTTATGCAGTTGCTCCTAGAACAAACAGGGCTCTTGGTTCTGCTTTACCAACTTCCCGGTCCGGTGCAGCACCGAGCAAATCGAAGACGGCGGGGACAAGCAGCGGCTCGAGTCGACCCGGTTGCGAATTTTCGTTGTCTAAGGACGACCTTGAGTCCTAGACACCAATCGCGACGCGTACCGTAAAGAAACTTAGAATTATTTCTACTAAATCTCTCAGCTAAAGTTTAGTTTAAAGTTTAAGGTTTAACTGATCACAGAGATTCAAGAAGTAGGAAAAGAGCAAGCCGCCCTTTGCAAGCCGCGGTCAGAACAATACCTCGGTGCGGGCCGAATTTTAGGTGGGAGTGCGCGAGATTTAATTAAGTACGCGCATTAGTCTATTACGCGTCGCGAAGGATCATCCGGACCTAATCAATCCCTTCTCTTCGTTTAATACGCAGAGGAGTGGGATTGCGGTGATGCCGAATTCGAATAATTAGCGCGCCACTCACTGCTCGATTCAAAATTCCAGCTAAAATATTCTAGTTAATTTTATTTCTAACATAACAAATAATAAATTAATAAATCAAAATATATTTGTAACAACAAATGTAGGTACTCAGTTGTACCTCTGCAAGCGGGAACGTTGCAAATTTTATATTTAAAACTAAAATCTCAAGAATCCACTCTGAGAAAAAGTTAGACGTCAGCCATCTCAAAAATGAGAACGCTGCTTCCCGACAGCCCTGGATAATATTCTATCCACATACGGAAGGAATGAAGAAAAAAAAAGTTATCGAGTCGCTGAAATTTTATACTTAAAATTTAAAAGCTCAATAATCTATATAATTCTATTATACCACCTATATCATAGATGCTGTATCTAGTAAACTATTTTTTTGATCAAGAGAAGATTATGCTAATAATTCATTGCTCAAATTTTCCCGAAATGATTTTTTATAAAGTTGAAAATACATTCAACTAACGAACTGCATAGAATACAACTTTTTTATGATTTCATGTATCTTAAGAAATTTATTTCACTATTTTACAAGATATTCGAATTAAAAAAAATAAATATATTGTATATATAAAAATAAGAATATTATCCACGACAGTCGGGAAGCAGCGTTCTAATTTTTGAGATGGCTGACGTCTAACTTTTTCCAAGAGTGGATTCTTGAGATTTTTAGTTTTAAACATAAAATTTTGACGAAATCCAATTGAAAAAGTAAAAAAACTAATTTGAGGTGTTTAGAAATGCTTCTTCAACGGTCAAATTATTAACAAACATAAGCATGTTCTTCACCAATTTTCACCTGGAAATAACAAAATATCATATATTTTTTGAGTCTTCTCGTAAAGTTTTAACGCATTCCTATAATTTCTAGCAAGCCCTATGTTGCTATCTCATCCCGTTTTTATACAATTACTCTTCTGCAGATTTCAATTTTTTTCCTCATTGGGGTAAGAGAAAAAATTATAGGAAAAATGAAAACACATAGAAACAAGCACATTTCAGTACACTTTTACGGTTAATTAAACACTTTATCAGAAAAGAGGGCGTGGAAGAAGAAAAACTGCTATAAAACTTTCTTGCTTTAAACTTAACAAAATTTATATTTAAGAAAATTTTATAGATAGAGAGCTTGCATAATGAGAAAAATTAATGAATAAATAGAATCACAATAAGTAATACTTATTGAATGAAACGTTACTTACAATGACTGCTTGGAAGACCATGATTTTTCGTCTGACTACTTTGGGACATTCGACCACACTCACGAGAGATTTTTGATTTTGATTTTGATGAGTTTATCGGTTGTACATTTTGTTATACAAAATACATTAGTTGATCAACAAGTAGTCCATTCAAATTTAACAATAGTAAATAATAAATAATAGAAAATAAAATAATATAATATAATAGAAAATAAAATAATATAATATAATATAAAATAAGTAAACATAATAATAAGATAATGAAAATAAAGGTATACATCAGATATAACAATCTTTGGTAATCTAATTAAATTAAATTTAATCCAATCTATGCCAGCAAAAAAGTCATCGCAAATCGGCCACTAGTAGCACTACAAATTCTGACATAGTTTAGGCACAAGTTCTTTTGCGGCACAAAGTACTCAACCTTCTCCCTCGGTAGTAAAGATGCGTGATTTAATGAGATGTTTGAAAGTTGCAAATGATGATGCCTGGTGAATATGAGAGGGTAAACTATTCCAAATGTAGGTAGTTGATACATGAAATGAGCGTTTCAAGGACTCTATGCGGAAGGAGGGAACAATCAATGTATCTTAAGCCTGCGGATTCGCCACCCTCTTCGGACGCGAGCTGTGCTTTTCAATAAAAAAATTTTCCAAATAAGACGGAATTCCTGAGTTCAGGATTTTAAAGAGCAAACAGGCCGCAAAGTAGTCTCTACGACCCGACACTCGAAGCCAGCTCACGTCTGAAAGGAGTAACGTGATCGCTCTTCCTAATCTCAAATATGTATTTGATCCCACGATTGAGCACACGCTGCAGCATCAGGTCCTGTTCATCTGAGATATTCCGATAAACAAGACAGCAATAGTCAACGATGGGAAAAAGGAGGGTTTGTGTAAGGTGCTTCCGCAGTTCAAAAGTGGTGCTGCGTATAAAGTGGTCAAGACGGTACATGAGAGAATTAGATCTGTGACAGACATTCCAAACATGATCTTTCCAGGTCAGCTTGGAGTCCAGCACCACCCCCAGACTACGTGTGGACGAAACAAACGGGACAGTGCACTCCTCAAACTGCAGGGTGCGAATACCCAATCTGTCAAAGTCATTGACATAAGACGTTGTACCCAAAATCATGGCCTTGGTCTTCAAAATCAGCCCATTCTCGGTAGCCCAGCCCGCAACATGCTCAGTACCTCAGCTCAGTCTGTCCAGAACGGTACGTATGTCCTCGACTCGGCCGCGCACGTAAATCTGAAGGTCGTCCGCATAAATCACATGACAAACGCTAGGGCCGAGACCCAGGGCAATGTCAGCGACAAACAGAGAAAAAAGCAGGGGAACCAATACAGAGTCCTGGGGCACACCCTTATTGAGGGGACGAAAAGATGTAAAACTCCGGTCCTCAGCCTTCACCGCTTGCGAGCGGCCTGACAGATAGGAAGCAATCCATTGCAAGACCCTGCGCGAAAAGCCAAGGGATTGCAGTTTCTCGAGTAGCAATACGTGAGAGACCGAGTTGAAGGCTTTGCTGAAATCAAAGAGCCACAGTGCAGTCACCTGCCTCCAGTGCATGCCCACTCGGATGTCGTCTATAAGTTTCAGTAGTGCAGTCTTTGTACTGTGCCCTGCTCTAAATCCTGCCTGGTGCCCATCCATCAGTCTCTGCGATTCAACAAACGAAGCAATCTGGTCATGAACCAGCCTCTCAAGTACTTTCGACAAAAAACAAATCAGGGAGATCGGACGGAAATCATTCAGGCAAGATAGGGAGGGAACTTTTTTGAGAGCAATAACAATAGACTCTTTCCACCGCTCAGGGAATGTTGATGTGGATAATGAAGTATTGAAGATATTGTTGATGATAGGGCCTATGGATGGGAATGCTGATTGAATAAAGCTCTGCGGAAAAGAGTCAACGCCCACTGCTTGAGATGTTGACTGGCAAACAGCAGCAGCGACTTCGTCCTCGTCACAGTAGAAAAATCAAAGACACCATAATCTCTCTCATTTTTCAAGTTGTTTAGAAAATGAGAGAGATCTGGTGCTGCGGAGTCAAACGAAACAGAGGCAAAGTGAGCGCTGAGGTCCTCCACAGAGAAACCACCCAAATTGGAATCAGGGCTAGGGGAGATGCCAAGGTGTCTCAGTTCTTTCCAGAGCTGTTGAGGGTCAGAGATGTCTTTGAGTCTGTGATATTTAAAGTTGAGTCTTGCAGACTCAATCTGCTCATGAGCAAAATCACGTGCCTGTCTATATAGGAGTAATTCAATATCGTCTGTAGCGTCTGTAGAGTCTATCCCTCTCAGATATCAATGAGCGATGATAGGTGGTGAACCACAGATGGCAATTCTTCCTATGTTTGAGAGTTTTCAGTGGAGCAAATCCGTCAAGAGCAGCATAAAGATTAGCATACAAACAATCCAACCTCGCACTAACAAGGAGAGGTCACACCCTCCGGGTCACCGATCTTGCCGAAACTTTGGGGATCGTTTTCTTATTCCAAAAGATGAAGAAATCTACCAATCATCCCGTCTAATGGGCCTTTCATACCTAGTTCCTACATAACTTATATCGTATTTTTAGCTCTTTTTGGGTTTTTTTGCGAATTTTCAAAAAATTCCTGCTCGAAGCCTATTACACTTACAAAATTCTGCAACCCTGCATTTTTTTTTTTTTCATCTTCTGTTGAGAAAAAATATTTATAAATCTAATTTTGAAGAAATAGTCCATGTAAAATTGAGGTAATCAAAAGCATTTTTTACTGTTTTTTTTTTGGTCTTATGAACTTAAACTGTACGTCGTCAGCCTTATCAAAATTATGTCTAAAAATATTTTTTCTAAAAAATTCATAAAAAAACAAAGAAAATGCGGGGTTGCAGAATTCTGTAAGTGCAATAGGCTTTGAGCAGGAATTTTTTGAAAATCAGCTTGTTTTAACACTTTTAACACTTTTGTGCGACTTTTGTGGTTATTTGTGCCAATTTTCAAAAAATTCCTGCTCAAAGCCTATTGCACTTACAGAATTCTGCAACCCCGCATTTTCTTTGTTTTTTTATGAATTTTTTAGAAAAAATATTTTTAGACATAATTTTGATAAGGCTGACGACGCACAGTTGAAGTTCATAAAACCAAAAAAAAACAGTAAAAAAATGCTTTTAATTACCTCAATTTTACATGGACTATTTCTTCAAAATTAGATTTATAAATATTTTTTCTCAAAAGAAGATGAAAAAATAAAGAGAATGCGGGGTTGCAGAATTTTTTAAGTGTAATAGGCTTCGAACAGGAATTTTTTGAAAATTCGCAAAAAAACCCAATAAGAGCTAAAAATACGATATAAGCTTTGTAGAAACTAGGTATAAAAGGCCCATTAGACGGGATGATTGGTAGATTTCTTCATCTTTTGGTATAAGAAAACGATCCCCAAAGTTTCGTCAAGATCGGTGACCCGGAGGGTGTGACCCCTCCTTGTAAGAGAGCTCGTCCCATCCGTGACAACTGACCAATCACATTTAAGCAAGTAATCATTCAAAGCCTCAGTATTCACAGATTTAAAGTCGCGTTAGGTGAAATCATCAGTCATCAGTTGCGGCGTTTGAATGTCAAGAGAAGCAGTCAGTAAGTCATGTGCAGCAATAAATGGAGTATCAGTCTTCCAGTATTCAGTCACAGTATCAGGAGCATCGACAACACATAGGTCAAGCCACGTATCCGAGTGAGAGGTATGGTGTGTAGCCCCATATGGCACAGAGAATAATGAGTTCTGCTCAATAAATTTACGTACAAAAACCGCATCTGCATCTGAGTCTGACAGTTGGTTAGCATTAAAGTCACCGAGGATAACTTTGGAGCCATACTCGTGCATAGTATCACGCAGATCAGACACAAAATTGGCACCAGCAACAAAGGGGGCCTTAGGGGGTCTATACACCACACCAATAAACACAGGGTCACTTCCTCTAGTGGAAACCTCAGCAAACAAATATTCAGGATGACCCGGCTTACCTTCCCATTCCGTAGTTGACGAGCAGAGGTGCTTGACCAAAAGCGATTCATGCATAAAGAGAGCAACCCTACCTCCTTGAGTATTGCGGTCCCGCCTAAGGAAGACATATCCATCCAGTGCGACAAGCGCGTCCTCAATCGTAGGACTCAGCCAGGTCTCAGCAACAGCTATCAAATGTATCAAGGCTTGCGTCTAAAGAAAAAGCCTAACCTGCTCAATATGGCTGCGCAGAGAGTTTGCATTAAAATAACAGACACGTAGTTTATCCCCCTGCTTCCGCACAGAATTCTGAGAGGTGTGAGGTATGTTTGAAGGTATAGGGTAGTGAGAGGCTTGTAGAGGGATAAAAGGGTGAAGGATTAATAAGACTGTAATGATATGATGCGTATGAAATATTACCACGAGAGAGAAGATGTAATAGTATGCCTATTATTGTAAAAACGGGTGTAGATCTTGCTCAGAGTTAATTAGCGTAGGAACGTCTCCCTTCTTTCTTCCATTGTCCATTGCGGACGAAAGTCATGAAGCCGGAGTTCTCCTGCTGTGCTTTCTCGTATACGGTGCGGCGAAGATTAAAGATTTCCTTTGGGCAGAATTTCATTGATGTTGATCAGGCCATGCTTGAGGGCAGTTGGTTCAATGCCAGTGGGGAGATTTGGTGTCATCGCTATGGTGTGTAGTTTGCCAAGTTGAATTTTGCTTTCGATTATCTCCAAAAGCAGTGGCCGAGAGCTGAGCGTGGCAATTATAGATGGAGGACGAGGTTGGCGTGGTGATGATGTGGCAGGAGCAGCAGGAGACCGCTGTGTTTGATTGTGCTGATCAGGTAGGTCCACACCAGCAGGGGCTTCCTTCGTAGCAGTCTTGCTAATCAGTAGTCTAGCCGAGATGACATCACGTGCATTAATGTCAGCATAGACAGTTTTTAACACTGCCAGAACCAGTGCTTTGAGGTTGGCACCAGGTGGCACGGTCAGGCCACCAATCACAATATCATTTGAGTTCGACGTTCTAGAAGTGGAGACTAGAGTGAGGCGATTCGATAATTCAGAATTCTTTCTTTCAAGGCTTAGAACTTTGTTAACAAGCTCCGGATTCTCATGTGAAGCTGACTGATTGGATGGTGATTCTAGCCTTTGCTTGATATCGGCTTATTCACGCTTAGCTTCTTCCAATTCTGTCTCAGCATCAACTCTTTTGACTAAGTCAGGAATTGCGTCAAGTCCCTCAAGTTTTGTGTCGATGCCATCGAGTCGCCCATTAACTGACTTCTTGAGGTCCTTGATCTCTTCTAATAGTAACCGCAGAGTAGCATCGGTAGTAATCGGAGCTTGTGCTGAGGTTGGTGTATCAGAGGGTGCATTCTGAGTGGTAGAACTTGTGGATGGAGTAGAGTCTTTGGTGGTTTCCTTCCTGGTTGCTCATACTTGACAGATTTTCACGGGGACACCATCTATAGTATCTAACGAGAACTTGATACACTGAGTATGAAAGAGTAGATTGCGCACTGAGCATGGATGAATGAGGTTTCTTAGGAGTTCGGGCTTGTTGCAGACCGAGCAGGTGTCTTCACCGAACATCATGGCCAATCCAAAGGATTCAAATTTTTGAGGCACGGTTAGTAAGTAGTGCAAGAGAGCTCATGAGTATATAGACGAGAAGTACTAGTCAACTTGTGGCCAGGCCACAGGTAAGTGAAAAAGGTCAATAATTGGTCAGACCACAGTGTGGTATAGACCACGCAAAGATGTTAGCAAGTAGTAGCAGACTATGAATAGTCAGCCCATAAAAACCGCAGACAAGGGGTGGAAGTTGTCGAAAACAATCATCCACAACAGTGTGAGGTTATGGTTCACCGTACAGGCTCCACGGTATGTAAGGTTGCCAGCCAATAAATTCGCAGCCTAGGTAGAATTCGAAGAATCGCGCGGATTTGCACTGGGTTCACTATTTGCTTACTATTGTAAGCAAGACTTAAGGCACTTTGCGCGCCCAAACACTGATGCCGCCAACAATTTTGCACTAACCTCACTTTGCACAGATGTAAATGAATGAGTTTTTTAAAATTTAATTACTATGCAAACATCACAGTAACATGAAAAAGTCAAAAAAAACCACCCGAAGTAACGTAAAAACCACTTCACTCGAAGAAATCACTCAGTAAATACTGCAACGAGACGCAAACACCAGGAGCGATACACGGAGCCTATGTTGAAAGTATCTCGAGAGAGAGAGAGAGAGAGAGAGAGAGAGAGATTTGATTGATTGATTTGAATAAGTTTATTTATTGTTCATTATGTTGTACAGAAAAAAAAACAAGTAACACAATAGTAATAAAATAGAAAAGTAGTTAAATAAAAATAAATCAACAAGTAAGCTGTCTATACAGACATTACACGTTATTAGGAACTCATCAGGTGTAAAATTCAACTGCTCCTTCGATTCTCACCGTTGGTTTTCTCGGACCGTTTTTACGCCTCATTGTAAGCTATTTCATCATGGATGCAATCATAATAAAGTAAATAGTAAAGTAAAGTCATTTGTGAGTGCCAGTAAGTATTATTTTGTATTTAAAATTAACTTGAAAATGTTCAATGTGTAAAATCAATGGATTGAGCCTCTTTGATTACTCGTCAGCAACTACAAACTCGCCCTCACTGCATGGTTTACTTGGTTTTATGGTTTGGCTTTTTCATCAAGGGTCTACTCATGAGTATTAATATAACACTCAACCGGGTCTGCTCATTAAAAAAATCTACTCATCAGCAACAATCATCAGCAAATGACCACACGAGGAGTTGAGTTGTCGCCTTTTTTGCCGATGCTCATTAAACCACTTGTACTGCCATAAACTCTGTTGGTTAACAACCAAACCTCCTTCTCCCATTCAAACACTACCTGCCTTACTATTTTAGACTTTTTTTTCGTAAACAAATTCCTGACCATCACAGAACAAGTTCAATTATTTTGCGTAGTAACAACCCTCTCATTTGCATGATTACTGTCTCCATCTCAACGGACGTTTTATTTTTGACTTTAAATTTTTCGTTATCCATATTTGAAAAGTTTTCGACGCAGCTATTGAAATTGACCAAAGAATTCAAATTTATTTATTCAATCGGGCTTGTATTATTCTTTTTATATAACTTTTCTCCAAAGCTACAATTTTCTTGTACAAGAATTGAAGTACGTTTAGAAATTAAATAGTATATTACTTCACTAGCCAGGGTCGTTGGATTTCCGTGCCTGTGTGATTATAAGGCCGAGGCGAAGCCGAGGGCATCCAACCTCCCTGCCGTATGAAGTATACTATTTTTCCTCCTCTCGTCCCGAAAATACGTCCAAAATTAATAATAATCACGAAAATGTGCAACTGTAAAAAAAACCTCTGCAACGCTGCAACCCGCCGTACTACTTTTGCTGCCGCTAATACTAGTGCTCCACGCGGCCACTACACACATAAAGTTTGCCCGAGAGCCCGCAGGCCGCGAGACTACGAGAAAGTGAGAGAGACAGCGCTGGCCACTGGCTTTTGTTTTGACGAGACGAGTAAAAACTGGCCAGCAGCAGCCAGCGCAACAAAACATAATTAACAAATCATGGATGAACTTTTTAGTAAAATTAAGTGCTGATATGCATACTCAAAATAAGACACTGCTTTAGACACACACATACACCACTGGCCGATACGACCAACGTAACAAATCGTGGATAAACTTTTTAGTCTGCGGCAGGTGCTGATATGAATACTATAGTTAAGAAACACGCTTCACACACACCACAAAATCATTATTTTTTTACTTATGCTATTGAAGTAAACAAAAATAATCTTTTTCTCAGCTTCAATTCTGAATTATCATCTTCACACTTTTTTGAGTGATGTACAAGTAGATATTAATTTAAAGATTTTTAACCGACAACGTTTGACAAAATTTGCCAGTGCATCTCCCTCTCAAAGTAAAATTCCATCATCAAAAACTTTACCTATTTTTACTTTTGTTGTTTAAACATTGACCATATTGGAATAATTAAATCCAATAAACTTCGTTTTTACGATTACGCTGACGTTTTCGAGGTTAGATCCAACACGCTGTCCGCTACTCACCAGCGCGGCAGCTCAAGCCTCGAGTGGCAGTGTAAAGTCGAGCAGCCAATCAGAGCGCAGGATCTACAAGACAGTCAGTAAAAGTAGCACCTCCCAGCCTAAAACGCGTCAGTGGAGGACGTACTTTCGTGCCGGAAGGAGGAAAAATTCTTTACTAGAGACTAATTGAGCTAACTTAAACCTTCGTTTTTCTTCGAAAAAAGAGTTAATTACCGTGGGGGTCAATTCTTTCTCGAGACTGTGTTTTACAATTTATTATACTACTTTTTCCGGGACAATATCTTCTTTTACTAAAACTGTTTGAAAATTTAAGCTTAATTTGAAATTTTTAAATAATTAATCGTCCAGTGTTCCCGCTTAAGGTGTTCTTCACGCTGAATTTTTACTGTCGGGCTTAATTTGATTTCAAGAAGCTCATCAATTAATTCTTAATTTCTAAGTTTCTGTGTTAAATTAAGTACCACTGGCTAAGTATTAGTTCTCTTTGATGTTGTTTGACACTCAAAGATCTTTTCGAACTCACTTTTATCAGAAATTTCACACAGTGGCTTCTGACTCGTCTACTTTTTTTGCGATGTTGCAAAAATTTTTCTTTGTTGGTTATATTATTTTTTTGATATTTAAGATTTGAGATCTCAAATCCATGATCTAGATACTTGCCTTGACTGTGTTCAGGAACAAATAATTGACCTAGAAAAGAAGATTGATACTCTTGCATCTTCCTGTATAGAAGAGTGTGTTGATGAACGGCTACGTCAACTTTTCCCAGAAACGTCTCAAAGTTGGTAATTTCATTATTTATTTGCTCTAATACTCGAGAAAAGAGTAACGTGACCGTGTGCGATTAATTACGGAGTGCTTTCACGTTATTAAGAGCTCAACATGTGTTAAATTCAACTGCTCATTTTATTCTCTCATTCGATTTTCTCCACCTGGTTTCACACCTCATGTAAGCAAAATGATCATGGATTCAATAATAATCCGAATAAAAGCTCAAAGTGAATTAGTTCGTGAGTCCGATTTTAGGGAAATAACCAATGACTTGGCATGTTTTTAAAGTGGGTTGGGCCTGAGACTAATTTGTTATAATATCGCTACTGTGATTCATGAATAATCAATTCAAAAAATAATTAATTTTTGGAGAAATTTTTTTTTCAATTATACTTTTAGTTTTATGATGACTGAACAATATAAAATCTTTCCTAAAATTTTCTCTCCACACCATATTTGCTTCCTCTCACTTATTTCGAGGATGTCCAGAATATGGCATCCTATGCTGCATTCAATCATCTTAATTTGAACTTAAACAAAACATTTATAAAATTTATGGGGCTATCAGGGGCGCCAACCTACAAGCAAGTTCACCAGAGCTAATATGTATCTCTGTGGAAAAGGTATCACTCAGTTATTCAGAAAGTTCATAAGGATTAAAGAAATAAGTAAATAAATAAATAATTAATTGAAAAAAAAATATTTTCATGAATGAAAAACATGAAAATGAATAAGGAAATTCGTCAAAGGCCACAGAGGAATATCATAGCAGCGATCTAATCTGATCTGTTGGATCAGAGCAGTACTGCTTCTTCCTTTCTCTTTCAATTTATCATAACAACAGATTTTCTATGACTGTGATGAAATAATTGTTATCACAGCCATGAAATGGGGACCTTTTCTAGGAAAAACGCGGGGACTATTACCGAGCGGTGTAATAGTCCGTCTGTATGGGGCTGCGTGGCTTTTTAGAGGAAAAAGGGCGCGTGGCTTGAGAAGCAACTCGTAAGCCTTTTGTCGTTTAATCAAATTATAAATAAATAAATAAAATAATTGAATGAGTAATAAAGAAACAATAAATTATTGTGGTCAGTGATACGTGGAAGATGAAGAGGGAATTCTCAAAACTTAAAAATAGTAAAAATGCGTTAAAATATAATAAAAATTGGATCACACTATTGAAATTTTGATAGCAGTTTTTTTTGTAATCTTTGACTTGATGCAATACAGAAAAAAAATTTTTTAAGTTTACAGCCGAAGTTGTTGCAAAGATAAATTATAAATAAACAATTAATTAAAATTTTTTTTTAAATTTAAAAAACAATGGCGGAAATTGATTTGGAGGAAAAAAGTAAGATAAAAACATTCTTTTTTTTTCATCTAAAGCTTAAATTGTTTATTATGAGTTAATAAACATTTCTAGCTCAACAATTCTTGCGATATTAAAAGTTTTTTGGCTTTCACAGCTATTTTTCTGTAACTTCTTATTCTAGTTTGACTTGACTGAAAAAAAAAGTAAAATAATGTGAAATCTGTTTGTATTGTTTAATATTTGTTTATTGTTTTTAGTGTATAATTCGTTTCTACAATTCATAAAAAAAAATTTCATGAAATTTTTTTTTCGTTTTTTTATAATTGTTATTTCTATAAATAAAAATTATCATGAGGTATTTATCAGGAATTAAAATTATTTTTAATCTTTTAAACATTTTAAACTCAACAGTTCTAGAGATATTTATGTTTTTTTTTTACTTTTATAGCTTTTTTTCTTAAGCTGATGGATCTAATTTTAATCAACTGAAAATATGTAAAAAATAAACCTATAAATAATTTATTTAATTCAATTTATTCATTTATTATCGTTTGTAAATAAAATATTAGTTTGTAAGATTATTAAATAATTTAAGACCTCGAATTGTTGAAAATACTTTTAATTATTCTAACTGATAATATAATACAAAAATTACGTTTAACTTAGTAACAAAAATTATTTTATTAGTCAACTTTTTCAAAACAACCTTCTTCTTCTATCGTAAAACATCTGAACTTCCACTTGAACTTGCGCACGGGGCAGTATTCTATTGTATAACATGCTACAGACTCCCCCTCTCTCACGTCTCGGTGAGAGGTTCAGCACCTTATTTCTTTGGGCGACCTCTTCCATGAGTTATGGCTGGTTAGCGGTTTCTTCATTTGCTTGGTTGCCAGGACGGCCTCTCCCCCTAGTCGATGGTTGTGGCGCGCCCTTGTTCTCCTCTTTTTCGGATAGGTAAGAGCGACGCTGGTGTCGATTCTCCAGTGTCTTTAAAAGGCGTCAGAGCAGACGAATGGTATATCCCCACAACCTGCGGTGGCTTGGTCGTCGTGGATACCTCAAAACTACACGCTCCAACTTGCCTTGTAACCGTGTATGGTCCATCTCGTTTAAGGTTGAATTTTGAAGTCGTCTGCTGGGCTGCATTGCTGAGTTGGTGGCAGTCAACCAGTACCAATTCTCCATGGTCGTAGTCTGGAGTGATTCGGCGATGACCGTTGGCTTCTCCTTCTTTCTGTCTTATAGGGTTTCATGTACATATCGGGCCTGTAGAAGGGTACCTACAAGTCGGAGTAACTTTGGAGTGATTTCTAGGGCAAAATTTTCATTAACAATTATTTGTCTGAGGTCACAATTGGCATTATCCCAAGTCTGGAGTTCTCGTCCGAAGGTGAGGTAAGCTGGTGTGTATCCCGAGCTAGAGCACTTAGCAAAAGTTCGCTTCATTGCGAACCTAATGCTGGGCAACAATTGACTCCAAGACGTGTGATCGTTTCCCAACAAGATCGCTAGCTGTGTTTTTAGATCCCTGTTTTTCCGTTCTACTAGGTTAGCCTCCAGTACACACACATCAGTGATTGTGTGATTCCAAGCGTATAACAGAGTTTTTGCATTACGGCAGCAATGAACTGCGGCCCATTGTCCTGGACAGCCTTCCTTCGTACCCATAGCGAAGCACCACCTCATTAAGCAGAGCCTCTGCGCAATTTAATGCTATAGCTTGCACTAAAGGAAACAGTTCAACCCACCTGCTTGCGAAGTCCTCGATGATAAAGATCCAGGTGTATCCATTGCTCACTGGTAACGGTCCATATAGGTCTATGGATATAACCTCGAACCGCTGCTGCATAACAGGCGTCTGGACCAGTCCTGTAGGCTTCATGTTGAAAGCTTTATAATGCGAGAAGTCGGTGCATTTTCGGACGGGATCAGCGACTTGCCTGTACATGTCTGGCCAGTAATAGTTTTGACTGATTCGATATGTCGTTCGTTCAGCTCCGTAGTATCCTGCCGTGGGATCATCGTGGTAAGCATGTAAGATAGCAGCTCGTTCTTGTTCGGGTACTACCAACCGCAATTCTTTTGAATCGTTCTTGGGGACAAAACGTACCCACGATTAGTGTACCAAGACAAAACCTCAGGATTCCGTGGCGCTTTGAGAGTCTCAATGATCAGGCGTAAATCAGGATCTTCTAGTTGCTTGGCACGAGTCTCTTCAGTGGAGCGTCGTTGAAGCTCGATGCTAATGCTACATACATCTAGGTTTCCGTCTAATGAAGGATCTTCTGCATTAGCTGTTCTAGAGAGTAAGTCCGCAACCACATTGGCACGTCCAGGTACGTAATCGATGTTGAAGTTAAACGGCTGCAACAATAAGGCCCACCTGGCTAGACGGCCAGTAGGTGATTTCAATGACATCAACCATTTGAGAGGCTGGTGGTCAGTTCCTACTCGAACAGTTGTTCCTTCGATGTATGGGCAGAATTTATGGCAAGCCCAAAGGACGGCCAATGCTTCGCGCTTTGTGGTAGAATAATTCTTTTCAGCTGGGGTTAGTAGTCGGCTCGCGTATTCGATGGAGTGTTCCTCCTGCTTCTCCCCCTGCAACAGACAAGCACCCAAGGAGTATCCACTAGCCTCAGTTCGGAGGGTGTATGGCTTCGTTAGATCGGCTTGCTGCAGTGTGGGAGGCTCTGTTAAGAGTATCTTCAACGTGACAAAAGCTTGTTGTTGTAGGTCGGTCCATTCCTAGGCGACGTTCTTTTTGGTAAGCTTTGAGAGCGGCTCGGCCGTCTACGAGAAGTTTGGCACGAAACGCGGAAACCAAGAGCAGGCCTGTAAAAAGGAGGTCAACGTTTAACGTTTTGTGGAGGCGTCATGTCTCTGATTGCCCGTGTCTTTGCTGGGTCCGGGAGTATTCCATTCTTCGTGATGATATGGCTGAGATATTTGACCTCAGCACGAAAAAGGTGACACTTTTTTCGGTTAACACGTAAACCAGACTCCAATAACTTTGCCAGCAAGGCTCGGAGGGCGTCGAGTAGTTCATCGAAAGTAGTTCCAAAAACAGCAAAATCATCATAATAGGCCAGCAAATGATCAAGGCTGAGGGCAGCTCGGATGCGGTCGGCCAACCTCTGCAGTGTCGCTCCTGCGTTGCGCAACCCGAATGGCATGACCAGGAATCTAAAGACTCCAAATTAGGTGTAATAAAGGCGGTCTTGTCCCTGTCTGATTTGCGAAAAACTGGAACGGAGGTCAACAGTTGCCATGTATTTGCAGCCTTCGGATGCGTGAAGTAGATCATCTATCAAAGGAAGGGCGTAGGTGTCGGGTTCTGTGATTCGATCCAACCCTCTATAATCGATGCACACTCTGATTCACCATTCGGTTTGGCTACCATTATCACGTTTGCATCCCAGGATGATTCACATTCCTCGATGACTCCAGTTTTTAGCATCTCGTCGAGCTCTTTTCGAAGTGAGGCTTTCTTGGTCGGCGATAAACGGAAAGGTGGAGAAGCCACGGATGGGTAATTCCCTGTGCGTTGTAGTGTCCCGTGAGGTTGGTGGGTGGGCCGGATGCTTTGAAGACTTCGCTGAACTCCTCGAGAAGGTCGTTGACGCGCTGTCTCTCCCCTGCGTTCTGCTTTTCTTTTGGTTGTTTCCGTTTGTCCTCCTTGGGTTGCTCTTGAAACACGTTTATTAGCGGTCTACTCCTCATGTTGTAACTTGATTGAATCGGGCTTCCCCTGCCGAATGCCAGTTTGGGGGGTTCGGGCCTCAAGTTGGGCGCCAACTGTACGGTTATTTAATAATTTAAGACTTCGAATTGTTGAAAATATTTTTAATTATTCTAACTGATAACATAATACAAAAATTACGTTTAACTTTATAACAAACATTATTTTATTGGTTAACTTTTCAAAGCAACTTTATTCTTCTTTTATCGTAAAACATCTGAACTTTCACTTGAACTTGCGCACGGGGCAGTATTCTATTGTATCACATGCTACAAATTTAAACAAATTTAAAAAAATAGTAACAAAAGTTTGAGTTTGCAAAAAAAAAAATAATAATATTAAAACAGAAATATTTATCCCGATTATTTCAACAGAGTCTTTGAAATTTGTGTAAGGAAATATTTTCTTTCTTTTTAAATAAGAAGCTTGGATTATTAATAAGAATTCAATAACAACTCAATAAACAATCTAAACTGGACAACTAAAGAAGTAAATGGTAAGAATAAAACTGAAATAATAAAGAATAACTTAAAAAAAATACACGACTAGATATTTCTGTTTTGTTTTTTATTTGAACTTAGAAAAAAACAATTTATTATTTGTTTAAATTAATTTTTCATTTACTAACAATAATAATGAAGATTAAATAAATAAATCATTTATTTTTTCGTTTTTTTATATTTTTCCCAGTTGATTTTGAATTAGATTTATCAGCTAAAGAAAAAAAGCTGTTGAGCTTAGATGTTTAAAAGGTTATAAATAATTTTAATTTCTGGTAAATAATTCATGATATTTTTTATTTACAGAAATAATATTAATAAAAAAAGAAAAAAAGATTTTCATGAAAATTTATTTATATTAATTTTTTTAAAAAATTACACACTCGGAACAATAAACAAATATTAAACAATATAAACAGCTTAAACGTTATTTTACTTTTTTTTTTAAAGTTTGGTCAAACTAGATTAATAAGATACAGAAAAATAGCTGTATAAGCCAAGAAACTTTCAACATCGCAAGAATTGTTGAGCTAGAAATGTTTATAAACTTATAATAAATAATCTAAGCTTTAGATAAAAAAAAAAAAAAATAGAATGTTTTCATCTTATTTTTTTCCTTCAAATCGATTGCCACTATTGTTTTTTGAATTAAACCAAAATTTTTTCATTAATTGTTTATTAATTATTTTATTTTGCAATAACTTCGCCTGTGAGCTTTGCAACAAACTTTCATCCTGGATCAGCGTTAGAAATTAATATAAGAAAATGTGGTCAAAATTTCAGAGGTGTGCTTCATTGAGAACTATGTTTTTCTGAATACTTGGCTTTGCAGAAAATATCTTTGTGAATTTTTGTGAAATCTTATAAATCTTTGTGAATTTTCGTGAATTTTTGTGAATTATTGCACGAATTTGGAATTTTTTGTTAAAGACTCACAAAAATTCACAAATATTCACGAATATTCACGAATATTCGCGAATATTCACGAAGATTTACAAAAATTCACTAAGATTTACAAAGATTCACGAAGAATCACGAAAATTCACAAAGTTTTACAAAGATTCTACAAATATTAATGTGACGATTTAGCTTACACTTTTTTTATAAATTTGATTTACATTGTAATTATATCGGTTGTTAAGGTTTTTTTGACGCCACTGACATGCAAAAAACTTTACACGTATGCATTTTTTGAGCAGGGTAAGAATAACATCCTTTGATAATACGTAAAACCATGAAAAGCATTTTTATTAATTATAAAAAACTTTATGTGTAACTAAAAAATGTGAAATGAAAGTGTTCTTAAATATACTTTAACTTTACTGACAAGATTTATTGAAGTGCTACGTTTGAATAGATTGCAAATGGAAATTTTAACATTTGCGACAGTAATAGTTTTCATGCACGATACGCAGATTAATATGCACTAAACGAGATCCACATAACATTTTGCTACTAATTTTATAATCTTAATTATACTTTAAGAATACTTAAATGACAAGAGAGAGCTCACTGCAAAACCAAGTGTCTTATTTTGCCACGATTTTAAAACACTTCCAAGTGTCTTATGCGTCTAACCTTGCAGGTATACCTGTATCGAACTTTTTAAGACTCTTGGGTTTGCAGTGCGCATATTTATAAAACTAAGAAATTGATAAAAAATATTTATCATCACAACAAAATTATAATAATTTTTTTTTTGAAACTATCAATTTTTTTTAATTTAAATTATATTATCTAAAAAACAAGCATGAAATAATTAACAAAAATGAAAGTTCTCTAAAAATATTTTTTTACATAAAAAATTCTTTCAGAATAGTTAATTGGTATTAAGAGTAGAGGCTGGAATCTTCGATAGTAGTTGTTTGGACCTGGCGCTTTCTCGTGACTCTCGTAGCAAGTCACGAATCGAAATTGCCAGGGGTATGGGTTTTTTCAATTAACGATCGATAAGTTGTTAAAGTTTGCGTGTATGTATGAATGTGCGGAAGCGTGTGAAATGAATAATTATTGTTCATCGAAAGGATTTATCTTGTATTCTTGTTGTTAGATTATCAGCATTTAATTTTTTAAAGATTTTCAACTGTTTTTGATTATTTTTGAAAATTTGTTGTTCTATAGTTATATGGGTTTTAATTTCATTTTTAATTTCAATTGGTTGATATAAGTTTTTCAGGAAATTGCATTTATTCTAGTCTTTATTTTGCACATATGCATTTAACGTAACCTATTCACCATATTTTAATTCACATTTATCGGTACGGGAATTGAATTCATCGATTTTATTTTACGAAGATTTGTGAATCTAACTAGTAGTAGATTTTATTTTTATCAATATTTTTCTTCTTTTGCAAAGGTTTAATTAAAAAAAAAGGTTATCCTTAATATTGACCATGTACTTGTCACAAGCTCTGATACCATGTTGGGATGAGAGGTGTGACTTAATCAGGGCAAGAATGAATAAACATTTTAATTTAATTAACATAAATAAATAATAGTTTTATTATAAACTGAATAGGTTGTTAAGAATACAATAAATAATAATTAATTACGCGTGACTGTATGATGCAATTAGCAAGAGATGACCGTAGTCCGCGGTGTCTCGTAAAAGACAATATACAATATACAAGCTAATCGGAGCAGTGAGCTCGCAGCTTGATCAGTATTGTAGTACTTGGCCGCAATTCTAGATTGCAGTACCAGTACCTTTGTTATCATTCTCAGACTATTATGCTTATTTCAACAAAGATGTTCGCCTGAAAATGCTACAGTCTTCTCTACTCTTCATTTTTAATGAAAATTTATATAAATTTATAAATTTATAGCAACGTTGTTTGATCAATTATCGTAAAAAATCAATAAATTTTCATTAAAAATAAAGAGTAGAGAAGACTGTAGCATCCCGAACAGAAATATTGTCGGGGTACTAGTAAGGGCCTCACTAAATTCCCCGAGAGTCGAATGAGGGCCTCGTTAGTTTTTTGCTTGGTTAGCATGTAGCATGTAACGGGGTGCTAGTAAGGGCCTCTCAAGGCTATCGTTAGGAATAGATATAGATATACGTAATCTAATAACAATGATAATTCATTTTAGACGAGAGCATTGGGAACAGCTATAATTATAAATTCAAATATATAAACAACAACTTGGACACAAACTCTTGATAGTTTAATTTTATTTATTCACGTAATAATTCTGAAAAAATTGAAAGATTCAATGTTTAAAAAAGGTGAAGAGAAAAATGTCACTAAGGGATCGTCCATAAATCTCATAGCCACTTTTTCAAAGATTTTCAACCCCCCCCCCACTTCCCCCCTCCCTCATTGAGGCAAAATGAAGCTTTTTTGCCAAGCCCCTTACCTTCCTTGTGGGAACGTAGTTTTTTATGCAAAAAATTATTTTGTATTAATGACAAAGTTTTACATTTAATTTATTAATTATTATCGTTTTATTGCAAAAATTAATTAATATAAAACATTAAATATTTCTTTGAAGGTACATTTAATATACTATTTTTGATTAAACAAAAAACTTAATCAAAAACTTAATCGAATATATATATAACAAAAATACGCTGAGCATTTGATAAACAAGATGCAATGTCTCGTTTTTCATTCAAAAGTTTATCCCTAAATTTTTGGCGTTTTTTTCAAGAGCTTCTTTGCATTTGAATCTTTGATTTAAAACTGTTTTTTTAATAAAACGACCATTATGTGTCGATTGTGAATACATAATTATACAACAGTTAATTAACACAAAAACGACTTCGATATAACCTTTAAAAATATTTAAGAACAATTTTTAAACGAAATACGAAATACGAATTACGAATGTAAACATCGACGTTGCCAAATTTTTAAGAACAAAAACCGATTCAAAAATACTCGGTGTGTCAAAGCAGAGTCAGGGGAGAACTACCTTAAACCAATTAATTAATTAAAATGAGTTATATACTCGGAGCTCCCACAATTTTACCTCACTGTGGTTTTTCAAACGATAACTATATGCACTGCACTATTAGTTATCAAAAAATAAAAATAAAAAAATAATTAATTGCAAGCGTACTAAAAACTTTATGAAAAAAGGAACGTTCCTGAGTCTTCAACACCCCCCCCTCCCCACCCTCCTGAGGTCAAATGAAGCATGTTGCTTAACCCCCCCCCCCCCTACCCCTCTGAGAGGAACGAGGTTTATGGACGATCCCTAAGATGCTAAATAGTTTAGTAAAAGTTTTTTTACTAAAATTACTACTACTTTTTAATCAAACTTTTTTTGACGAAATTTGAATATATTTTTAGTTTTATTTTTAAAATCACTTTTTCTGTAACAAACCTATATCTTACTATAATATATAGTTGTTTTTCCTCTCCCACGCCCCCTCCATGCCCCCCACACGCCCTTTTTTTTACCCACGCCCCCCATTTTTGATATATGTTATCATGTTTACCTATACCTCCTATTTTGGACATATGTAATTACTTATGTAATAATAGAACATTAAAAAGTAACTATTGAAATACTGAAAAAAACTTATATTTCATAAAATAAAAATAACAAAATAATAGCAGTGATCAAAATATATAAAACAGTTTAAAAAAAATATTTTTATAATTTTTTCAAGTCAGTAAAAATTCACTATTATTGCACAATACTTAAAAAGTGCATTCAATACGTCACTCCTGCAGTAGACACAATGATACGTACAAAGGTATGAACTAATGTAAGTACACGGATACGCACATGGGTTGATACAAGTTTAGGCAAGAGGGTAAGCACAGGAGTGGACATGAGATTAGGTACGGATTTGGTACAAGATCTTATATAGTAGTTTTTCTTCACTCCTGCAGTAGGCACAATGATACGTATAAAGGTATGCACTAATGTACGTGCATGGGTTGATAAAAGTTTAGGCAAGAGGACAGGACTGGACGTGAGAGTAGGTACGGATTTGGTACAAGAGAGATAGTATTTACAAGAATAGGCACAGCAGTAGAAGTAAGGTGAGGTACACGGATATACACAAGGGCGGGGAAGAGAGTAAGTACAAGGGTATGCGCAGGAGTAGACACAAAATTAAGCACGTTGGTAGGTTCAGGATTAGAACTTAAAGTAGAAAAAAAGTTATGAAAGAGTAAGCAAAAAAATATAAGAAAAATAAAAATGAATCAGTAGAAAATTAAGTAGAAAAAAGGGAAATTATAAGGAAAGAAACCAGTGCATCTATAGAAGGTTCAACCGTATGAACAAGTATAAGGTAAGTACAAGTATAAGAACAATATTTATACTACCAGAATTTATACATCTCTGTTCTCTCATTCTCCCATTCAAAGTTTTATAAAAATCGGTGCATTAGTTTTAACGCCAACCTCTTGACGAAATTCGCAAAAAATTGCTGAAAATCTGCCGAAAAGGGTTTTGTACTTCTAAGCTAAGTACAAGGATATGAGTAATTGTATGCACGTGAGTAGGTACAGTGGTAGTCATGGAGTTACGAGGGTACGTACACGGGCTTAACAAACATAAAAACAAAGATATGCACAAGAGTTAATGCAAGGTTAACTACAAAAGCACAAAACAATAGTAGCTACGAGGGTAGCCACAATTGTAGATACAATGGTAAGCACTAGCATAAAAATCTGGGGTGGTGACCGGAGCAAGCAGGGGGGTACCCTCCCCTACTCTTCGCCCACGCTCTCCTCATGCCCCCCATAAAAGTGCTTAACTAACCGTAAAAGTGAACCGAAATATGCTTTTTTCTATGTGTTTTAATTTTTCCTATAATTTTCTAATGGGAAGTATTAAAATGCAAGGGAAATAAAATCATTTGCACGGGATCCGGGTCGCACAGGAAAATAAATACTTTTTCACGGGAATATAAATAATTTTGCACGGTTTAATTAAAACGTGTTTAACTATCAAGCCTAGAAACAAAAGACAACGTGCTCTTTCACTAAGCATCTCTTCACCCATTTTATTATTGAGCTCAGTTCATTTCACAGTGTCGACTCAGTCAACGAGTAAAACAAAAAGTCAAAAGATGGCTGGTGAGTTAACGTATTTTGAAACCTCTGAGGACTCATCTGAAGAAGAAAATTCATCTGAAGTGATCCAGCAGACTAAAAAAATATGCAGGCGACCAACACGAGTGTCGCTTTGACGTCACAAATACCTATCAGCAACAGAGGCAGAAAGTGCTGTAAAGTTAAAAGAAGTTTAGAAAATATCTTCAACGAAAATGGTGGCAGAAGGAGAACGAGTTGAATATCGGTGCACAAAGGAGATTTATAGAGTGTCTGAGTGTCCAGCGTGCTTGTACCTACTATATCATTCTTCGGATACTTGCGTGTCCTTATACGAAACAGAAGAGGAGCACGAACATAAAAATATTGATTCTACACGAGGCTTATTATCAGAAATTAAGGCTTTTGTAAAAGATAAATATGCAGATGGTATTACAAAGCCAAAAGCACTACTAAATCTCATTCGTAAAAATCAGATGATAGAACCTGCAAAAGAAAAACTTGTAGCATTTCTTTGAACAATCTGAAGTGATAAAGGCACTCCTTCCGTATTGGCCACAGATCTTAGAGCTTGGTGCAATGAGCGCACTCAAGTCCCGGATGATGAAGATGTATTTCACATTTTTGCAGAATCTTTTGGTTTAGAAGAACAGGATTTGAAAATAATTTTATCAACGCTTAGATTGCTAGCATTGGCCAGGAAATTCATGAGATTAATGCACAACAGATGCGACCTACAACCTGATCTACAAAATAAAAAAAAAGCTTTACTTATGCATTGATATTTTATAAAAAATATCGTTAATTTCAATTACAGTTGTATAATGTTCAATAAAACAAATTTTTTGCTTGATTTTTATTGAGTTTTGCTCTTAATTCTTTTTTCCGTGCTAGATCAATTCTATTGCTGTTTAATACATTTTTTTCCCGGGCAATGTTAATTCTAATTCCGTTCAATATATTTTCTTTCCCGTTTAATACATTTAACTTCCGCTCGAGTATTTTTTTCCCGTGCATTTATTTTCTTTCCCGTTTAATCACTTATTTTTCCGTGCAAACATCTTTTTTCCCGTGAATTTGACCTAAAATTTCCCGTGTGTTTGCTTTTTTTTCCCGTGCTAATAAATCACACCCTTTTCTAATCACCCCCCCCACGCCTTTTTTTTACTCACGCCCCCCATTTTTGATATATGTTATCAGTTTCTACTCACGCCGCCAATTTCTGATACAAGTTATCAGCTATGTAACTATAGAAATTTAAAAAGTAACTACGAAACATTAAAAAAATTAACTAATATCCTGAGATAAAAGAGAAAACCCAAAAAGAATGTGAGCATTTTATTCGTGATGTGATTGGTTGAAGAACAAAATTTAAAATTTAAATTTAAATTTTTAATTTTTATATTACAATTAAATTAAAACATCTAGAGAATAGATTTGATAAAAAAATAATTATGTGATCAAGTGTTATCTGAAATTATCCGATTAAAATCATGAATATAATAATTATTAGTATACAAACTGAAACAAAACCAATGAATCTATAACCACAGAGTTCAAATGAATATGAACTCTGGACGTAGCGCAAAGGTATAGGGTATATACAACTTATTATAGATTAATTTAGATGAAGCTTTGATCAAAATTTGTTTTTGATAATATAATACAATTGCGCGTGCGTTTCGCTTAGAGAGCTTCAAGGTTTGGCAAGAGGGTAGGTTCATGGGTAGGGTTACATGGGTAGATTCAAAAGTGGGTAAGTGTTTACCTACAAAGGTTTGTACAGGATCGAAAACAATAGTATAAAAAATGATAGTTTCAGGGTTAGATGTTGAGAAAAAAAAAAAAAAAAAAAAGAACAACATACGTTCAAAGTTTCAAATTGAAGTATGAAAATAATAACTAAGTGAAAGAGGCTGCACATGGCTGGAAACTGGTGTCGTAAGGTAAACTTCGATATTAATCAGGATAGGCTCGTTGGGAGAAACCTAGGTACAAAAAGAGTGGATAAAAAATGTAAAAGGATGTAGGAAATATTTGTCAAAAAAGTTAAAGAGCTGTGTGGGCAAAATTGTATGAAGATGATTAGTTTCAGGATTGTAATTACAAAAAAATTTGAGAAGAACAACAGAAAAGAAAGGATTCAGAGTTAGAGATCAAAGCATAAAAAAAAAGAAAAAACAACAGCAAACACCAAAATTAAAGCAAGTAGATTCATGTGAAAGAGATAGAAACAATATTAAGCAAAAATGTACATATGAGCGTAGGTTCAAAGTTACAAACTCAATGACAAGTCCAGGTACGCGAGTAGGTACAATGTAGTTACTACAGTAGTTATCAAGTTTGAAACAATGTTATGAACAAGGTTTGTTATAGGTTAGGTTAAGTTTACAGGGCGACCATAGCCTTTCGGCTATGATCCACTCGGTGGCCGTAGGCCCATTGTGATACCCTTGCTAGTTTCCACAGCAAACCATTCTAACCCTCCCTTTCCACTCCGGCATCCAGTTCCTTCCCTCGTCTCAGGCATTTCCAGCCCTCGATGAAGCGCTTCAGGTCTTTGATATCCGCCTCTGCCGCTTGCTCCAAGCAATCTAATGTGTCCAGTCCCAAGCTTCGCTGACGCTTTCCCATCAGTGCAGGGCAGTGACACATTAGATGTTCCACTGTTTCCTCCTCCTCATTGCATTCTCCGCAGAGGTCATCGGTCTTGATCCCCAGTTTATGGAGCTCCGACCGACTGTGCAATGTCCCGTGATCACTCCCGTGATCTTCCGGACCGAGGTTTTCCCGTAGTTCAGCATTTCTGCTGTCCTTTCCTCACTGGTCCTGGGCCATAGAGAGCATGAGATGACACAGTCGTCTCTTGCACTCCATCGCCGATCGTGTTCTACCCTTATGTTTGTCCCTACCAGCTCCCTTAACAGCTTGATCGGAGGCCTGAGTGAGTCCTCCTCGTCGACCCTGTCTTTTGCCGCACCTACTTTGGCCAGGTGATCCGCATGCGTGTTCCCTTCCACATTGCTGTGTCCGGGTACCCAGCAGAGCTTGACCTTGTCGCGTATCCACGACAGGGCCTCTCGACAACTCATCACCGCCCTTGATCTCACTGTGTTTGCTGATAGTATCCTCAGAGCTGCCTGGCTGTCCGTGTAGATAGTGATGGGACTATTTATTCCATCTCTCTCTGATGCCCACTGCAGCCCTTTCTGTGGCCCTTAGCTCTGCCTGCAATATGTTGCAGCCGTTCCTGAGCTTTAAGGACTCATTTATGTCCAAAGCCTCCGAGTATACTCCGGCCCCTGTTCCTTTGTCCGTCACCGAACCGTCGGCGAAGTCCGAGTTTTTCACAATTTCCCTGCCCTTCTCCCACTCTTCCCTTGCAGGGATGAGAATTTCCGGGCTTCCTTCAAAGATCATTCTAGTGATCATGTAATCGGTGTCCTGTCTCAGCACGCCTACGTCTTCCCTACTAGAGATCCTTCCAATCTCCTTGAGTATTCTGGTGTGCCCATGATTGGTCTGTCTCCACAGCCCTGTTTCCCTCAGTCTGAGGGCTCCTTTGGCTGCCAGTCCTTTTATGTGCAACTCCAGTGGTCTCAAGTTCAGCATCTCCTCCAGTGCCGCCTGTAGTGTGCTCCTTTGTGCTCCCGTTGTGCCTATGGCCGCAAGCCTTTGTACTTTGGCAAGCTTTTCCGCGTATGTCTTCCTATCCATGGCTTCCCACCATACAAGGGATCCGTAGGATATTATAGGTCTAACAACCGCCATATACAACCAGTGTATAATCTTAGGTTGCAGTCCCCACTTCCTTCCAAACATCTTCCTACATGTGTAGAAGGCGTTGATTCCTTTCTTCATTCTCTCCTCCACATTCCTATTCCAGGAAAGTTTTGAGTCCAGGATGACTCCCAGGTATTTCGCCTCCCTAGAGAGGACTAGAGTTTGTCCTCTCAGTTTCGGGGGTCTAAAGCTAGGAATTTGGTCTTGGCGGGGTTCACCCCCAGTCCGTTGGCCTCTGCCCACTCGGTGATTTCCCTCAGATATGCCTTCATCAAGTCGCTTATCGTCTGTGGGTCTTTGCCCGTGACAAGTATAGCCACGTCGTTGGCATATGATATCACCTTGACTCCTTTAATTCTGAGGATCTTGAGAATTCCTTCTATGACTATTAGTCACAGCAGCGGGGATGTGACTCCCCCTTGTGGCGTGCCTCTGGTCGTCCTCCTTTTGGCTTTGATTTCCCTCATTTCTGAGACAATAAGTCTGCTCTTCAGCATACTTATCACCCAGTCTATGATGGTTCTCTCCACCTTGAGGGTTTCCAGTGCCTTCCGTATCGATTCTGACTTGATGTTGTTGAACGCTCCCTCTATGTCTAGGAATGCCCCTAGCGTGTATTCCTTGTCATCGAGGGATTTTTCCACCATCCTGACTGTTTCATGCAGAGCACTCTCAACTGACCTACCTTTTAGGTACGCATGGTGAGCTGTACTCTGTGTTTCTATGATCGTAGTCTCTTTAATATATTGGTCCAGAAGCCTTTCCAGTGTCTTTTGCAAAAACGATGTTAGGCTTATACGCCTGTAGTCTTTCGGTGTGATGCTGCTTGGTTTTCCCGCTTTGGGTATAAAAACCACCCTCACCTCCCTCCATCCTTTCGGTATGTGCCTTAGTTTCAGGCTATCTTTAAAGATCTCTATCAGGGTTTCCACTATCTCCCCTAGGGCTTTCTGCAACATTGCCGGCATTATCTCATCTGGCCCGCTTGATTTATACGGGTCAAACGAGTTCACCGCCCACGTCACTCGCTCCTTCGTTATTATCTTATCGACCACTTCCCCGTTCTGTTCCTGGTAAGTCTCCCTTTGTCCTGTTGGACTATGGTTACTTACTGCGGTACATCCTGGAAAGTGTGTTTCCAGCAGTAGCTCTAATGTCTCACTGCTGGATTCCGTCCATGAGCTATCTGGTTTCTTTATGCTCCCGTGGACTATTGGGTCCTTTGAGAGCAGTTTCCTGAACCTAGCTGCCTCACTGGTTTCCATTATGGATTCGATGGCCTCTAGACGTGCTTTCCATTTCCCTTTCCTAACATCCCTCTTATAGCCATCGAAGCTGGCTTTGTAAGCCTGCCAGTGGCTTCCGTTCTCCCTACCGCCCTTTGCCATATTGTAAAGTCTTCTTGTCTCTGCCCTTTTTTGCCTCAGCTCTGCGTTATACCATGGTTTTGCTTCTTTGCGAGCGTGGCTTATCGGGCAAGATTTCTTGAAGGCCTTGACAAGTATGCTGCTCAAATTGCTGACTGACTCCTCGAGTTTCTCGATCGAGGGTGTTAGGGGTACCGAATCCTTTTCGGGTCTCGCTTCCCTTATTTTCTTACCCATGATTTCCGCGAATCTCTCCCAGTCTGCTTTCCTAGGGTTCCTAAAAGGTTTCCCGATCAAGGGTTCGCGGTTGATCGAGAAGGATATTCTCCCATCGTCCGAAAACGCATATTCGGGGTCTACCCCCAGTTCTCCACCGCGATTTCTTCCGAGTTTGTCACCAACGTTAGATCTATCACTGTCTCTGTCTTTCTATTTGCAAAAGTTGGGGTTTCCCTTCTATTACAGATATTCAGATTTGAATCCAGTAAGAAATCAAGTATTAACTCACCTCTCTCATTTATGTCCTTGCTTCCCCATTGAATGTTATGCCCTTTTGCGTCGCATCCCATCACCAGGTGCCTTACTCGAGTTCGAGCCGTGTGGACCAGGTCTCGGACTGCTTTTGGTAGAGGATTTTTCTCTTCGTAGGGCATGTAGGCCGAGACTAAGAGCATTTGGTTTCTTCCCTTTTGCTCCCATGCCACAACGGTCAGGTCATTGGTGCAGTACTGTGAAAGTAGAATGAAATGTAATGATCTCTTTGCTACTATACACGTTCTTTTCTTACCTTCCGATTGTGAATGGAACACCGAATAGTTCTTTGTCCCCAATCCTTGAATTTTGTCTCTGTAGAGCCATGGTTCTTGGATAAGGGCCACATCCACATTCTTTTTTTCCAAGAGTTGCACCAAGTCCTCCGTCGCTGCCTCACAGTGATGCAGATTGATCTGCACCACCTGAAGCTTCTTCGGCGGAGATCTTCGGTTCATTGGGAAGTCTAAACTTCAGTGTTCCCAGGCCGAACTTGATGCTACCCTGGGTGTCTTTCTTAGTTCGGCAAGGGAACCCTCGTCTACTGACGCGACGATTTCCTTGCCGATCCCTGTTTTACTTTGGGAGGAGGATATGATCCTCCACTCCTTTGTATTAATCGTCTTGTTCATCTTGTTGATGATCTTTAGTGTGGTTCCGTCCTCCAGATTCGGCGGAGGGACCCACACTGAGACCACCTTCCTCAGAGGTAAAGCTGCCTTGGGGATAACCTCTCATTTGACTCCTGGTCACAGGTTGTCGCAACTGCGGACTACCTCCTTTAAGAGACCCAAGGATCTTTTATTGGAGCAGCCAACAACCTTGATTCCTCGGAACCAGCCAACGCCATCGAAGGCTATCTCCTCCCCCCCTTTCTCACTATCGAGTTCAGCTATGGCCAACAGGACCCTTCTTTTGACTTCGAGCCACCATTCGTCTGACATCTTGCCATCTAGATCTGAGTGATCCACGACGGCAATCTGCAGTTCCGGTGGTGACTCGAAGGTGGTCGATGGTTTTGGCTTCTTCGTATTTCTTTCGTCTTCCTCCTGGGATCGAACCCTTTTGGACGTCTTGGATGAAGATGCCACTTGGGTTTCGACCTTGGGGGTCGACTTAGAGATTGCTTTCTGGTTCCTTAGGGATGGTTGCATCGACCCCTTCAAGAATCGCCTCTTCAGCATCGGTGTCCATGTCGGCGATGGTTCCCTTTGACGATAAATCGTCTTCGGTATCCATCCCGAGCTTCAGGTCACCCATGACTGAAGAGACGCTTCTTGGGCCTTTTGCATCTCCCCTTTTGGCCAGCTCCAGTCCACCTGTCGCAGTGGGTATAAGTGCGCCAGCCATGTGGTCTACTGGTGGTACCAAGGAATGTAGTGCGTTTGCCGCCCCCCCCCCCCCTGAATCCGAATGGGGCCCAGCCGCTCCCGAGGGAACGGAAGGATTGGTCTCCGTTGGAGACGTACCTCCTGGGGATAATTTCGACTCACTACAGTTATCCATTTTTGGTTTGAATGGTTTTGTTTGTCCCCTTGTCCGCGGTTGTTTATTCAGTCTGTGAAGGCAGGGATTTGAACCCATTTGGGTTTTCCTCCCTCCCTTCGCAGATCTATTAGCAACGATCCTTAGATTCTTGTCTAGCATTGCTGCTATCCAAGTTTGCTATGGACTTCCACTATCCGCAACCTGTGGACGCGCCCGGTGGCGTGGGAAAAACGCCCAACCCTCAGAATAGAGGGCCCCGGGTGAACAAGGTTTGTTATTAGGTTATTTACAATAGTGAGCACAAGAGAATAAAAAAAGATAATGTACAAGGCCAGATTCAGTGTTAGAAATTTGAATACAAAAAAAAATAAAGAACTAGAGTTAGCATAGGAGTAGGAACAGATGTAGAAACAAATGCATGTGTAGAAGGTTCAGCGTTAGAAGCTTTAGTAAAAAAAAGGTAGTGAGCACAAGATTCTTAACATATGTAGGAAGAAGAAAAAGTCAACAGACGTAGTAAAGAGAGTTGGAAAAAAATACTCAAGAGACTTGGATAGTAGCAAGGTTATAAAGCAGGGAAGGTTAATAAATAAAAAGACAAAAATAAGTTGATAAAAGCATAGAAACAGATGTTTAACTAAGGATAGAAATGAAAGTATGATCAAAGATAAGAACAAAGTAGTCTTGGAGTTAGAAATAAAAGCATGAAAAAAATTCAAACTACAGCTATCACCATGATAGAAACAGATACATAAAGATAAGCATATTCCTCGGTAAGAGCTTAGTTATAAAAATCAGTAAGTGCAACGGTAAGAACAAGGGTAGTTACAAGGGTTTGGAGTAAGATGAAAGGTAGGAACAAAGGTAGGCATAAAATAAAGTGCAGGCATAATCACAAGCTATTAGAGTAGGAACAATGGTACGTGTATAAGTGTAGGTGCAAGAGTAGATTCAAGCATAAAATTCTGGGGGGTTGTATATATATATATATATATATAGTGACCCTAATATATATATATATGCGCTGGGTATTATCCTAACATTTCATATATACACCTGGCTCTATTCGGACTTTTCGGTATTATCATGACGGTCAGGATAGTGCCATGACATTTCAAAATCGAAAAACTCGAGTTCCAGGTAAAACCAAGGGCCAGGAAAAAGGTGATGGGTTATTATAGTTGGACCGTGAAAACCTGGATAAATTTTTTATTGATGGGTTATTTAAGAAAAAAAAAGATGGGTTATTTTGGTTTTCTTAAATACGTTGGTGGATTGCGCGTAATTTGCGCATAAAGAGGGTGTATTATTACTCTAAGAATTTTTCACGTGAAATTATCCGTCCGGCGGCTGGATGGCGTAGGGGGAGGGGGGGAAACAACTATATAATATAGTACGATATAATATATACATATATCTTACTAAATTATATAGTTGTAATTTGCTCTTCGCTCCAACCACACACCTACCCAGTCCTAGCCCCACCCTTTCTCGCCCTTTTTTTTCTTACCCCATTCCGCTCCCAACCAGCTCCCACTTCGCTCCCATTCCGCTGCCACCCTTAATTCTTCATTTTATACCGTAAAATAGGTCAAAAATTGCACTTTTATTCCGCTCCCACCCCACTCCCGACCCCGTCTTTTCTGACCCTTTTTTTTCTCACACCATTCCGCTCCCAACCCGCTCCCAGTTCGCTCCCATTCCACTCCCACCCTTAATTCTTCATTTTATACCATGAAAGAGGTCAAAAATTGCACTTCTATTCCGCTCCCGACCGGCTCTCACCCCTGCTGTTTTTTGTATCCTCCTCATTTGTAAAAATTTACTCTACATGAGTAAAAAATGAAAAGTAACTATATCAAATTCTCCGGACTCAAAACTTTCTGTAAAAATCATCTCCAAGGCGTAACTACTACGATGTTAACCAGGTATCTGTCCTGACTCCACTGGAGTCAAAACATCCTGGGGAAATCATGTTCAAGGCATTACTATTATCAAGGGCTCCAGTTGTCTATTCTGACTTCTCCGAAGTCAAAAATTTCTGTGAAAATCATCTCCAAGGCGTAACTGTCACCAAGTGCACCAGGTATACACCCTGACTCCGATGGAGTCAAAACTTCCTGGGAAAATCATCTTCAAGGCGTTACTATTACCAACTGCACAAGTTGTCCGTCCTCACCCCTATGGAATTAAAACATCCTGGGGAAATCATCTCCAAGGTGTTACTATTAACGAGGGCTTCAGGTATACTCTTGACTTTTTTGGAGTCAAAACTTCCTGGGAAAGACATCTCTAAGGCATTACGATTACCAAGTGCACAAGGTGTCTGTCCTGACCCCTCTGGACTTAAAACATCCTGGGGGAATCATCTTCAAGGCGTTACTATTACCAAGTGCACAAGTTGTCTGTCCTGACCCCTCCGGGGTAAAAACATCCTGGGGAAATCATCTCTAAGGTGTCTCTCTTCACAAGGGCTCCAGTTGTCTGTCCTGACCCCTCTGAAGTTGAAGCATCCTGGGGAAATCATCTTCAAGGCGTAACTGTCACCAAGTGCACCAGGTATACATTCTAACTCCTTTGGAGTCAAAACTACCTGGAAAAGACATCTCTAAGGCGTTACTATTACCAAGTGCATAAGGTGTCGGTCCTGACCCCACCAGAGTCAAAACATCCTGGGGAAATCATCTCTAAGGTGTTTCTCTTAAAAAGGGCTCCAGTTGTCTATTCTGATTTCTCGGGAGTCCAAACTTACTGGGAAAATCATCTACAAGGCGTAACTGACACCAAGTGCACAAGGTATACACCCTGACTCCTATGGAGTCAAAACTTCCTGGGAAAATCATCTTCAAGGCATTACTGTTACCAAGTGCACAAGTTGTCTGTCCTGACCCCTCTGGAATTAAAACACCCTGGGATAATCATCTCCAAAGTGTTACTATTAACGAGGGCTCCAGGTATACTCTTGACTTTTTTGGAGTCAAAACTTCCTGAGAAAGACATCTCTAAGGCGTTACGATTACCAAGTGCACAAGGTGTCTGTCCTGACCCCTCTGGACTTAAAACATCCTGGGGAAATCATCTTCAAGGCGTTACTATTACCAAGTGCACAAGTTGTCTGTCCTGACCCCTCCAGAGTTAAAACATCCTGGGGAAATCATCTCTAAGGTGTCTCTCTTAACAAGGGCTCCAGTTGTCTGTCCTGACCCCTCTGAAGTTGAAGCATTCTTGGGAAATCAGCTTCAAGGCGTAACTGTCACCAAGTGCACCAGGTATACATTCTAACCCCTGAGGAGTCAAAACTTCCTGGAAAAATCATCTTCTAGGCGTGAGTATTACCAACTGCACAAGGTGTCTGTCCTGACCCCTCTGGACTTAAAACATCCTGGGGAAATCATCGCCAATGCGTGACTATTATAAAGTGCACCAGGTATACACCTTGACACCTATGGAGTCAAAACTTCCTGAAAAAATCTTCTCCAAGGCGTAACTGATACCAAGTGCACCAGGTATACACCCTGACTCCTATGGAGTCAAAACTTCCTGGGAAAATCATCTCCAAGGCGTTACTATAACCGAGTACACCGGGTATACACCCTGACCCCTGTAGAGTCAGAACTTCCTAGTGAAATTATCTCCAAGACGTTACTACTACCAAGTGCTCAAGTTGTCTGCCCTGACCCCTCCGGAGTTAAAACATCCTGGGAAAATCATCTCCAAGGCGTTCCTATTACCAAGTGCACAAGTTGTCTGTCCTGACCCCACCAAGTTGAAACATCCTGGGGAAATCATCTCTAAGGTGTTTTTCTTAACAAGGGCTCCAGTTGTCTATTCTGACTTCTCGGGAGTCCAAACTTACTGCGAAAATCATCTCCAAGGCGTTACTATCACCAAGTGCACCAGGTATACACCCTGACTCCTATGGAGTAAAAACTTCCTGGGAAAATCATCTTCAAGGCGTTACTATTACCAAGTGCACAAGTTGTCTGTCCTGACCCCTCTGGAATTAAAACATCCTGGGAAAATCATCTCCAAGGTGTTAACTATGAACGAGGGCTTCAGGTATACTCTTGACTTTTTTGGAGTCAAAACTTCCTGGGAAAGACATCTCTAAGGTGTTACGATTACCAAGTGCACAAGGTGTCTGTCCTGACCCCTCTGGACTTAAAACATCCTGGGGAAATCATCTTCAAGGCGTTACTATTACCAAGTGCACAAGTTGTCTGTCCTGACCCCTCTGGAATTAAAACATCCTGGGAAAATCATCTCCAAGGTGTTATTATGAACGAGGGCTTCAGGTATACTCTTGACTTTTTTGGAGTCAAAACTTCCTGAGAAAGACATCTCTAAGGCGTTACGATTACCAAGTGCACAAGGTGTCTGTCCTGACCCCTCTGGACTTAAAACATCCTGGGGAAATCATCTTCAAGGCGTAACTATTACCAAGTGCACAAGTTGTCTGTCCTGACCCCTCCAGAGTTAAAACATCCTGGGGAAATCATCTCTAAGGTGTTTCTCTTAACAAGGGCTCCAGTTGTCTATTCTGACTTCTCGGGAGTCCAAACTTACTGGGAAAATCATCTACAAGGCGTAACTGACACCAAGTGCACAAGGTATACACCCTGACTCCTATGAAGTCAAAACTTCCTGGGAAAATCATCTTCAAGGCATTACTGTTACCAAGTGCCCAAGTTGTCTGTCCTGACCCCTCTGGAATTAAAACACCCTGGGAAAATCATCTCCAAGGTGTTAACTATGAACGAGGGCTTCAGGTATACTCTTGACTTTTTTGGAGTCAAAACTTCCTGGGAAAGACATCTCTAAGGTGTTACGATTACCAAGTGCACAAGGTGTCTGTCCTGACCCCTCTGGACTAAAAACATCCTTGGGAAATCATCTGCAAGGCGTTACTATTACCAAGTGCACAAATTGTCTGTCCTGACCCCTCTGGAATTAAAACATCCTGGGAAAATCATCTCCAAGGTGTTACTATGAACGAGGGCTTCAGGTATACTCTTGACTTTTTTGGAGTCAAAACTTCCTGAGAAAGACATCTCTAAGGCGTTACGATTACCAAGTGCACAAGGTGTCTGTCCTGACCCCTCTGGACTTAAAACATCCTGGGGAAATCATCTTCAAGGCGTTACTATTACCAAGTGCACAAGTTGTCTGTCCTGACCCCTCCAGAGTTAAAACATCCTGGGGAAATCATCTCTAAAGTGTTTCTCTTAACAAGGGCTCCAGTTGTCTATTCTGACTTCTCGGGAGTCCAAACTTACTGGGAAAATCATCTACAAGGCGTAACTGACACCAAGTGCACAAGGTATACACCCTGACTCCTATGGAGTCAAAACTTCCTGGGAAAATCATCTTCAAGGCATTACTGTTACCAAGTGCACAAGTTGTCTGTCCTGACCCCTCTGGAATTAAAACACCCTGGGAAAATCATCTCCAAAGTGTTACTATTAACGAGGGCTCCAGGTATACTCTTGACTTTTTTGGAGTCAAAACTTCCTGAGAAAGACATCTCTAAGGCGTTACGATTACCAAGTGCACAAGGTGTCTGTCCTGACCCCTCTGGACTTAAAACATCCTGGGGAAATCATCTTCAAGGCGTTACTATTACCAAGTGCACAAGTTGTCTGTCCTGACCCCTCCAGAGTTAAAACATCCTGGGGAAATCATCTCTAAGGTGTCTCTCTTAACAAGGGCTCCAGTTGTCTGTCCTGACCCCTCTGAAGTTGAAGCATTCTTGGGAAATCAGCTTCAAGGCGTAACTGTCACCAAGTGCACCAGGTATACATTCTAACTCCTGAGGAGTCAAAACTTCCTGGAAAAATCATCTTCTAGGCGTGAGTATTACCAACTGCACAAGGTGTCGGTCCTGACCCTTCTGGACTTAAAACATCCTGGGGAAATCATCGCCAAAGCGTGACTATTATAAAGTGCACCAGGTATACACCTTGACACCTATGGAGTCAAAACTTCCTGAAAAAATCTTCTCCAAGGCGTAACTGATACCAAGTGCACCAGGTATACACCCTGACTCCTATGGAGTCAAAACTTCCTGGGAAAATCATCTCCAAGGCGTTACTATAACCGAGTACACCGGGTATACACCCTGACCCCTGTAGAGTCAGAACTTCCTAGTGAAATTATCTCCAAGACGTTACTACTACCAAGTGCTCAAGTTGTCTGCCCTGACCCCTCCGGAGTTAAAACATCCTGGGAAAATCATCTCCAAGGCGTTCCTATTACCAAGTGCACAAGTTGTCTGTCCTGACCCCACCAAGTTGAAACATCCTGGGGAAATCATCTCTAAGGTGTTTTTCTTAACAAGGGCTCCAGTTGTCTATTCTGACTTCTCGGGAGTCCAAACTTACTGCGAAAATCATCTCCAAGGCGTTACTATCACCAAGTGCACCAGGTATACACCCTGACTCCTATGGAGTCAAAACTTCCTGGGAAAATCATCTTCAAGGCATTACTGTTACCAAGTGCACAAGTTGTCTGACCTGACCCCTCTGGAATTAAAACACCCTGGGAAAATCATCTCCAAAGTGTTACTATTAACGAGGGCTCCAGGTATACTCTTGACTTTTTTGGAGTCAAAACTTCCTGAAAAAGACATCTCTAAGGCGTTACGATTACCAAGTGCACAAGGTGTCTGTCCTGACCCCTCTGGACTTAAAACATCCTGGGGAAATCATCTTCAAGGCGTTACTATTACCAAGTGCACAAGTTGTCTGTCCTGACCCCTCCAGAGTTAAAACATCCTGGGGAAATCATCTCCAAGGTGTTATTATGAACGAGGGCTTCAGGTATACTCTTGACTTTTTTGGAGTCAAAACTTCCTGAGAAAGACATCTCTAAGGCGTTACGATTACCAAGTGCACAAGGTGTCTGTCCTGACCCCTCTGGACTTAAAACATCCTGGGGAAATCATCTTCAAGGCGTAACTATTACCAAGTGCACAAGTTGTCTGTCCTGACCCCTCCAGAGTTAAAACATCCTGGGGAAATCATCTCTAAGGTGTTTCTCTTAACAAGGGCTCCAGTTGTCTATTCTGACTTCTCGGGAGTCCAAACTTACTGGGAAAATCATCTACAAGGCGTAACTGACACCAAGTGCACAAGGTATACACCCTGACTCCTATGAAGTCAAAACTTCCTGGGAAAATCATCTTCAAGGCATTACTGTTACCAAGTGCCCAAGTTGTCTGTCCTGACCCCTCTGGAATTAAAACACCCTGGGAAAATCATCTCCAAGGTGTTAACTATGAACGAGGGCTTCAGGTATACTCTTGACTTTTTTGGAGTCAAAACTTCCTGGGAAAGACATCTCTAAGGTGTTACGATTACCAAGTGCACAAGGTGTCTGTCCTGACCCCTCTGGACTAAAAACATCCTTGGGAAATCATCTGCAAGGCGTTACTATTACCAAGTGCACAAATTGTCTGTCCTGACCCCTCTGGAATTAAAACATCCTGGGAAAATCATCTCCAAGGTGTTACTATGAACGAGGGCTTCAGGTATACTCTTGACTTTTTTGGAGTCAAAACTTCCTGAGAAAGACATCTCTAAGGCGTTACGATTACCAAGTGCACAAGGTGTCTGTCCTGACCCCTCTGGACTTAAAACATCCTGGGGAAATCATCTTCAAGGCGTTACTATTACCAAGTGCACAAGTTGTCTGTCCTGACCCCTCCAGAGTTAAAACATCCTGGGGAAATCATCTCTAAAGTGTTTCTCTTAACAAGGGCTCCAGTTGTCTATTCTGACTTCTCGGGAGTCCAAACTTACTGGGAAAATCATCTACAAGGCGTAACTGACACCAAGTGCACAAGGTATACACCCTGACTCCTATGGAGTCAAAACTTCCTGGGAAAATCATCTTCAAGGCATTACTGTTACCAAGTGCACAAGTTGTCTGTCCTGACCCCTCTGGAATTAAAACACCCTGGGAAAATCATCTCCAAAGTGTTACTATTAACGAGGGCTCCAGGTATACTCTTGACTTTTTTGGAGTCAAAACTTCCTGAGAAAGACATCTCTAAGGCGTTACGATTACCAAGTGCACAAGGTGTCTGTCCTGACCCCTCTGGACTTAAAACATCCTGGGGAAATCATCTTCAAGGCGTTACTATTACCAAGTGCACAAGTTGTCTGTCCTGACCCCTCCAGAGTTAAAACATCCTGGGGAAATCATCTCTAAGGTGTCTCTCTTAACAAGGGCTCCAGTTGTCTGTCCTGACCCCTCTGAAGTTGAAGCATTCTTGGGAAATCAGCTTCAAGGCGTAACTGTCACCAAGTGCACCAGGTATACATTCTAACTCCTGAGGAGTCAAAACTTCCTGGAAAAATCATCTTCTAGGCGTGAGTATTACCAACTGCACAAGGTGTCGGTCCTGACCCTTCTGGACTTAAAACATCCTGGGGAAATCATCGCCAAAGCGTGACTATTATAAAGTGCACCAGGTATACACCTTGACACCTATGGAGTCAAAACTTCCTGAAAAAATCTTCTCCAAGGCGTAACTGATACCAAGTGCACCAGGTATACACCCTGACTCCTATGGAGTCAAAACTTCCTGGGAAAATCATCTCCAAGGCGTTACTATAACCGAGTACACCGGGTATACACCCTGACCCCTGTAGAGTCAGAACTTCCTAGTGAAATTATCTCCAAGACGTTACTACTACCAAGTGCTCAAGTTGTCTGCCCTGACCCCTCCGGAGTTAAAACATCCTGGGAAAATCATCTCCAAGGCGTTCCTATTACCAAGTGCACAAGTTGTCTGTCCTGACCCCACCAAGTTGAAACATCCTGGGGAAATCATCTCTAAGGTGTTTTTCTTAACAAGGGCTCCAGTTGTCTATTCTGACTTCTCGGGAGTCCAAACTTACTGCGAAAATCATCTCCAAGGCGTTACTATCACCAAGTGCACCAGGTATACACCCTGACTCCTATGGAGTCAAAACTTCCTGGGAAAATCATCTTCAAGGCATTACTGTTACCAAGTGCACAAGTTGTCTGACCTGACCCCTCTGGAATTAAAACACCCTGGGAAAATCATCTCCAAAGTGTTACTATTAACGAGGGCTCCAGGTATACTCTTGACTTTTTTGGAGTCAAAACTTCCTGAAAAAGACATCTCTAAGGCGTTACGATTACCAAGTGCACAAGGTGTCTGTCCTGACCCCTCTGGACTTAAAACATCCTGGGGAAATCATCTTCAAGGCGTTACTATTACCAAGTGCACAAGTTGTCTGTCCTGACCCCTCCAGAGTTAAAACATCCTGGGGAAATCATCTCTAAGGTGTCTCTCTTAACAAGGGCTCCAGTTGTCTGTCCTGACCCCTCTGAAGTTGAAGCATTCTTGGGAAATCAGCTTCAAGGCGTAACTGTCACCAAGTGCACCAGGTATACATTCTAACTCCTGAGGAGTCAAAACTTCCTGGAAAAATCATCTTCTAGGCGTGAGTATTATCAACTGCACAAGGTGTCGGTCCTGACCCTTCTGGACTTAAAACATCCTGGGGAAATCATCGCCAAAGCGTGACTATTATAAAGTGCACCAGGTATACACCTTGACACCTATGGAGTCAAAACTTCCTGAAAAAATCTTCTCCAAGGCGTAACTGATACCAAGTGCACCAGGTATACACCCTGACTCCTATGGAGTCAAAACTTCCTGGAAAAATCATCTCCAAGGCGTTACTATAACCGAGTACACCGGGTTTACACCCTGACCCCTGTAGAGTCAGAACTTCCTAGTGAAATTATCTCCAAGACGTTACTACTACCAAGTGCTCAAGTTGTCTGCCTTGACCCCTCCGGAGTTAAAACATCCTGGGAAAATCATCTCCAAGGCGTTCCTATTACCAAGTGCACAAGTTGTCTGTCCTGACCCCACCAAGTTGAAACATCCTGGGGAAATCATCTCTAAGGTGTTTTTCTTAACAAGGGCTCCAGTTGTCTATTCTGACTTCTCGGGAGTCCAAACTTACTGCGAAAATCATCTCCAAGGCGTTACTATCACCAAGTGCACCAGGTATACACCCTGACTCCTATGGAGTAAAAACTTCCTGGGAAAATCATCTTCAAGGCGTCACTATTACCAAGTGCACAAGTTGTCTGTCCTGACCCCTCTGGAATTAAAACATCCTGGGAAAATCATCTCCAAGGTGTTAACTATGAACGAGGGCTTCAGGTATACTCTTGACTTTTTTGGAGTCAAAACTTCCTGGGAAAGACATCTCTAAGGTGTTACGATTACCAAGTGCACAAGGTGTCTGTCCTGACCCCTCTGGACTTAAAACATCCTGGGGAAATCATCTTCAAGGCGTTACTATTACCAAGTGCACAAGTTGTCTGTCCTGACCCCTCTGGAATTAAAACATCCTGGGAAAATCATCTCCAAGGTGTTACTATGAACGAGGGCTTCAGGTATACTCTTGACTTTTTTGGAGTCAAAACTTCCTGGGAAAGACATCTCCAAGGTGTTACGATTACCAAGTGCACAAGGTGTCTGTCCTGACCCCTCTGGACTTAAAACATCTTGGGGAAATCATCTTCAAGGCGTTACTATTACCAAGTGCACGAGGTATATACCCGGACTCTTATGGAGTTAAAACTTCCTGAGAAAATCATCTTCAAGGCGTTAGTATTACCAAGGGCAAATGTCGTCTGTCCTGACGCCTCTGGAGTTGAAACAACCTGGGGAAATCATCTCCAAGGTGTTACTATTAACAAGGACTCCAGGTATACACCTTGACACCTATGGAGTCAAAATTTCCTGAATAAATCATCTCCAAGGCGTACCTGTTACCAAGTGCACCAGGTATACAGCCTGACTCCTATGGAGTCAAAACTTCCTGGGAAAATCATCTCCAAGGCGTTACTATTACCAACTGCACAAGTTAATTTCCTGACCCCTCCAGAAGTAAAACATCCTGGGGAAATCATCTTTAAGGTGTTTCTCTTAACAAGGGCTCCAGTTGTCTGTCCTGACCCCTCTGAAGTTGAAATATCCTTGGGAAATCATCTTCAAGGCGTAACTGTCACCAGGAGCACCAGGTATACATTCTAACTCCTATGGAGTCAAAACTTCCTGGAAAAATCATCTTCTAGGCGTTACTATAACCAACTGCACAAGGTTTCTGTCCTGACCCCTCTGGACTTAAAACATCCTGGGGAAATCATCGCCAAGTCGTTACTATCACCAAGTGCACCAGGTATACACCCTGACTCCTATGGAGTCAAAACTTCCTGGGAAAATCATCTCCAAGGCGTTATTATTACCAACTGCACAAGTTGATGTCCTGACCCCTCTGAAGTTGAAACATCCTGGGGAAATCATCTTCAAGGCGTAACCGTCACCAGGAGCACCAGGTATACATTCTAACTCCTATGGAGTCAAAACTTCCTGGAAAAATCATCTTCTAGGCGTTACTATAACCAACTGCACAAGGTTTCTGTCCTGACCCCTCTGGACTTAAAACATCCTGGGGAAATCATCGCCAAGGCGTTACTATCACCAAGTGCACCAGGTATACACCCTGACTCCTATGGAGTCAAAACTTTCTGGGAAAATCATCTTCAAGGCGTTACTATTACCAAGTGCACAAGTTGTCTATCCTGACCCCTCTGGAATTAAAACATCCTGGGAAAATCATCTCCAAGGTGTTACTATTAACGAGGGCTTCAGGTATACTCTTGACTTTTTTGGAGTCAAAACTTCCTGGGAAAGACATCTCTAAGGTGTTACGATTACCAAGTGCACAAGGTTTCTGTCCTGACCCCTCTGGACTTAAAACATCTTGGGGAAATCATCTTCAAGGCGTAACTGTCACCAAGTGCACCAGGTATACATTCTAACTCCTATGGAGTCAAAACTTCCTGGAAAAATCATCTTCTAGGCGTTACTATAACCAACTGCACAAGGTGTCTTTCCTGACCCCTCTGAAGTTGAAACATCCTGGGAAAATCATCTTCAAGGCGTAACTGTCACCAAGTGCACCAGGTATACATTCTAACTCCTATGGAGTCAAAACTTCCTGGAAAAATCATCTTCTAGGCGTTACTATGACCAAGGGCAAAAGTCGTCTGTCCTGACCCCTCTGGAGTTGAAACATCCCGAGGAAATCATCTTTAAGGTGTTATTATTAACAAGGGCTCCAGGTATACACCTTGACACCTATGATGTCAAAACTTCCTGAAAAAATCATCTTCAAGGCGTAACTGTTACCAAGTGCACAAGTTGATGTCCTGACCCCTCCAGAGTTAAAACTACCTGGGGAAATCATCTCTAAGGTGTTACTATTGACAAGGGCTCCGGGTATACACCTTGACACCTATGGAGTCAAAACTTCCTGAAAAAATCATCTCCAAGACGTAACTGTTACCAAGTGCACCAGGTATACAGCCTGACTCCTATGGAGTCAAAACTTCCTGGGAAAATCATCTCCAAGGCGTTACTATTACCAACTGCACAAGTTAATTTCCTGACCCCTCCAGAAGTAAAACATCCTGGGGAAATCATCTTTAAGGTGTTTCTCTTAACAAGGGCTCCAGTTGTCTGTCCTGACCCCTCTGAAGTTGAAATATCCTTGGGAAATCATCTTCAAGGCGTAACTGTCACCAAGTGCACCAGGCATACATTCTAACTCCTATGGAGTCAAAACTTCCTGGAAAAATCATCTTCTAGGCGTTACTATAACCAACTGCACAAGGTGTCTGTCCTGACGCCTCTGGACTTATAACATCCTGGGGAAATCATCTTCAAAGCGTTACTATTACCAATTGCACCAGGTATACACCCTGACTATTATGCAGTTAAAACTTCCTGAGAACATCATCTTCAAGGCGTTACTATTACCAAGGGCAAAATTCGTCTGTCCTGACCCCTCTGGAGTTGAAACATCCTGAGGAAATCATCTCCAAGGTGTTACTATTAACAAGGGCTCCAGGTATACACCTTGACATCTATAGAGTCAAAATTTCCCGAAAAAAGCATCTCCAAGGCGTAACTGTCACCAAGTGCACCAGGTATACATTCTAACTCCTATGGAGTCAAAACTTCCTGGAAAAATCATCTTCTAGGCGTTACTATAACCAACTGCACAAGGTGTCTGTCCTGACCCCTCTCGACTTAAATCATCCTATGGAAATCATCTTCAAGGCGTTACTATTACCAAGTGCACCAGGTATACACCCGGACTCTTATGGAGTTTAAACTTCCTAAGAAAATCATCTTCAAGGCGTTACTATGACCAAGGGCAAAATTCGTCTGTCCTGACCCCTCTGGAGTTGAAACATCCCGAGGAAATCATCTTTAAGGTGTTACTTTTAACAAGGGTTCCAGGTATACACCTTGACATCTATAGAGTCAAAACTTCCCGAAAAAAGCATCTCCAAGGCGTAACTGTTACCAAGTGCACCAGGTATACAGCCTGACTCCTATGAAGTCAAAACATCCTGGGGAAATCATCTTCAAGGTGTTACTATTAACAAGGGCTCCAGGTATAATCTTGACTCCTTTGGAGTCAAAACTTTCTGGGAAAGACATCTCCAAGGCGTAACTGTTACCAAGTGCACCAGGTATACAGCCTGACTCCTATGGAGTGCAAACGTCCTGAAAAAATCATCTCCAAGGCGTAACTAATACCAAGTGCACCAAGTATACACCCTGACTCCTACGGAGTCAAAACTTCCTTGGAAAATCATCTTCAAGGCGTTACTATTGCCAAGTGCACTAGGTGTCTGTCCTGACCCCACTGGAGTCAAACCTTCCTAGAGAAATCATCTCCGAGGCGTTACTACTACCAAGTGCACCAGGGGTCTCTACTGACACCTCTGGAGTCAAAACATCCTGGGGAAATCATCTCCAAGATGTTACTATTAACAAGGGTTTAGGTGTACACCATGACACTTATGGAGTTAAAACTTCCTGGGAAAATCATCTCCATGGCGTTACTATTTCCAAGTGCACCAGGTGTCTGTCCTGACGCCTCTGGACTTATAACATCCTGGGGAAATCATCTTCAAAGCGTTACTATTACCAATTGCACCAGGTATACACCCTGACTATTATGCAGTTAAAACTTCCTGAGAACATCATCTTCAAGGCGTTACTATTACCAAGGGCAAAATTCGTCTGTCCTGACCCCTCTGGAGTTGAAACATCCTGAGGAAATCATCTCCAAGGTGTTACTATTAACAAGGGCTCCAGGTATACACCTTGACATCTATAGAGTCAAAATTTCCCGAAAAAAGCATCTCCAAGGCGTAACTGTCACCAAGTGCACCAGGTATACATTCTAACTCCTATGGAGTCAAAACTTCCTGGAAAAATCATCTTCTAGGCGTTACTATAACCAACTGCACAAGGTGTCTGTCCTGACCCCTCTCGACTTAAATCATCCTATGGAAATCATCTTCAAGGCGTTACTATTACCAAGTGCACCAGGTATACACCCGGACTCTTATGGAGTTTAAACTTCCTAAGAAAATCATCTTCAAGGCGTTACTATGACCAAGGGCAAAATTCGTCTGTCCTGACCCCTCTGGAGTTGAAACATCCCGAGGAAATCATCTTTAAGGTGTTACTTTTAACAAGGGCTCCAGGTATACACCTTGACATCTATAGAGTCAAAACTTCCCGAAAAAAGCATCTCCAAGGCGTAACTGTTACCAAGTGCACCAGGTATACAGCCTGACTCCTATGGAGTCAAAACATCCTGGGGAAATCATCTTCAAGGTGTTACTATTAACAAGGGCTCCAGGTATAATCTTGACTCCTTTGGAGTCAAAACTTTCTGGGAAAGACATCTCCAAGGCGTAACTGTTACCAAGTGCACCAGGTATACAGCCTGACTCCTATGGAGTGCAAACGTCCTGAAAAAATCATCTCCAAGGCGTAACTGATACCAAGTGCACCAGGTATACACCCTGACTCCTACGGAGTCAAAACTTCCTTGGAAAATCATCTTCAAGGCGTTACTATTGCCAAGTGCACTAGGTGTCTGTCCTGACCCCACTGGAGTCAAACCTTTCTAGAGAAATCATCTCCGAGGCGTTACTACTACCAAGTGCACCAGGGGTCTCTACTGACACCTCTGGAGTCAAAACATCCTGGGGAAATCATCTCCAAGATGTTACTATTAACAAGGGTTTAGGTGTACACCATGACACTTATGGAGTTAAAACTTCCTGGGAAAATCATCTCCATGGCGTTACTATTTCCAAGTGCACCAGGTGTCTGTCCTGACGCCTCTGGACTTATAACATCCTGGGGAAATCATCTTCAAAGCGTTACTATTACCAATTGCACCAGGTATACACCCTGACTATTATGCAGTTAAAACTTCCTGAGAACATCATCTTCAAGGCGTTACTATTACCAAGGGCAAAATTCGTCTGTCCTGACCCCTCTGGAGTTGAAACATCCTGAGGAAATCATCTCCAAGGTGTTACTATTAACAAGTGCACCAGGTATACACCCTGACTCCTATAAAGTTAAAACTTCCTGGGAAAATCATCTCCAAGGCTTTACTATTACCAAGTGCACCAGGTATACATTCTGACTCCTATGGAGTCAAAACATCCTGGGGAAATCATCTCCAAGGTGTAACTGCTACCTAGGGCTCAAGTTGTCTATCCTGACCTCTCTGAAGTTAAAACATCTTTGGGAAATCATTTCCCATGCATTACTATTACCAAGTGCACAAGTTGTCTGTCCTGACCCCTCCGGAGTTGAAATATCCTAGGGAAATCATCTTCAAGGTGTTACTCTTAACAAGGGCTCCAGTTGTCTATTCTGACTTCCTGGGAGTCAAAACTTTCTGAAAATCATCTCCAAGGCGTTACTATTACCAAGGGCAAAAGTCGTCTGTCCTGACTCCTCTGGAGTTGAAAGATCCTGAGGAAATCATCTTCAAGGTCTTACCATTAACACGTGCACCAGGTATACATCCTGACTCCTATAAATTAAAAACTTCCTGGGAAAATCATCTCCAAGGCGTTACTATTACCAAGTGCACAAGTTGTCTGTCCTGACCCCTCCAGAGTTAAAACATCCTGGGGAAATCATCTCTAAGGTATTTCTCTTAACAAGGGCTCCAGTTGTCCGTCCTGACCCCTCTGAAGTTGAAACATCTTGGGGAAATCATCTTCAAGGCGTAACTATCACCAAGTGCACCAGGTATACATTCTAACTCCTATGGAGTCAAAACTTCCTGGAAAAATCATCTTCTAGGCGTTACTATAACCAACTGCACAAGGTGTCTGTCCTGACCCCTCTGGACTTAAAACATCCTGGGGAAATCATCGCAAAGGCGTTACTATTAACAAGTGCCCCAGGTATACACCCTGAAACCTATGGAGTGCAAACGTCCTGAAAAAATCATCTCCAAGGCGTAATTGACACCAAGTGCCCCAGGTATACACCCTGACTCCTATGGAGTCAAAACTTCCTGGGAAAATCATCTCCAAGGCGTTACCATAACCGAGTACACCGGGTATACACCCTGACCCCTCTGTAGTCAAAACTTCCTAGTGAAATTATCTCCAAGGCATTACTATTACCAAGTGCACAAGTTGTCTGTCCTGACCCCTCCGGAGTTAAAACATCCTGGGGAAATTTACTCTAAGGTGTTTCTTTTAACAAGGGCTCTAGTTGTCTCTTCTGACTTCTCGGGAGTCAAAACTTACTGGGAAAATCATCTCCAAGGCGTAACTGTCACCAAGTGCACCAGGTATACACCCTGACTCCTATGGAGTCAAAACTTCCTGGGGAAATCATCTTCAAGGCGTAACTATTACCAAGGTCACAAGTTGTCTGCCCTGACCCCTCTGGAATTAAAACATCCTGGGGAAATCATCTCCAAGGTTTTACTATTAACAAGGGCTTCAGGTATACTCTTGACTCCTTTGGAGTCAAAACTTCCTGGGAAAGACATCTCTAAGGCGTTACTATTACCAAGTGCACAAGGTGTCTGTCCTGACCCCTCTGGACTTATAACATCCTGGGGGAATCATCTTCAAAGCGTTACTATTACCAAGTGCACCAGGTATACACCATGACTCTTATGCAGTTAAAACTTCCTGAGAACATCGTCTTCAAGGCGTTACTATCACCAAGGGCAACATTCGTCTGTCCTGACCCCTCTGGAGTTGAAACATCCTGAGGAAATCATCTCCAAGGTGTTACTATTAACAAGGGCTCCAGGTATACAGCTTGACACCTATGGAGTCAAAACTTCCTGAAAAAATCATCTTCAAGGCGTCACTGTTACCAAGTGCACAAGGTATACATTCTGACTCCTATGGAGTCAAATCTTCCTGGGAAAATCATCTCCAAGGCTTTACTATTACCAAGTGCACCAGGTATACATTCTGACTCCTATGGAGTCAAAACATCCTGGGAAAATCATCTCCAAGGTGTAACTGCTACCAAGGGCTCAAGTTGTCTGTCCTGACCTCTCTGGAGTTAAAACATCTTTGGGAAATCATTTCCCTGGCATTACTATTACCAAGTGCACAAGTTGTCTGTCCTGACCCCTCGGGAGTTGAAATATCCTAGGGAAATCATCTTCAAGGTGTTACTCTTAACAAGGGCTCCAGTTGTCTATTCTGACTTCCTGGGAGTCAAAACTTCCTGAAAATAATCTCCAAGGCGTTACTATTACCAAGTGCACTAGGTATACACCCTGACTCCTATGGAGTCAAAACTTCCTATGAAAATCATCTCTAAGGTGTTACTATTAACAAGGGCTCCAGGTATACACCCTGACTCCTTGGGAGTCAAAACTTCCTGGAAAAATTATCTCCAAGGCGTAACTGTCAGCAAGTGCACCAGGCATACACCCTGACTCTTATGGAGTTAAAACTTCCTGGGAAAATCATCCCCAAGGCGTTACTATTACGAAGTGCACTAGGTATACATTCTGACTCCTATGGAGTCAAAACATCCTGGGAAAATCATCTTCAAGGCGTTACTATTACCAAGTGCACAAGTTGTCTGTCCCGACCCCTTTGGAGCTGAAACATCCTGAGGAAATCATTTCCAAGGTATTACTATTACCAAGTGCACAAATTGTCTGTCCTGACCTCCCCGGAGTTAAAACATCCTGGGTAAATCATCTCCAAGGTGCTACTCTCAACAAGGGCACTAGGTATACCCTGACTCTCATAGAGTTGAAACATCCTGGGGAAATCATCTCCAAGGAGTTTCTATTGCCATGTGCACTAGGTGTCTGTCCTGACCCCACTGGAGTCAAACCTTCCTAGAGAAATCATCTCCAAGGCGTTACTACTACCAAGTGCACCAGGTGTCTGTACTGACACCTCTGGAGTCAAAACATCATCTCCAAGGTATTACTATTAACAAGGGCTCCAGGTCTACACCCTGACTCCTTTGGATTCAAAACTTTCTGGGAAAATAATCTCCAAGGCGTTACTCAAACTTTCGATAAAAAAAGTAGGTATAAAATATAAGAGTTGAAAAAACTTGAAGCGAGTAAGTTTTTCATTAGGTTTCAAAGAATGTTTTACCAAAGTTGCAGTACAATATTCGTATCAGATGGAAAATGCCAGCGATTTGTTAAGAGACCGTATCGTGCTCAAATCAGCATCACCAGCTCGTTTTGAGTTGAACGGATGCACTGGATTTTACAGTGCACCTTGCACCTCAAAAACGAGTACGCGTGTTGCACTGTCTTTTCTCGTGCAGGGGGTGCTACGAAAGAAGAGTGGACTTCTCTCCATGTATATATAGGGGGGTTGGTAAGCGAAGCGAGCAGGGGGTACCCACTAGTATATATATATATATATATATATTTATATTTATATTTATATATTCAACTTAAAATCACAATGTTTACATGATACATGACCTCTAAAACAAGTTATTTTCTTCATATTCTATGATTGTCAGTGTTTTTTAGAGGGTTAGCTAAAAATTTTTGTTTTATTCTTTAAATTCATTATCCCCACTAAAGCTTTAACTTTTCAATTTCATTTTGTTAAAAAAACTACCCACTTGTGTCTAATTTTCAAGTCAATTACTGCATACGTTCGTAGCAAATGATCTAGTGAGGCCCGAAACAGCGGCTTGGCTTCGCCCCGTTACAAACCGAGCTAGGGCCTCCGAAGGCTACCTTACGAGGCCCTCATTTGCTCCCTATTAGCTTTCTGATCGGGATTTTCAGGTGAACATTTTTGTTTAAATAAGCATAGTAGTCTGAGAATGATAACAAAAGGTACTGGTACTGTAATCTAGAATCGCAGCCAAGAACTACAACCCTGATCAAGCTACGAGAGCGTTGCTCACTGCTCGGTCTAGCTTGCATACTTTGTCTTTTTCGAGACACCATGGACGATGGTTATGTCATGCTAACCGCATCATTAATGGACAAGAGTCAAAACCTTGCGAGCAAAGAATCAAAGGTTTAAAGTTTGTTGTTTTTCAATAAAATTGAAAAATATTACAATTGTTTGGAAATTCCAAAATTTTATGCACGAAATTAAGATTCTTTGAGCTCTTGTTAAAGAAAGATATTGAAAAAATTAATTAAATTTCTTCTCCAAAATCATCGATTGGACTCAGATAATTTGAAATATTGACTATTTTTACAGGTTCACCTAAAAAACGGCGAGCTGTATCGATGGGAATTGAAACCCAAGTATCAGTTACTTTATTGGAGAAGCAAATTGATAAAGATGGAGATGCTTTAATGAAAAATACTCTTTCATCTTCAGAAATACCTCCTGATAGATATACTTCTAATTTAAGTACTTTAAGAAAATCAGCCAGTGGTGCTACTTTTTCTAGATTGCGAATAATTAACTCTGATAATATTAAAACATCTCATGATTTTCAAAGTGAATCTATCAACCCTATGAGTTCAAAATTGCAACCAGATGTTGATATCTCTGTGAGCTCCCTTGAATTTCGATGTTCAAAGAATCTTGGAAACCCATCAACAGTAAGTGTATTTATTATTTCTTCATAATTGTTATTTTATTTATTAATATTGTTATAAACTTGAACTTATCATTAAATGTGAAGTTTTTGTGCTTGGATAAAAAAGTGTTTTTGAGATTTTTATAAATAAAAATCTCAGGTTCATAAACATCTCAAGAACTTTAAATATTTTTATGGCAGTTATATTATATTTCACAATAATAATCGTTGAATGCATCCCTACCGTATAATTTGTATTTTGCATCGCTTTATCTTTCTGTACAATGATGAACCATGATCGAATGTCCTTGATTTATAATTGATGTGATTAGTCGAGAACATTTAATTCAAAATTTGAATTGTGCTGGAGTTGAAATGTTGAATTCTTTTTAATTAAAATTATTTTTGCAGTAGTGTTTTTTTGAATAATTGAATACTTTGTTTAAATAAATAGAAAATTTTTTTTTGTACAATTCTAGAAAATAAAATGAGAATCTTTCATATTTTCAAAAAAACTTTTTCAACTATAACCTCAAAAAAATTGAACTGAAGTTAGCTGTAGGTTGCAAACTATATATAATGTATTAAAAATTATTATCAATGATCACAGGTTAAATGAGAAAACGCTCGGAAATTTTGTATCTAAATTTCCTTTTTTTTAAATTGAAAGTAAATATTATCTTTTATTTACTTTCAAGATTAAAAATGTGATGGCATATTTAAATTTGAGCGCGCTTGCGCTTAAACTATTAAAATTTATAATAAACTTCGAACTATTAAAACTATTAAATTCTATATAGGACAGTCAATGTTACTGTACCTTTTTTTTTCATCATAACTTTTTGATGTGATAAATGAAGTGCCCAAATCTGCGCATTGTACGAGAACTTTCTATTTAAACGTGATATCTTCCCGAACTTCATTGAGAAGCGTTTTAAATATATTAATTTTATAATATAAAAAAACTTATCATGGTTCACGTCGTCTATTGGGTACGCTCATTCAGGTTCTCACAACGTCTTCGTGTGGTCACCTGATATATTCCTGTATTATGTAGTTATATCCGGGAGGAGCACTATTTTTTACGGGTTTTTGAAGATATTTTGCTCCTCCTTCCTTAATGGAGTTCAATTATAAAGAAATTCCTTCTAGTTATTTAGTTCAAGGGTGCTCCTCCCAAATTATTCATTGCTACTCCGGGAGGAGCACCTCAAAATGTTCAAAAAACCTTATATTTAACATAGTTAAATGGTGCTCCTCTCATTCAGCTCAGCTCCTCCTGTCTCCTCCCTGTTTCAAAAAAATGTTAATTTCTTGGTTAAGATAAATTTACACCTCCGGGAGGAGCTGGGAGGAGCACCCTATAATTATGTGAAATATGAGGTTTTTTAAACGCTTTGAGGTGCTAATCCCGGAGGAGCTTTAGATGAAAATTGCTCCTCCGGGAGGAGCTTTTTGAAATTATTGCTCAAAAGCCTCAAAAAACCTTATGTTTTACATAATTTTAATGTGCTCCACATTTTTCAAAATAGTGTTAAATATAAGGTTATTCGACTTTTTTGAGGTGCTCCTCCCTCATTTTCAAAAAATCCACCTTGAAAAGTACTTTTTCCTTTAGTTATGTCTCGCTTACACCCTTTCATTTGAATCCAATCATTCTTACATTTACAATCATTGAATCCAATCATTCTTACCCTTAATTCTTCATTTTATACCGTAAAATAGGTTAAAAATTGCACTTTTACTCCGCTCCCACCCCGCTACTACCCTTGTCTTTTCTCGCCCCTTTTTTTGCTCACCCCATTCCACTTCTACTCAGCTCCCACCCTTTCCCGCCCCGCTCCCACTCCGCTCCCATCTTAAATCTTCATTTCATACCGTAAAGTAGGTTAAAAACTTCACTTTCATTCCGTTCCCACTCCGCTCTCACCCCCGCTCTTTTTTGGACCCTGCTCATTTGTAAAAATTTATACTACATGAGTAAAAGTTAAAAAGTAACTATATCAAACTGTCTTTCAACATATACCGTATTTCCCCATGTGTAGGCCGCACCAAAAAGTCGATTTTGGGTGACCTCAAAACGGGGTGCGGCCTGTCTATTGGGTGTGGCTTATCTATGAGGTCTTATTTTTTTCACAATGAATAAAGTAATTTCAAAGTCATTTACTGCGGCTGCAAAGATTATCCCAAGCAGAATCATACTCATTTTGCTTCTATCAGTCACAGTTGATCTTAATTATGGAAACTCCTAAAAGACTTTCTTATTCACATGCTTTTAAAATACAGGTTGTGTGCCAGGCCGAAATTGTTGGTAAAAGACAAACAGCTAATATAAATCACATTGATGAGAATAGGGCCTAGACAGAATAGGGCCCGAGCCCTTACTGTACCTATGGACCCGAAATCCATTTGAAAAAATCTATACTTTTCACCCCAGACCCTCTTCTGTCGGGTCCATCTGATCCTAAATTTTGAAAAAAAAAACTTTGCTAGAGCAAGGGTACTCGAAAAAGTGATTTTTTGATTACACTACATGAGTAAAAGCTAAAAAGTAACTATATCAAACTGTCTTTCAACATATATATCGTTTAACAAGTCTACATATTTATTAAAATTTTTTCATTTCCCTAAATATAGTTTAAAATTTTAAAATACAAATTTGAAAATAAATTTTAAGGGTCTTGCCTACCTTGCTTAAGAATTTTAACCTATTAATACATGAATATTCAAATAACAATATTCAACTAACAATATTTAAATAAACAATTTAACATGGTCAGCAATTTGATTTTGACGAAATACGGAAAAAAATCTTAAAATATTTTTTGTATCGTTTTACACTTTTCTTACTACCTTAATTTTTTAACTATTCTTATACTTTAAAATAGTTCTTTTTTTTTTTTTATTGTTGCGATGGTTATTTAGATATTTAATAATAACCTAATAACCTCTCTATAAATCAATAAAAATTGTTCCACATGTAGTTTCATTTTGTTATTACATTGAATTAAAATATAAAAAAATTTTAAAAATTGTGAAAAAACCCGCCAACGCGCCGTGCAACTTCCTCCTGGGTGGTGTGGAAATCTGCATATTAAAAGTAAAAAACATAATTATTAATAATCTTAATAACTATTTTATATTATAATTTTATTTTATATTATAGTTTAATTCACTTGAGTTAAAACCCTACTCCTAAAATCCAGCTGGAAAACCAGCCGTCATATTGAAACCGAAATCCAGCTGGATAGTCAGCTGGATGAAAAAAAAAGATTCGTTAATTTTGCTTAAAATCAAGTTATTACTCATTTTTTAATAATCTCGTAATTTTGAACTTTTACATAACTTACAACAGTGGCGTCACTAGACTTTGACGGGCTTATCCAGAGGTGGATTGAGTAATTTGTCGTCCCTATGCGAAGACAGATGCCGCCCTTTAAAATGCATCTAAAAAAAAAAAAAAAGTTAACTTCAATAAATAGACTGGTTAATTATCCCCCAAGCTCTAAACCCCCAAAGACCTTGAGAGCCCGAGTTCAACAAAAAACTTATCGGCTATCCCCCAAGCTCTAAACCCCCAAATACCCTGGGCGCCTGAGTGCATTTTAATTAACTTGAACATGAAATAAATATTTTGTTACAATGCCTAATTACGCTGCACTGGTTCAATTATACCATAAAGCTGTAAATCTGAAATTTTTAACTCCAAAATGGCGTGGTTGACTAGGAAAACACTATCAGTTTTTACTTATTGTTAAACTCTTTGTTTGCAACATTATCAACAAATTTTTTTTTTCAACTATAAATTAACTGCTTCTATGAAAGAGACACATTTTGAGAAAAGCGTAAAAATTTTCGTTTGTTTATTGGTTATTTATTTTATTATTTTAAATTAATTTTTTATTATTTTGTAGTACTTTCAAGTGATGTAAACAAAAGTACACCACAACCTTTTTGTGGAGCAAAAAAAAAAAAAAAAAAAACTTTTTAATGGACTTGATATTCAACTATAAAGTACGCTGAACCTGTAAAATTATTCCACTCGGTAACCAGGGTTTTGGGGGTTTACAGCTTGAGGGTTGGACGGTAAGTTTTTTTTGTTGAACTCGGGTGCCCAGGGTATTTGGGGGTTTAAAGCTTCGGGGATAACCGATAAGTTTTTTTTGTTGAACTCGGGCGCCCAGGAATGGGTAATTTTCTGCGAAGTCCATGGTGATAAGCCCAGTTTTCTCATCCAAATTTTTCTTTGTCTTTTCATAAAAGAGTTTTTGCTCATTTGAAATAAAATGGTGTTCTGTAGAGTTCCAAAAGTCGGTAGATAATTCCACAATAATTTCTGTCACAGTTTTTTCCAAGGTTAACAACGTTGTTCTAGTTATTTCTTTGCCATCTTCATCTATGATTTTTTCAGTGCCCCAATTTGTATACTTAACAATTTTATTTGGATTATCAATATCTAGAGCTAAAAATACATAGATAGTTTCTTTACTAGGACATTTTTGACATTTATGTATCATGCACTCTTTTTTTCAACTGAGCAAACAAAAATATCAATTACTTCGCGATAATTCATTCTAGGTTTCACTGATGCTAATTTAAGCTTTACATTTTGATGTATAGAACAAATACAAACAATATGTGAGTCAGAACTTCCAGCCGAAACACATTACTCAGGTTTTTGTTCGAAAAAAAAAGCCAAACACGGTACTTTTTCCGGGCTATTTTCAGCAATCCAGTTTTTGTGGAGAAGTTTTATATCGTACAGTAAATATCTCTTTTGTAATAAAATTCTTTCACCATTTATTCTTACACTTATTTTTTCTTTCACTCCACTGCACATAGCACGATTAGAGTCATCCAAATAATAACTTTTTATACTTTCCCTTGTTTCTAGAGAAATTCGATAAAAAATTTTCTTCGTGCGATGAAAAGAGCCTGCGAAAAGGTTTTATAATATTTTGAAACATATTTTTAATTAACAAAAAGATCTGTGCTAAGTGCAAAACAACAATTATGAATTTAAACAGTTTTCACTAAAGCAAAAAAAGAATTTGCACTAAAAATGAAATAAAACCTTCATTTATTATTAAAGTAAAGTTTATTTAAAACGAAATCTATTAGTTCATTTAAAAAAAGTTATTTTATTTACTAAATTAACAGGGTAAAATTTATGAAATAAAAGTTAAGTCATATTAATTTTACAATCTGTATTTTCAATAAAATTGATTTGAACTAACCAGATTTCTTCAACATCTTCATCTATTTAAATTGATACCTCGTGCATTTAAAATATAAATTGATTGTGTTTAAATTCCAATCATCTGGAACAAAAGTTAAAAGTTCAATTTTTTCATTATAACTTGTTTCTGGTGAATTAAACTTGATCTGAATATTTTTGATGGTTGATGCAAACCAAGAACTTTCATTATTAAGTTTTTGCAGATCATCAAATTTAGGCAACTCTACTTGAAGAGAGGCTTCAAAGGTTTTTGAAGTTTTATTAACAACATGTTGTATGATTTCTACACCTTTTTTTATAGCACTTCTTTCATTAAGTTTTTGTCTTTTAAGAGCTGTTAAATCAAAAACATCAAGAATACCGTCAAGTTTTTTTTTTTCTTGACTATCAGTTATTAATTCAAGACTGTTTTTATCCATCTCACTTGGTTCAGAAGACGAAGCATCACCTGATAAAATTAAAACCTTTTACTTTCTTCTATTTTTTTATTCATTTTGTTTGTCTCAGATATCTGATTTTAACATTCGTTTACAAGTAGAGCATACTTTTTGACCTGCAATTATTTTTTGATCAAATACTTCCTTTAAGTATAGAACTGATTCATTATCTAAAACAACTAAATCATTATTAATTTTAACTCTATGTCTTTTCAATGGGTCAACACAGTATTTAAAATTCAAATTTTCGAAGTTTTTAATGTTGCTATCAAATTTTGCATAACAATTACCACACAGTTTTTATCCAGGAGTGATCTCAATCGACAAACTTTTTGATTTTTCGCATAAATCTAGGTTAACTGTGTGAAAAATAAGGTAAGGATTAGGTACTGGGATCTACAATAGTTATTTAACCAACAAAATTTTAAATAATTGAAAACAATTTACTGGGTACTCGGGGCACATGGTAAGCGGGTGTAGCACGCGGCGACCAGAGGTGAACTGACTGTGCTCTTAGCAGACGGTGACGCAGCGCCACAGTCAGTCACTTAGCGCGCGAAGAATTTGAAAATTAATTGAATTCAGAAAATCTGATTAACCTTAATGGCTTAATTTAATTTACGTAAAGATCTATAAAATAAAAAGATAAAAAAAATTAAATATTTAAATGTCGTTTTCCGACATACCGCCCATTTTAATTTGTCGCAGCGTATTAAGACGGTTGAAACTTAGAAAGTCAAAAATAAATTAGATTTCAAAACTCAAATAATGACTAAATCTATGCACTGAGATCATGCCCATTAAGGAACTTTTAATTAAGAACAAAAAATGACTCGATATATAGCTAGATCTCTAAAATTAGTCAACAAATTAGGTTATAAGTTTAAATTTAAGAAAAAAATTGAGAAAGTCTATAAACACTACAGTACCTAAGTACTCTCACGGACACTTTAAAGTTCGTCACTGTTGAGTTCGTTGACTGGTAAAAGCAAAACCAATTTTACCACTGGCCGAGTATAGCTAGAGTAAGCAGTTTTAACATCGGCGACTCGAACTTGACCATCTGCACCTTGATGAACTGCTTCTACCTTACCAAGTGACCATTGTGTTGGGGCCAGAAGATCGTCCTTAATAAGGACAAATTCACCTGTCTGAAGGTTTCGTGAGGGTTTAAACCACTTTTGCCTTTCTTGAAGAGTCTTCAGGTAGGTTTTGAACCACTTACTCCAGAACTCCTGGCTCATTTGGCTGATCCAATTCCATCTTTTGCCTAGGGGGACCTTCCCTGCCGGATTGAACGGCTCAGGAACAATGAATGAAGGCCTCTGGATCAAGAAGTGAGCCGGAGTGATAACCCAGTCATCGGCGTCGTCAGAGGCTCGACCCAAGGGCCTCGAGTTAAGGCAGGCCTCGATTCTACAGAGCAGTGTGTTAAACTCAGCGAAGTTGAGAACGTGCTCACCTATCATCCTACGAAGGTGAAACTTTGTGGACTTTACCATGGTCTCCCATACGCCACCGAAGTGTGGAGCTCGAGGTGGATTGAAAACCCACTGTGTGCATAGAGTAGCCAGTGCGGGTATGATGACTAGCATCTGCTCCGAAGCCTCTTCGAACATCCACCGCAGTCCCTTGTCAGCACCAACAAAGTTTGTACCTCTGTCGCTTCTCATCAACGAGCAATGGCCACGTCGGCAAGTAAATCGGGTGAAAGCAGCCACAAATGCCTCCGTTGTGTAGTCCTCTACCAATTTCAGATGAGTCGCTCTGGTGGCCAAATAGGTGAAGATGCACATGTAGGCCTTCATTGTGCCCTTGCCACGGGACTTAGTGAGTCTCAGCTTGAATGGTCCCGCGAAGTCAACCCCAGAGTGCTCAAACGGAAAGGCTGGACGCACCCGGTCACTTGGTAAAGAGGCCATAAAGGGGTTAATGACCCTGGCAGCATGCCAACGACAAAGCAGGCACAGCCCAATAAGGCTTTTGACTTTTTGCCGACCTCTCAAAATCCAATGACGACAACGAAGAGTAGCCAAGGTTAACTGGGTACCACCATGAAGTGACCGCTGATGAGCATCCCATACCAAGATTTTTGTGAGGTGACTGTGGTCGGGCAGAATCAATGGATATTTTTCTTCGAAGTCCAACTACGAGTGTTTGAGTCTCCCACCGACCCGGAGTAATCCATCCACCATGATAGGATTGAGTGTGATTAATGGGCTTTGCGTGAGCGGTTGATGTCTATTTATTAGTGCCATTTCACGACCAAAATGATGTCTCTGGACTATGGAGACCCACAATAGCTCAGCGTTGTGAATCTCACGAGTGGTCAATTCGGGTGAATAAGTGTCGTTGCTGGATAGCCGCAAAGAGAAGGTGAGTTTTCGTTTGAGGAGGCAGTTGACCCGTAGGGAGTTGATGAAGCGCAGGCACCAACTGGTAACTCTGAGGAGTCTCTTGAAAGATGAGAACCGGGTCAGCGTGTCGTTGACGTAAATTCCAACAGCAAGCACGACGGGCTTGGCTTGCCTCTCTTCTTTAAGTGATGTTTGCACCACTTCAGCCAGTTCTGGCCATTCGTCGTTTGAGGTGAGTAAGAACTGCGGGCCTGACCACCAAAGTTGCAGGTCCTGGAGTTCTACCGGGTTCACACCTCTGGAGATCAGATCAGGAGGGTTCTCTGAACCTTGGACATGATGTCAGCATACCTGAGGTAGCAGGGTTTGAATCTCGTTGAAACGGTTGGCTACAAAGGTTTGCCATCTCGAAGGGTGGTCCTGGATCCAATAGAGTACATCCTTGGAGTCTGACCAAAGGTGTACCTTGAGTTGACCTAGGGAGGAGAAGGACAAAAAATGGTGAGTCAGTTTAGTTAGTAACAGAGCAGCGCACAGTTCCAAGCGAGGAACCGAAATATTTGGTGATATTTTGGTTTTAGCACATAGCAGGGCAGTGGTGACCCCTGAACCATGCAACACTCTCACGTAAAGAACAGCGCCATACGCCTTCAGTAAGGTGTCGGCGAAACCATGCAATTCTATCACCCGGCCTTCTGGCATATAACCTATCCAACGGGGCATTTTGGTTTGGAAAGAACTGGTAACTGAGAGTAGAACTCGTCCCAGCGACGACAATGGTCCGGAGGGAGAGGACTATCCCAACTACATTTAAGAAGCCAAAGTGATTTGATAAAAGCCTTTGAGATGACCGTCACTGGGGATAGAAAACCTAGCGGGTCGAAGAGCTTAGCTATCATGGAAAGCGCTGAGTGCTTGGTGAGTTTATCGTCAGGTTCCAGCGAGAACTTAAAGTGGAAATAGTCACCCTCAGGGGACCAAGCGAGTCCAAGGACTGAAGTTGACTGAAACTCATCGAACACGGAGACCTCAGTAGTCCTTTCGCCTGGCGCAACCCAATCGATCAAAGCTGGGTTATTAGCTGCCCATTTCCCCAATTCGAAACCTCCCAATTTTAAGTTCTTGCATTTTACATAAGCATTCTGCAATGGAGAAGCCCCCTGACAATACATCGTCAACATAGCTCTCGTATAAGATGAGTATCACGGCTAAAGCAAAATGAGCACCTTCATCTAGAGCTAGTTGACGCAGGATTCTAATGGCTAGAAAGGGGGAACATCTGAGGCCGTAAGTCACTGTATTAAGGGCAAAAGTCAGAATTTCACCCCCATAGAGCTGCCATAGGATGAGCAGGTAGTGTCGATCGTCAGGGTGGACAATGATTTGCCTGAACATCTTGACCACATCCGTAATGAACACGAACGGGTATCGTCTCCACTTTGAGACTATAACACGCAAGTTGGGTATCAAATTTGGTCCCGGAAGTAAATAATCATTCAGGGACAAACCATCCCCCACCCTGGCCGATCCGTTGAAAACAGTACGCAATTTTCCCCTCGAGTTCAAAACGCCGTGATGCGGCAAGTAAAAGGCATAGTCTCTCTGTACTGCGTTCAACGGAGAGACCAATGACATGTGGCCTAGTTGCTCGTATTCGGTAACGAAGTCGCAATATTTGGAACAAAATACTGGGTCCTTGAACTTTTTTCTAAGTGACAATAAAACTGCTAGGGCTCTGTTGAAAGAGCCACGTAGGTTGAATCCCTTGTCTCGTATTACCTTTTCATTAAAGGGTAACCTGACAATGTATCTGCCTTCCGCATTTCGAGAGTGAGTATTGATAAAGTGGTCCTCGCAGGCTTTTTCATCCTCAGTATACAAGGGTTGAGGAGTTGTGATTTCCTCGTGAGTCCAAAATTTCTCAACTGCCCTGAGTAGGCTTGTGTTGTCGATGAGATGACACGACTTAGTATTGAGATCCGAGGAAGAACCTGCGGGACCTGAAACCATCCACTCTAGCCGAGTGTTAGTAGCTACTGGGTCTCCTGGGGACCCTTTTTGGACCTCATTCAAGACGATGTTAGCGTGCACTTCGGCACCTAACAAAAGGTCAATAGTTTGGAGGTTATAAAATTCTGGGTCAGCTAAAGATAGTGCTGAAAGGTGGGGAAGTGTAACCACTTTGGAAGAGATCAGAGGTCGATAATTAGTAATTCTATCCAGGATCATTGCATCAACATCAAAAACAAAGTCCGTATCCACAAGGGATCTGACTTTCAAAGTGACTCGACCTCGAGTCTTTTCCGAAAACAATGATGACACTCCCTCTACTGACGTATCAGAGCGGTGCCTATGAGGGCCCTGAACATGTGGGTTTTACCATTATATTCAGCTTTTACCCAAGCCCTAGGTAGCAAAACAAACGAATTCCGAGCAACAGTATTCATCGAGTTATGAAAAGCCTGAGGTGTTTGCTGACTAGGGTTAAACGCGTTGGCACTAGTGTTTAGGCCAGGAAGTTGAGGATGAGGCCCAGAAGTTGAATTATGAGTTGTAGGTCCATCAGCCTTAACCAGTCGATTGGCAGCTATACCATCATGCAGTAAGGTATGGTGTCTCCTTCTACACAGAGTACAAACTACTTTGAGTTTGCATTTGCCAAAGGAGTGATTACCTAGACAAAGGAAACACAGTCCCTTGGATCTAGCCAAAGTTAACCTATCACTGCCTGCCAAGCTTTTGTATTTGACGCATTTAACGAGTTGATGATTTTCACCACAGTTCATACAAGGTTTTGGCTTTGGAGTGCTGTTTTGTTCCGAAGTAGTGGAAACATGAGCTTTCGGGTTAACCGGTTTAGGCTGAGAATAAGTGCCCCGGCTACTCGCCTCAACCAACTCCAAAAATGCCAATTGGTCGCGGAAAAACTTCTTAAGTTCTTCCAGGGATGAAGCCTGTGTCATCCAGGGATGAGTCCCCCAACGATTTTTCCCACTCGCGACGCGTGACTGGGTCGAATTTAGACACAGTGAGGAATACTAATAAATCTTCCCCGGTTGTCTCAACAGATCGCCCTAGAGAGGACAAAAAACCCAGGGTGTCAAAAGTAGAGGTAAATAGCGCACTTAGCTCAGCATAAGAATCCGATTTCATAGACTTAGTTGAGTAAAGCTAACCAACTGAGTGGTTAATCAACCTTCGCTTGTTCTCATAAAACTCAGTTAGGCCAGTCCAAGCTGTTTGATAATTCTTAGTGGTCAATTCTAGATTTTTAATTTTATCGGAGGCAATGCCCTCAAGTAGTGTGGACAAGTGATAAAATTTAATCACAGGAGTCAAGTCAGTACGGTTATGCATAAGAGAGACAAAAGGATCTCGAAAACGAGCCCACTCAGTGAGCTTACCGCTAAATTTCGGAATCTCTATCTTTGGTAAAGAGTTGTTTAAAAGGTTAGCCCCTACATCAGATCTAGACTGATTGGCAGGAGCCATAGATTCATCTAAAGTGGCAGGAGCATTGCAGGAGAGCACGTACTCTTTGAAGTTGCCTACACATTGAAAGTAAATCTCTTGGCCGTTGTCAAAAACTTCAGCCGTAGAGTATTCATGATTTAGGAAGTCAGGCAGCTGGGTAATGTTAGTATGATTTTCCAAGAATGCAGCAAAATCACGCTGCAACTGTGACAGCCTAGTCCGACAAGTAGTTACTGTCATCTTAACTTTTCCCAATTTCTGAAAATTTTTGTAAGAGTTACCCATCCTCCTAATCAGCTCCAGTTGTCCTGGATATAATGCCTCCATTTTACAAGCACTATATTAAAGTTCAAAACAAGAGAGCAATTCAAAAGAAAATGTATAGCTAAAGTGTGTTGTCACTGAGTCAAAGCGATGACAGAGAATAGTCACCATGTATAATGACAACAAAAGGCTTAGCTATTCTGATGGCAACAAAAATTATCAGACAAATTTAAATTGGGAATTTTGCAGCTTAAAATTAAATGAAAAAATTGAAATGTTATAATCTAATTCAAATAAAATTAATATAGGGTGTATAATTATTAAGCAATGGTCAATAACAATCAAAGGCCTTGTCGAACTGCTTCTTCGACAAGCCATCCCCTCAAAATTGTTTGTCTGGGGAGATTTTAAGAATCATCAAGAATTATAACTTTCAGTTTATCCTCATTGAACAATCCTAAAGCTAAGTAAATATACACAGTGCAAGAAAATTAATGAAAATGAAAAACATCGCTCAGATAGTCCAAGCGCACTAGACTCAAATAAATTCACTGAGATTGGTGATTCAATTATTAATAAACCAAAGTTCTAAAAGTAATTTATGCACAGAGAAAGAGAAAGAATAATGCCTTCAAGCTTTTAAATTAAAAATAAACTAATCTCTAAGGTGTATTTGAACATACACTTTAACTTAAATTTGACTAAAACTAAAGTTCTCAAAACAAATAAAATATATACAAGTTGTGGCTCGCTTAATCCAAGCGAGTAAATCATAGACTTAAAACAAGCAAAAGAGGTATTTGCTTTAAGACACTACAATTCCCTTCAACAATGAGGGAATTGAATTCAACAATCAAAACAAAATTCTAATGTGAAGGTAATAAAGGTATACATTACCCAAAATTTCATCTAACAGTTACCAAACAAATTGAAATTTGAGCAAAAGCATTGCAGCCATAGAAAATTTCCAGTAAGTGTTCAAGTATGAAAGTGCTACCTTAAAACTTAACCAACCAAAGTGTATTGTTTATAATCTGAGTAGGTGATTGATGTTTACAATTTGTGTGTGAGTGTGAGAATGTTGACTACATTAAGAGTGTTGCTAATTATAAGCTCACCAAACCCAACTGTGTGCTGCTGCTGTTTACATAACCCCACTGCTGCCTTTTCCTCGCCCAAAGCAAAATAGTTTATTAGTTTTCTCTTTAAAAGTGAGCTACCTCTGCTTTTTAGAGCAAAAACAACACAAGAGAAAAAAATTTGGTGTAAGTGCCAGTGTCAAGCACACAGATAATTAGTAACAATGAAAATTAAGATAAGGTTAAGTTGGCGTTCACCACTGTTTCACTTAAACACTTTTTCAGAACTGAACAAAGAATTTTCAGTAAACACTAGTGAATCGCGAAAAGCCACACGCGGCACACCGAGCTAAAACACCAAGAAGCATATGGCGCCCAACCATGTGCTCCTGCGGCACTCCGAAATCTCTTCTCGTAATCCTTTACTGGCTCGTCCATCTGGACTTAAAAACACGAGCTCGAAGGACCATGAAAAATAAGGTAAGGATTAGGTACTGGGATCTACAATAGTTATTTAACCAACAAAGTTTTAAATAATTGAAAACAATTTATTGGGTGCTCGGGGCACATGGTAAGCGGGTGTAGCACGCGGCGACCTGAGGTGAACTGACTGTGCTCTTAGCAGACGGCGACGCAGCGCCACAGTCAGTCACTTAGCGCGCAAAGAATTTGAAAATTAATTGAATTCAGAAAATCTGATTGACCTTAATGGCTTAATTTAATTTACGTAAAGATCTATAAAATAAAAAGATCAAAAAAATTAAATATTTAAATGTCGTTTTCCGACACTGTGATTAAATTTTTTGTTATACTTTTGTTATGAATTTTAAAAGGGTTATCACATTTTGTTTCTAGAGACGAGTAATAAGTAAAAAAATAGTCATAATGATGATTACAAATAAATTTCTTTTCAATTTTTCCTATTCCAGGCACTCTCAAGTAAAAAAGTCCACATCTTTTTCAGTGAAATCACTTATAGCATGAAAAAAATTTTTCGACGAAAATCTAGTTGAATTACAATTATTATCATTTAAAAAATCTCATACACAACACTGAACACTCATATCTGCATCTTCAGACATTCTATTTAGCAAAATTAGCGCAAGGCACTTGATAAAAACTAGAGCACTATAAAAGTAAAAACTGACAAACATAGGTTTGTTGATGTTATTAGTAGCTAAAACTTAATTGTAGAAGGCACTGCAGTCTATAAACGTGTGGGCTCTGCGCTGCGAGTCCACAGTAGAGCGAAAGAGAGAGAGAGAGAGCGAATGTGTGAGTATGCGAGAGAGCGTGCGGTTACGCGGCGCGCTGCGACGAGCCAAGCGGACCGCTGCTCAAAAATTGTTACTACCTTAAATAAGAAGTATTGAATAATAAGTGCTGATTTATTTATGAAAAGAATCAATGACTCAAGTTTTACCTTTAATTAACTTTATTTGAAAAAATAGTTAATACTTAAATAAAATTTTTGAGACTGTTTTTTAGTTAAAAAAAAAACTGTTTAAAAGCAGATCATATGTAATGAAAAAATAAGTACTTTAAGTCAAAAGGTATCGGAACAGGTAGCAATAAACATTTCTAAAAAATTTTAAAAAGCGTTCTTGGACAAGCGAGTAGCGTTAAAAGATATTTTCTCCCCTCTTCTTAAGTCTGAATTTTCTTTAAAAAACGATAAAAATGACAAAAATGATGTGCATGAAACAGTATTAAAATGACCGAAAAAGTTCAACAGAATTATGAGACATTGTTTTTAAAGCTATGAAGAATTTTTCCTAAAAATTTCAGAAAAAAAAACATTCAGAGAAAAAAGTTACATCAATTTAAATATTAGCCAAAATGCGTTTTTTGCGTTTTTTTGAATTTTTTTAAAAACTTTACATAGCTGTAACTTTGACAATTTTTAAGATTTTTAATCCCTTAGAAAAAGAATTTATGGTCTTGAACATACAAATTGATTGCCACCAACCAAAAAAAAAATATTCAAACCTCACTAAATGGCAGCTGTTTGAATATCTCTAAAAATCGTCAAAATCGAAGATTTTATCAATTTCAGCGTTTGTAGCCACACTTGTATCAAAATAATTATTCTAAAAAGAACAAAATTTTTTTTAAAAAGCTCACTTAAAAACGAAAATTTTGCGAGGTCAATCATAAAAACCGGATAATAACTCTATTTTTGGCGAGTATTTGAATTTAGGATAAAAATAGGCTTAAAATAACTCTAAAAAAGGCTTATTATTTTATTTCAAATGGCTGTCATTTGCATGGTGTTCTTAAAACAAAAAAACTTTTGAAAAAATTGGCCAACGAGGTTTTTGCGGGGTTATTTTTTTATAAAAGGCTTATTTTTTGAAGTGAAACTTCTTTAACGAAGGTACGCAAGAAAAGCGTTCGACGCTTGAGGAGTAAAACCATCAAACTGCCAGAACTTCCCCTCGTTTCCCCGCCGCGTAATAGAGAAATAAATGAGTAGAAGGAGAAGCAGAGGAAGAAAAAGATAAGACCGCTGGCGTCTCACGTGTAAACTGATATCAGCTTCGCAGCCGTTGCGACTTAAGATTGGTGTGTGCGTGCTAGTCTGGTCGCTGTAGGAGTTTTCGTGTGCCGACGAGCGGTATGCGATCCACCCAGGTTCAAAAGATGTATTTTGACTCCCTGAATAAAAATTTCGAGGGTGGACACTCGAAAAATTTATGTAAAATTGTTTAAACAAATAACAAATTACAAAAATCACTACTTCGGTAAATAAAAATTTTTTAGCCCAAAATAAATCAAAAATATACTTAAACTTTTTTTTGTAAAGTCAATATTTTCTGAGTAAAAAATCATTAAAGTTTAGAAAACGAGCGCGTAGGCAATAGTGAGATATAAGTTTTTTTTTTAACTTTAATGATTTTTTACTCGGAAAATATTGACTTTACAAAAAAAATATTGAGTATATTTTCGATTTATTTTGGGCTAAAAAATAAAAAAAAAAAATTTTTTTACCGAAATAATGATTTTTGTAATTTGTTATTTGTTTAAACAATTTCACATAAATTTTTCGAGTGTCCACCCTCGAAATTTTTATTCAGGGAGTCAAAATCCATCTTTTGAACCTGGGTGGATCGCATACCGCTCGTCGGCACACGAAAACCCCTACAGCGACCAGACTATGCGTACAGATATGATGATAGGTAACAAATAAGTAAACTACAGCAACTGCGCGCTGCAAGTTGGTGGGCTCAAAGCTCCCAAGACTCGGAACCGAGCAAATGCAGGGCGTAGACCCAGTTGCTTCTGCTAATTTATACAGCGCCATGTGATGATTATCAGATAAGTGTTTCATAAACTCTAAGCATTTAACAAAATGAAGAAATAAAAAACGAACAAATAAAACCTTTACATTGATTTAATTTTGGATTAAATTGTGATTCTTTAAAAATAATATAAATAAATAAAAATAAACTCATTTCATTAAATTTTTTCTTTAACTAATTTAGTACGTTAAAAATATTTCCATAATGCCGTAGTTAGAAGTTTCACTTCTTCCGAGGGTCCCGAGACCCACACGCTTTTTTTTATTTCAAATGGCTGTAATTCGGGTTCTACGGCACATTCTAAGCTTAAATTTTGGCGAAGCTCCTAAATATAGTTATATTTTAACATACTAAAAAACTAGGAAAATCGGTTGACCTCATGCTCACGGTTTTGCTGAAAGATGTTGGAATGACCCATATATATATATGATGGTTCATCGTTGTAATCACAACTTGATCCGTGGAGAGGTAAAATAAAAAAGCAAATGATTGCAAATTTATAGTAATTTATTTATTTAGCGACGTTTCGTCCACCTGGTTTGTGGACCTCTTCAGGCTATAAATATATTATAAAGTCATACAACTAATATACATGAATATTTTAAAGAAATAAAAAACAAATATTTATAAAGTTTTACCTAGGTAGTCAGTCATTACTCTATTCGAGCAAATTGTCTAATGGGTTAAAATTTGAACGATACAGATATTATGAAATTATATCGTTAGAATGGCAGGAGTCATTTTTTTCGCCACCGGTGCTTGAGAGACTGAAATTCTGTCAAGAGATAGGCTAGGGTTATTTTTTTCGCTGCCGGTACTCGAGAGACCGAAATTCTATAGAGAGTTGGGCAGGGGTTACTTTTTTCGCGGCTAGTGCTCAAAAGACCAAAATTATATCGTTAGAATGGCAGGGGTTATTTTTTTCGCCACCGGTAGTCGAGAGACCGAAATTCTATCGAGAGTTGAGCAAGGGTTACTTTTTTCACGGCCGGTGCTTGAGAGTCCAGAATTATATCGTTAGAAAGGCAAGGGTTATTTTTTTCGCCACCGGTGCTTCAGAGACTAAAATTCTGTCGAGAGATAGGCAGGGGTTATTTTTTTCGCCGCCTGTACTCGAGAGACCGAAATTCTGTCAAGAGATAGGCCGGGATTTTTTTTTCACCGCCGGTACTCGAGAGACCGAAATTCTATCGAGAGTTAGGCAGGGGTTACTTTTTTCACGGCCGGTGCTTGAGAGTCCAGAATTATATCGTTAGAAAGGCAAGGGTTATTTTTTTCGCCGCCTGTGCTCGAGAGACTGAAATTCTATTGAGACAACGGCACGAGTCATTCTTTTCGCCGCCGGTGTTTGAGAGACTGAAATTCTGTTGAGAGATAGGCAAGGGTTATTTTTTTCGCCGCTATTCATTGTCGGGTTATTTTTTTCTCCGCCCTTGTGTTGAGGGAACGAACATGCGTACGTTTTCCGTCGCTCACGCATTATTTTCGTGGCCCAAAATGATTGGTCATTTTTCTCGGACTATATCGCGTAGTTGGGGTTACTTTTATCTCCGGCAGCAACTAAAGGATGATTTTATTCGTCGCGACCTTAAAAAAAATGAATTTAATTTTTAACGAATTTATTATTCGCCGCTGAGGGTGGGGTTGTTATGTTTATCTCCGTTAGTACCTTCGAACTATTATTTTTATTGCCGCAGGCTAAAATCGGGGAAAATGTGGGTTTGGAGATATTTTAATCGCGGCAAGCCCTGCTTGTTACGTTTATCTCCTTAAATTTTGGCCAATGGTTTTTCTTCGCTCGGGCCGTCGAAATAGCAACAGACCTGTTGTTCTTTTTGATCACCCTGAACCCACCTTTTGTTGATTGATTGTTTATTAGTTTTGGTATAGAGCAAAAGCTCTTACAAATGGCATCCCTTTACCGGTGGTGATTTAAAAGTTCAACAAAGGTAGAGTGTGAAAATTTTTTTTGAGTGGAAATTTTTATACTCGGGTGAGAAATTTCGTGTCGCGATTAATTTATAGATGAATTAATATGTTCATTACTGCAAGAAGCATGGAGGAGAAAATTCCTTGAGAGAGGCTGCACGGCTGAGGACGTGCGTGGCCCGGTAAGGACAAGGTGTCCTTGGATCAGTAAGCCGATATTCTCGCGCGGGCGAGAGAGAGAGAGAAAGAGAGAGGAGGTGCAACGACCGTCGATCGGTCTTTGTTTTGATAACGCGCCTCTTCTCTCTTGACCGAAAATTGGTTGGGCTTCGTGTACGTGTGCGCGGCTATATGTGTACGTGTAGTGTGCAAGCGGCTGAGCGACAGAGATAGAGAGAGACGACCGCGATCGTCTTTGTTTTGATTTCGCACCGCAAAGGCGAATATCTCTGTCTCTCTCGCTTTCATAGGATTGAGAATACCGAGAAGTGAATTTATGAAAGTTAGTGTTTACAAAAAAGAATTTCAAGTATTGTAACCGACTGAATTAAAGTCGGTGGAATTTTTTTTTGATTTGTTTTTGATTTTGATTTTCAAGCAACTTGAATAAATTCAAGTTGGATATTTTACCAACTTGAAATTGTTTTTGTAAACACTTGTGCGAGTATGCTGAGTGTGTGTTAATGCAAAAAAAAAAAAAAAAAAATTGCGGTATAATGAGAGAATTTTTTTTTCTTTTTCTTGTTTTTATTGTTGATTGTCGTTGACAATAATTCTCTCGTTATCCCACCCCACGCGGCAGCGGCCGGTAAAAAAGGGGGCGGGGCCTACCACCGCATGAGTGTGCTGGCAAGTGGTGTAGGCTTACGCTCGTCTAGTTTTCTCTTGTTCTCTACTCTATTTTTCTTTTCGCGATTATTTTTTTTAGGTGGAGATCATCGTTGGAAGTCAACGGGGGAATTTTTGATTCTTCTTTCTTCTTCTCCGTTTCTTTTTCTTTTCCTCTTTTTCCACGACTACGTCGGTAGAGATTTATAAAATTTTTTTTTTTTAACACCACTTGTGCGAAGCGCACGTAAAGCGTGCGAATTTTATGATAATAGAGTGCATGCGTGAATGATCGGTAGTACTTAATGACGGATCCTAGGACGATGGACCGAGTGTGGTGGCCACGTGAGGCTGATTACGAAGATCCCGATTTTGGACAAGGGGCGATCGAGGACAAAGCCACTCTTTATAAGTGGTCCATAACGATCGACCCTAGGGATTTGGGCGTCTACCTTAATAGTTTGGACCTGTTTGCAGCGGGGGATGAATTCGACCAGAGGGGTCGATTGTACAGGTGCCTCGGGGGAGAATACACGGAAAATGATTTTCTCCCGAACCCGTTGGTGGAGGATGAGATAGCTCTCCTTCGGCACAGAATAATATTGCGTCACCATTTTATGGAGAAACAGTTCACCACGCCGCAGAATGAAGCCGGAACCGATCGACAAGAACAGTCGATGGATTTGACGGCAGGTCCGACACCAAACGCGAACAGCTCACTGGCGGACAACATGGAGGAAAATATGGCCCATGGTGAGTCGACAGGCACACGGCAAGGGGTTGCGGACACGGAACGACGGCCGCTGGAGGATTTATTTGTGAATCCTTATTACAATTTAAGTATGCGTGAGCAGGTCTGCAGCGAGATGATGTCAGTCATGCGCCCAGAGAGTCGACTGAGACGGGGCAAGTCAAGTTTACCATTGACGGGGTGAAATATACTGCCCTGGGTGATGTATTGAGGGAATTTATGCAGTCAATGCAGTTGAGGGCAACAAGACCGGACGAGTCAGTGAGAAGAACGTGCGTTGATATATCACGCACGGACACGACGACTGAGGGTGAAATCCCAAGACTGAGCCCGGATACAAGTAGTCGAGCCCAAAGAGTGGGCGTGACAGTACGTAATCAAAGAGTAACATTCAGCGAGGTGATGATCCAGCGGTTGCAGGACGCGACCGACATAAATTCAAGGTTAGACATAAGTCATCGGCACTTGGCTGCACCGCAAAGCACACGGTTGCATGCGGGTGTGCAAAATAATGCCGATGCAAACCGATTTGACGCACACAGAGAATACCCACGCACAGTGCCTCTGGAACGGGAAGAATATGCCAGGCCTGGGGGAGGGGGGCATGCAATGCATGCTGCCCAAGGTACGCACACACAACCTTTCGCAGGGTGGGGGCTAGGACCCCGGGGAACGGATTTTTTTCCAACGACCGATGTTCATCAGTTCCCAGGCAGCTCATACTCATTGTTGTTGCCTGCGAGCGTTGGTGTGGGAAAAACGGTGCGTTGGAGGAGATTAAAATTCTCCGGAAACCCTACAGATAACATTGACAGGAAGTCCTACAAAGGGTGGAGGAGTGTTGTCTGCTGGATCGACTCAGTGACCAGGATGTGCTAGCCGCACTCTGTGAGTTGATGGAAGGAGTTCGCTCTTTAGTTAGCTCCTGGCGCAGGATATAATCGAGCCATCAGAGTCACCCTGGTCATCGCCCGTTGTTATGTTGAAAAAACCAGACGGCTCGTATCGTATGTGTATCGATTATAGAAAATCCAATGACGTGACTGAGGAAGTAGCATATCCGATACCACAAATGGAGGCTATTTTGCGGAAGTTAACTTAAGCAAAGTACATGAGTACAATTGACTTGTCCAAAGCGTACTACCAGATAAAGGTTAAGAAAAATTCCAGACACATTACGGCCCTTACAGTGCCCGGTCTAGGCCACTTCCAGCGGAAAAGAATCCCAAACGGGGTAAAAATGGGCCCTCCAAGTTCCAACTGATGATGGATTAATTGATTCCACCGGAACTGGAACCCTGGTGTTTTTCCTACCTGGATGACGTATATGTCGCGACAGAGACCTTTTTATTGCACTTGAAAATGCTCGAGAAAATAATAAAAAGGATCCTCGCGGCCGGCCTGACAATCAATGTGTGTTTTGCAGGTCCGAGGTGAAATACCTGGGGATAATAGTGACTCGTGACGGGTTTTACCCCGATCCCGGCAAGATAGAAAGAGTCCTGGATTTTCCAGCACCAAAGGCAAAAAAGGCCTTAACTCGTTTTCTAGGGTTAGCAAGTTGGCTGCGGAGATTCTCGGTGGACCTTGCAACAATTGCCGAGCCCCTGACAAGGTTAACGAAAGCAAAGAATGTGTTCGTGTGGGGCTCAGAGCAAGAGACTGCATTTGGACAGGTTAAGATGCTCTTGGCCACCTGCCCAATGCTTTACAAGCCAGACTTTACGATTCCGTTTAACGTCTACACCGATGCGAGTGACGTAGGAATTATGGCCGTATTGACGCAATTGGTCGACGGTGTCGAGCGTATAATATACTTTGCGAGCATCGTAAAGATACGGCAAATGTAGTCCCTAACACGCTGTCAAGAATGTGCGAGGAAGAGTGTATTGTCGACGTTGCTGGCGTCGAGATGTCAAAGACGAGTGACAGGTGATACAACTCGATGTGCGAGAAGATTGTGACAAACCCTACTGAATATCCATATTGGAAAATCGTGGGTGGGAAATTATATACATACATGCCGAATGCAAGAATTGACGGTGTGATTGACGACGAGATGGCGTGAAAGTTAGTGATACCGATCGAGAAACGCGAGCTTGTATTATATGAGTGTCACGATGAGCCGTCGTCAGGACATCTAGGCCGATACAAAACTCTGGAACGAGCGATGACTAATTATTTCTGGCCTAGCATGCGTAAAGACGTGGCAAAGTACGTGAGAAACTGTACTGTATGCCAGCAATTTAAGATCGAGAGGTTACCGCCCGCAGGGTTGATGGGTAGAAGGATCTTTGATCGACCGTGGGAGGTTGTGGCAGGGGACCGGCTAGGCCCTCTACCCAGATCCAAGCGTGGGAAAGAACACCTATTGATTTACCAGGATATGTTCACACGCTGGATTGAATGCATACCTCTGGCGAAAATAAATGCACCTAATAATGTGAGAGCTCTGAAAGAGAGATTGATTTATCACTTCGGAGCTCCAAGAGTATTTTTGAGCGACAATGGGAGCGAGTTTGATAACGCTCAGCTCGATGGGTTTTTGGAAAACAGTGGGATATATCATACTCATACCCCGCCAAAACACCCTCGTCCCAACACTGTGGAGAAAATAAACCAAACCATCAAAACCATGATTGTTTCCTTTATTGAAGAGCACCACAGTGAATGGGACGAACATATCGCAGAATTTGCATTCTGCATAAATACTGCGAGTCAGGAGACATTAAAATTGTCTCCGGCTGTTCTCAACTTTGGACGTCAACCTACGCAAGTAAATACATTGCGTAGAAAAGTTGAGAAAAAGCTTGAAGATGAGGTTGAGGCAATCAGAGAATGGCTGGAACGTATGAAAAAACTACCCAATCTTTACGAGCATGCAAAAGCAAATTGCGAGTCTGCCCAAGAAAGACAGGCCAAATACTTTAATAAGACACGGTGTGATGTGACTTTTAAGGTTGGCGAAAAGGTCTGGCGGAAAAACCGGATATTGTCAAAAGCGTCTGAAGGAATCGCTATCAAGTTGGCCCCGAAATACAACGGGCCATTCATTGTCCTGAAGAAGACGAGTCCATACATCTACGTACTGTACGACGAAGAGGGCAATTACGTGTGAACCGAGTACGTAGAGTATTTGAAACCCTACCACGAGGAAAAATTGAGGTTCGAGCCCCCGGTGGTGGAGGGTGAGAGCGAGCGTGAAGAAACGGTCGCACCACACTAGGGTGGAGGTGAAAACGACACCCTAGGACAACTCGGAAACTCCGAGATGGCCGTCCGGGAGGCACCTAGAACACAGAAAATCGGCAAAAAGCGTGGTAGGCCGAGGAAGACAGCGGTCGTTGTAAAACGGCTAACCCACGCAAAGACAAGCTGAAAGCAAACACCACGGAAGAGTGTGCACTTGAGCGAGCTTACAGCCGGAGAAACGCCCGTGTTGGTGGTACGACGGAAGCCTGGTCATCCGAAGGGATCGGTGAAGAGGAAAACAAGTCCAGTATCATTGTCCCCACGGTGGACGAGAGCGCGAGCGAAACTACCGACAGGTGTTAAAAATATGTAAATTGCGATATGTGTGTGTGAGATATTATTGTAAAAAGTTGGAATTAGCAAGTGTGAAAAACTTTATCCTAGAACAATTTTTTTTTTTTTGTTTAAAGATTTTTTTCTTTATTTGTCAAGCTTGTCCTAAGCTGACAGAATGCACGATCCTAGATTAATTATCCTTGATTCTTTTTTTTTTTCCTAATCCTAACATACAAAAATTTTGTGTTCCTCACAGGAGATGGCAGAGAGAAAACCAAGAATTGTGGTCCCCATGGTAATGGAGTGGACCCTGGTCCATATTGAAAAGCAGCAGAAGCTCTAAAGAAAAGCTGTGGACCGCAAGAAAAAACTGGAGCACATGCGGGTGCTAGCAATACTGCGCGAAGAGCGAGACGCCGAAACTAGGCGTAAGTTAGCTGCAGCCCGCGACCGTAAACCGCTAGAACGGTATGAACGATGGCGAGAGTGGTTGGCCGGAGACTTCTGGCGATACCAGGACGAGGCCAGAGCGCGCATCAACACCAAGCAACGGTGTGCAGCCCAGGCAGCGCAAAGAACGTGCGAGGATGAAGAGCGCCAAGCTGCACTGGAACGTCAGCAGGCAGAAGAAGACGCGAGGAACCGCGAGCGAGCCCTGCCCATGGACAAGGCCAAAGTCCTGGACGATTCCAACAGGGGAGAGAAGAGGGTAAAGCGTCGATTAAAGAAACCAGGCGCACCAGGAACAATACGGAAGATGAGGGAGAGAAGGCGTGGGCACAAAAAAAGGCAGAGCGCCTAGCAGCCGACCTCATCTTCGTTAGAATACAGAAACAGAAGAACGAAAAAAGGGCCGAAGAGGGGCTCCTAAGACCTAGGGACAAATTTCCGATCGGCAGAGAAGTAGGAGTCGCCTCACCAAACCAGTGCCAAAATTATGATGTCCAAGGAGACAACCTGCAGTACGGGCAACGTTAAGCCAGTGCGAGATTTTTACAGATTTTTTTTTCCTTTCTTCATTTGCCTTAAATTTTTCACGAGTTTCCAAAATTTTTCCAGTCCTTTACTCCTTAAGTGCATAATCATTTTTTTTTATTATTCTTATTTTGTAATTGTAATTTTGAGTTTGAATTTTTAGATTTATTTTAGAAGTGTGAATGCAAGTAATATGCGATAAATTAAAAAGGAGTAAACGGGGTAAAGGGTATAGCCGGGTAAGATAGTCGAATCGGCCCCCAGGGCGAACCCCTACAATATATATATCATTCGAAAGGGCATGAAAAAAGAAAATTTTTGGCGCCAACCAGAATTTTTTATACCCACTACTGCGCATGCGCGGTCCAATAGTGATTTTTCAACTTTGATTTTTATCTCGAAATCTAAGAGGGCTAGAAAAACGCGGTTTGCAACAAAATTTTGTTTACAAAAAATGTAGTTCAATCATATTTGTAAAATCATTTTTGGCGCCAAATTCAAATTGTTAAGGCTGTTTTACGAATTTTTTCCCTAAAAAATGCGATTAAAAATACATATGATACATACCTCTCTGGAAAAAAAATATGTCATGTATTTTGGAAAAAAATAGCTTTACAAATTTTTTCAAATTTTTTGAAGTGGTGGAAGACACTTTTTAGGCCGAATTATGGAAATTTTTTATCTAAATCGCCACCTAGCGGCTGCATACTGCGTTAAAATGTAACAACATTTATATCGCTGAACTACATTTTTTGTAAACAAAATTTTGCCGCAAACCGCGTTTTTCTAGCCCTCTTAGATTTCGAGATAAAAATTATAGTTGAAAAATCACTCTTTCACCCCGCGCATGCGCAGTTCAGGGAATAAAAAATTGCGGTTTGCGCCAAAAGCTTCCTTTTTTAAAGACCTTTCAAATGATATACATATTGTAGGGGTTTCTGCAAAAAAAATTTTTAATACCTCTAACGAGATCAGTTCAACCATGTTCATCACTAAAAAATTGTATAAATTAGTTTTTTTCAATGTAGGTTAGGAAGGCCAAATTTTTTTATGCAGAAACTCCTACAATATATATATATATATCATTTGAAAGGTCTTGAAAAAAAGGAGCTTTTGGCGCAAACCGCAATTTTTTATTCCCTGAACTACGCATGCGCGGGGTGAAAGAGTGATTTTTCAACTATAATTTTTATCTCGAAATCTAAGAGGGCTAGAAAAATGCGGTTTGTGGCAAAATTTTGTTTACAAAAAATGTAGTTCAGCGATATAAATGTTGTTATATTTTAACGCAGTATGCAGCCGCTAGGTGGCGATTTAGATAAAAAATTTCAATAATTCGGCCTAAAAAGTGTCTTCCACCACTTCAAAAAATTTGAAAAAATTTGTAAAGCTATTTTTTTCTAAAATACATGACATATTTTTTTTCCAGAGAGGTATGTATCACCGTTTTTTTTAATCGCATTTTTTAGGGAAAAAAATTCGAAAAACAGCCTTAACAATTTGAATTTGGCGCCAAAAATGATTTTAAAAAATATGATTGAACTACATTTTTGTAAACAAAATTTTGTTGCAAACCGCGTTTTTATGGCCCTCATACATTTCGAGATAAAAATCAAAGTTGAAAAATCACTATTTTTGACCGCGCATGCGCAGTAACGGGTATAAAAAATTCTGGTTGATGCCAAAAATTTTCTTTTTTCATGCCCTTTCGAATGATATACATATTGTAGGGGTTCGCCCTGGGGGCCGATTCGACTATCTTACCCGGCTATACCTTTTGTGTTAATTATTGGAAAGATTGGATTTTTTTGGATAATTTCGTACTGAGAAAAACCTTGGTCCAGGTAAGCCAAAAATCGAGCTGGTTATCTTAGTCTACCAGCCTCTAGGGGAGGGGCGTTCTAACGGTCTTTTTGCCCGCTACGGCTCCCCTGGAGATTTTTCCCCATAATTATAAGTTAGTTTATAAGTCATTTTGTATCTGATAAAAATCAGGCCAATTTATAGCCAAAGGAGCAGATGGCAAGGCAGAAGAGCGGAAGAGTCGCTCCCGACGGAGCAGAAAAACAAAGACACGATGCGTGCCACCCGCCGGATGGTCGCCGCGGCATGTGAGCGAGTTAGTCTTGCCCGAGCTGCTGAGCAAGCTACTCGCGCCGATAATTTTCTTTGTTAGCCGATTCTTGCGTTCGTGATTGTTGCTGTGAACACCAGCTGACCAACGTAAGTGTCTTTGGTTCTCTGCTGGGCCAAGGCCCCGTCTACTCCTACGGCAGCGTGATTGTCTTTTTATAATAAAAAGTGTGAGTTGCAAATAGCAACATACCTGTTGTTCTTTTAGATCACCCTGAATCCACCTTTTGTTGATTAATTGTTTATTAATTTTGGTATAGAGCTGAGGCTCTCAGAAAACCCACATAACGCTGGGGAAAGCGATAAATAAATGATTTTTTATGAACAATTAAATAAACCGCCAAGCTCTAAACCCCCTTAACGCTGGGGAGAGCTAGAAATAAATTATTTTTTATAAACATTTACTCAAACCACCAAGCTATTAACCCCCATAACGCTGGGGAGAGCAATAAATAAATTATTTTCTATTAACAACTAATTAAACCGACAAGCTCTAAACCCTCATAACGCTGGGTGCCTGAGTTCAACAAAAAAACTAATTAGCTATGCCCCAAGCTTTAAACACCCAAAACCTGGGGCACCCGAGTTCAACAAAAAAGCTGATTAGCTACTCCCCAAGCTCCAAGCCCCCAAAACCCGGAGCACCCAAGTACAACAAAAAAGCTGATAGGCTACCCCCCAAGCTCTATGCCCCCATAACGCTGGGTGCCCGAGTTCAACGAAGAAGCTTATGGGCTACCCCCCAAGCTCTAAGCCCCCACAACCCTGGGAGCCTGAGTTCAACAAAAAAACTAATTGGGTATGCCCCAAGCTTCAAACCCCCAACACCCGGGGCACCCGAGTTCAACAAAAAAGCTGATAAGCTACCCCCCAAGCTCTAAGCCCCTAAAACCCGGAGCACCCAAGTACAACAAAAAATCTGATACGCTACCCCCCAAGCTCTAAGCTCTCAAAACCCTGGGCGCCTGCGTTCAAGAAAAAAGCTGATTAGCTACCCCCGAGCTCCAAGCCCCCTAAACCCTGGTAGCCCGAGTTCTACAAAAGAGCTTGGGAGGTAGCCTATCAGCTTTTTTGTTGAACTCAGGCGCCCAGGGTTTTGGAGGCTTAGAGCTTTGGGGGTAGTCTATCAGATTTTTTGTTGAACTTGGGCGCTCCGAGTTTTGGAGGCTTTTAGCTTGGGGGGGTAGCCAATCAGCTTTTTTGTTGAACTTGGGCGCTCCGGTTTTTGGGGGCTTAGAGCTTGGGGGGGTAGTCAATCAGCTTTTTTCTTGAACTCAGGCGCCCAGGGTATTTGGGGGCTTAGATCTTGGGGGGTAGCCTATCAGCGTCTTTGTTGAACTAGGGTGCCAAGCGTTATGGGGGTTTAGAGCTTTGCGGTTTATTTAATTGTTCATAAAAAAAAAATTATTCATCGCTCTCCCCAGCGTTATAGGGGTTTAGAGCTTTGCGGTTTATTTGATTGTTTATAAAAAATAATTTATTCATCGCTCTTCCCAACGTTATGGGGGTTTAGAGCTTAGCCGTTTATTTAATTGTTCATAAAAAATCATTTATTAATCACTCTCCCCAGCGTTATGTGGGTTTAGAGCTTGGCGGTTTATTTAATTGTTTATAAAAAGTAATTAATATATCGCTCTCCCCAGCGTTATGGGGATTTAGAGCTTGGCGGTTTATTTAATTGTTTATAAAAAATAATTTATTCATCGCTCTTCCCAAGCGTTAGGGGGGTTTAGAGCTTGGCCGTTTCATTAATTGTTTATATAAAATAATTTATTTATCGCTCTCCCTAGCGTTATAGGGGTTTAGAATTGGCGGTTTATTTTATTGTTTATAAAAAATAATTTATTAATCGCTCTCCCCAGCGTTGTAGGGGTTTAGAGCTTGGTGGTTTAATTAATTGTTTATGAAGAATAATTTATTCATCGCTCTTCCCAGCGATATTGGGGTTAGAGCTTGTCGGTTTATTTATTTATTTATTTATTTATTTATTATTTGCAACGGTTTCTATTATTCAGTCTTCAAACTTGCGTGGTAACTTTGACGGTCAATCTTCCCAAATAAAGTGGAGGGCCCTATTTCTGGGGGGCACCATGTCTATGAGCCTGATTTACGTTGAAAATTCTTCTATCTTGTAGTTTCGATAACATTTAGTTTTCCCTTTAGTTTTCCTTTCCGATTGAAAGCTTGGTCAAAGTCACAGCCGCATATGGCGTCATTTAATTTATATAAACAATACTATTGTTGGAAGTATTTTACATATATTTTTCTTATCTTAGCTGGCTATATGTGGATTAATTGTTTTTTTTTTTTTTAATTTCAATAGAATTATTTAAAAGTTATATAAAAATTCCGTAGAATAGTTTCCGATGGCTACTTGCATTCTGTACTGTACATTCATTTTCATTTTTACATCCATAAAGGCCATTAGAAATTGATGGTCAATCAACTTTTGCCACTATTTTCTTATGTATTTTCAGAATGTATTTAATTTTTTGTCAAATAAATCATACCAATAATTATATTAAATATAAGGAGTCGCTACCTCCTTTTATCAACCTCCGGGCGAGAAAATTTATACGGGTATGATAAAAATTGAAATAACACATCGAATACTAAGGAATTATGCAATTCCCGTCACCAAGTCTATGATGTTAAAATGGTCACTTGATTTTCCAAGAATCAAAAATTTTCCTGCTTTCAAACCCTTTTTTTTTTATGGCAATAGATTATAATTTTATTTTTAATCAAAATAGTGACAATAAATACTTACTCGTCACCAAGTCTTTAATAAAAAATTGTACTTCCGGCTGGAAGAATATTTCTTAAAACACGGTTAATTGGGCCAGCCAAAATTGACGGGGGGGGAGACTTATAGTCTTTTTCACATACTATAGTACAGTTTTCAATTAGTTTCCGGTACAAGTCTATGATACCGGTTTTTTTGGACCTAGCTTGGGAACTATTAGTCAATAATTCTGGACGATGCTGATACAGATTTTCAAAGGTTTCTCTATAGTATGAGATATACCATAAATCATATCATCCATTTTTATTTTTTTATTTTGATAGCATACTGTTGCAATAATAACTTTGAAAGTGCTGACTTGCCGCTGCGACAGAAATTAGCGGGCAAAGATCTACGAGTTTTGACTGTTATAATATTGAGGATAGTAAGTGAGTCGTGTGGGAGATTGTGCCAAAAAAAAAAAAAAAAAAAGAAAATTCATTGTAAAATACCAAAAATAAGAGAGGTTCACATATATCTCGCTATGACGTCAAGTTTACATTTAAAGATTCGCACTTTATAAGAAAAAATTAGACAATCTAAAAATAAGAAATCAAATCGATCAAACAAGGCAATCTAATTTTGTGAATTTACAGAAAAAAATTTGTTGTCAATCATTTTAAAATAAAAAATAGAAAATTTAATTTTACAATGAACGCCAAAGGTCAAGTTATTGAAATGTAAATATCCTACTACATTATATAGTAGTTTTCCTTCTTTCCTGCCCCCCTTCCCATGCCCTCCCCATGCCCTTTTTTCCATAAAAAAATATGCTTAAGTAACCGTAAAACTGTCCCAAAATATGCTTATTTTCTTGTTTTTTTATTTTTCTTATAATTATCTTCCCATGCCCCCCCCCATGCCCTTTTTGTCACCCATGCCCCCATTTTTCATATTTTTATTTCAAAATTTTTTCTTAAAAATTAAATTTTAAAATTACTTTAATCATTTAATTCTAAATTTTTATTTTGATTTAATTAATAATTATTTTCTATATTTTATACGAGAGAAGGTACAAGAGTCGCTACAAAATCATTACTTGAGTAGCTATAATTTTCATAGTAAGGATAAGCTCAAGGGTTCGTATGAGGGTAAAAAAGAAGGGTAGCTGCAATTAGGTATAAAGGTAGAAACAAGGTTACGAACAAGAGTAGGCATAACGATAAGTACAAAGGTATGCACGAAGGTACGCAGATACGCACAGAGATAGGTACAAGTTTAGGCAAGAGGGTTGGCACAGGAGTTGACACGAGAGTAGGTATGGATTTATTACGAGAGAGGATAAGAAAGTAGTTACAATAATAAGCACAGCAGAAATAAGGGTACGTACAGGGATATATACAAAGGTGAGGCAGAGCGTAGGTACAAGGGTATGTGCAGGAGTAGACCCAAAATTAAGCACGTGGGGTTCAGGGTTAGAATTTTAAGTAACAAAAAAGTTAAGAACAGAGTTAGTACAGTTGTACGAAAAGATATAAGAACGGTAAAAAGTGAATCAGTAAAAACCTAAGTAAAAAAAAGGAAAGTTATAAGGAAAGAAACCAATGCAAGTACAGAAGGTTCAACAATACGATCAAATATAAGGTAGGCACAAGTATAGGAACAATAGTTATTGTACCAGGATAAGCACACGAATATGAACCAAAATAAGAATAAAGGTAGGAATAAGAGTAGGTACAGGTGTAGCTACAAAAGGAGTAAACAGGTAAGAATAGGGTTATTAACAAGGGAAAACACAAGGGTTGGCGCGAGGGTAGGCAAAGAAGTAGCTGCAAAAGTAGAAACAAGGTTAAGAACAATAGTAAGTGTGATGACACGTACTAAGGTATGCTCTAAAATAAATAGATGGGTGCGCACAGTGGTAGACACAAAGTTTGGCAAGAAGGTAGGCACATGGGTGGACACCAGGCTAGGTACAGAGTAAGTACAAGAGTAGACAAGATTGTAGGTACCTGAATAGACACAACATAAGACATGACGGTAGGCACACGGATAAACATAAGGGTGTGCCAGAGGGTAGGTTCAGGGTTAGAAGTTTTATAAAATGTTTAAGAAGAAAGAAAGCACAAAAGTACCAACAAAAATAGGAACAAGAAAAAGTTAATTAGTAAAAACTTAAGTAAAAAAAGGGAGGTACAAGGATAGAAACTAGGGCATGCACAGAGATAGTTACAATAGTAGGCACAGGTATAGAGTATGCACAATTATGATTGCAATAGCTTTGTTACGAGGATAAGCACACGAGTTGGAACGAAGATAATAACATAGGTAGTCACGAGAGTAGGTACAGGTGTAGCTGCAAGAGTTAGTACAAGAGTAGAAACAATGATAGGCACAAGATAGGTGCAAGGATGGCCTTAAGGTTGGGTAAAAAATTGATTGCTGCTGGAAATCGAATTGAAAATCGTTTAGAGACTATCATGCTGCAAAAAGAAGAGTAGAAATATGCAGAAAAAACGTAGAGGCATGCGTAGAACCCTAAGTAAATAAAGGTATAAGTACTATGACAACAACAAGGATAGGAGCAATAGTAGGCACGAGTGTCATTACGGGGACAGCTAGAAAGTTACATAGGAAGAAACTAAAATAAGAACAAGGGTAGGCACGAGAGTACGTGCAGGAGTAACTATAAGTGTAGATATAAACGTAGAACAAAGGTTAGGAATAAGGGTAGGCACAAGTGTGTACATGGGTACGCACGAGGGTAGGTACAGGAGTTAGGTACAGTGGTAGACGCAAGGTTAGGTAAGAGAGTAGGTGTATGGGTCGATTCAAAATTGGCACCATGTTTTTGGTCAAATAGATAAAAAAATTTTTTGCGATATTTATTCAATGAAATGAATATTTCAATATTAGCTTTTAATTCCCTTTAAAACTTTTAAAACGATAGTTTTAATGAAAACCACAGATCAATTTACAGCTTATATTCAAAAAATGTCTGGGAAGCTGGATATACAGCGTGTATTTTAACCATCGCATGTGAGATATACCACGTAAAAGAGCGGAAAAAGTTGAATTAGGACATAACTATAGTTTTGCTCTGAGCTAATAAATTAAGCTTTAATTAAGTATTCAAATTAACCAATCATAGTGAACTCAAGAAAGATGTGGGCGGGTTCTAGTACAGAATGGGGTGGGACATCTTTGATTTATAAGTACAGAGAAAAGTTGGGCTTAGGTGAGAGAATAAGTCCAAACATGTGTTAATTTCCAGAATTTCAAAATTTTTTTCAAATTGAATTCTTTTTTTTTTTTTAATAATTGATTTTTTTTTATAAAATGAGAATTCACGTTAATTTTGAATCGCAATTCTACGATAAAAATTGCCAGAGTTGAGGTATCAAATTAATTCACGAGAAGATTTTATTCAAAATCTAAATCAGTCAATTTTTGTGGTACAATTATGATTCAAACTTCTTTGGAATCGACGTTTTACAAGGAATGTCACCAGCTTGACAAAAACAGTCATTTATAAAAAATCATAAAATTGTTTTTTGCATCTTAAAAGTCGTAAGTCAATACCCCCCCCCCCCCCCCGTGGTTCAGTAAGCCGTCCAGCGCTACAGCGCGCGGGGGTCCGGCCACCCCGCTGTCTACCTGGCTGTTTCTCTCTCAACAATGAAAGAAGTGGGTGCTTATCGACTTACCACTTTTGAGATGCTAAAACCAATTTTATAATTTTTTATAAATGACTGTTTTTGTCAAGCTGGTAATTAACGCCCGGAATATTGCAACAGTGCATGAATGATTGCAGTATATCTACAGAGAATACCAATCAAGTCCATGGAGTCAGAGTGAATTTTGGTGACCCTTTGATGCAAGATAGAGACAATTCAAGTCCTATCAGAATAACAACGACGGGTGCCATACAGAAAATTCAAGACCAAATGAAGGTCTTGGCGGCAGAGTTAGAGCGGCAACAGAGCCTACAACAGGCTGAATTACGTATGCCGCGACAGGCTAGTTATAACCCTGGCAGGTTAGAAAAGCCTACTGACATAGGCTCGATCGTCAGAAGATGGAATATTAAATTCGACGATAGTAATGAGTCAAGTATTGAACAATTTCTGATTCAAGTCGAGGAAGCTAATGAACCAGCTGGCTTGACAGATAAACAACTGTTAGATGCACTGCTGATATTGTTGACCGGTTTAGCGTCAACATGGTACCGGGATTGTAAGAATGAAATCGACACCTGGACAACTTTTTGTCAGGCAGCTCGCCAATGGTATGACTATCAACAAAGTTTACGCGTCAAAGCAACCAATAGAACGCAAGGTGCAGAAGAACCGGTACGGGACTATTTGACATGCTTACAATCGTTGTTGTTGAAAATGAGACATGTACCGACCGAGATGGTAAGAGTCGACTTTATACTGACAAATATGCGGCCGAATTTGCGTAAACAAATTAGGCGAGATAAAGTGAAGTCAGTTATAAACTTATTAAGTCAAGCGGTCGAGGTCGAGAAGACAACGATTCGTGAATCATCATATAGACCACCACCGTCATCATCAACGTCATTATAGTCCAATCTGGCCGATAAAGAAAATAAGGCAAACAAAAAACCGAAAATAAATATAGCCGCAACGACTATAAATGGCAAGTTTGACGACGCCATGATTATGAGCTGCCTGGAAAAATTGATGTTTCAAATCCAGGCTAAAAGTCAGAACTCTGGTAAGCCATCGAGCCCGAGGCCCAAGAATTCTAAAAAGGTCAGGCAAGGCAACCAAAGACGTAGATCGGAAGACGGAGGGAAGTCTAGGAGTCCTTCTCCAAGATCGAATATAAGCGATGGGAGTACTAGTAGTTCTTTGAGATCAAGAACTGGAGCCCATCTTTGTGATTAAGTGAGAGTGATAGAAGCGAAAGAAGTCATGACAGAGGTAGCCCGGTTAGATGCTACAAGTGCAGGTAAAAAGGACACATAAGGTCTAAGTGTCCTGAAAGGCTGGGAAAGAATCAACCGGTAGAGTAGAAAACATGACCTTCACTCCGCCGAAATTGCGGCCAAGCTATCACTCGGAGATAGCACTCGAGCTTGTTTAGCTAGACGGAAAATATTGAACAAATTGGCAGATAAAAATCAGCTTGTAACTGCAAATTTGAGGGGTTTGTTGAGTAAAAATTCAATCTCATTGTTACAGCTGTGATTCTGACCGAATTAACGAAATTGAAGTAAATCGGTCGAACCAAAGTTTCTTCGATGGAGACTGATCTAAGCTATCATATCGGAAAGCTGTACGACTGGTAGGACAGTCGGAAGTAATAACGGCTCAATAATACGACAGTAATAATTTTTGCTTCTATGTTAGGGAACGTTCACAAACCACGTGGCCCAAACAGGGGGGGAGGGGAGGCGATTAAAAGGCTACGAAAGGTTACGTGAGGGGTAGGGCTGTTGATTCAGAAAGGCACGTGGTTTTTAAAGTGCATGAATCGATGTTTCGATTCATAATATTTAACTGTTGAACGTTAAAACCGAATCCATGCCTGTCATCTGATTTGTGCCTGCGTGGCCGTGTGCAAGTAAAAACTCGTTAAAGTTTTGTTTTGACTGTCCCGTACGTGCTTCATTATCACCGCGTGTAGGTAGCTTCTGTAGCTCATGGTTCTCTGCAGTCTGCAGCTGTTTTGTGATCGGCTATCTCCCAAGCCTTGAACCCCCAAAACCCTGGGCGCCCGAGGTCAACAAAAAACTGGCTAGCTATCCCCCAAGCTCTAAACCTTCAAGACCCTGAGTGCCCGAGTTCAACAAAAAAACAGATCGGCTATCCCCCAAGCTCTAAACCCTCAAAACCCTGGGTGCCCGATTTAAATTATTCCAAAAATATGAGTGCATTTTAATTAACGAAATAAATAATCTGATCAGTTTTTTTGTTGAACTCGGGCGCCCAGGGTTTTCGGGGTTTAGAGCTTGGGGGATTGCTAATCGGTTTATTTATTAAACTTTACACCCAGGGTTGTAGGGGTTGAGAGCTTTGGACATAGCTGATCAGTTTATTTATTGAACTCGACGCCCAGAGTTTTGGGGGTTCAAGGCTTGGGGGACATCTGATCAGATTATTCATTGAACTCTACGCCCAGTGTTTTGGGGGTTAAAAGCTTGGGGGTCAATTAACCAGTCTATTTATTGAACTCTTTTTTTTTTAGACGTCAGTTTTACTGGGGGCGGGGGGGGGGGTAGAGTATCTGAAAATGGCGTGATAAAAAGCGCTAATAAAAATAATTTTGCGGATATTGTAATAGATGGCAGAGGCGATCTATTACTAAAAAGTAATTCACCAAACGAGAGTTTTATAAAACTGACAAATGTAATTGCTGCGTAGGATATTTCTGAGAATTTGCTATCTTTACGGAGTTTAGCAGATGCAGGTTTTATTATTCAGTTGGACGATAAATATTTCAAAGTATTTGACAGGGAGAATGATAAAATAATCTTTGAAGGTATTTATGAAAATCCTAACTGGATAGTAAAATTTGAAATAAAGAAAAATGAGAATGAGAATGGTGAATTTACAGAAATATTCGATAATTATATATGTAAAGCCCAAATCATGAAAGAACATAAACTTTCTGAACAATCCCAGACGATAAATGATTTTGAGAACCCAACGTCAGTTTCGGAGGGAGAAAGCTCACTTCAAACTTCGAAAAGCTCTGAGGGAAATCCAGAAATCTTACCGTCTGAGAATGGGAGGGAGAATTTAGAAAAGTTCATGAAAAATAATGAAAAGCTCAATGAGAATCAGAACTTAGAGAAAAACATTGAAGAGCTTGACGCAAGCTTGAGCATTGAGAAAGACTTATATTTTAAAAATAATAATGATGTAGAGAAAACATCAGAGAAAGATATAAGTTTAACATGGCCAAAAACCGTGAAAATAGATGAGCTTGAGTCATTTGATAATATTGAAGATATGCTAATTAACAACTTAAGCTATAAACCAAAAGAGTTTATTCCAGAAAATGAGGCTATGCTATGGCATTATAGACTAGGTCATGCTTCCAATGAGAAAATTACAAAAAATAGATAAGTCACTAGAGAAAATAAGATTTGATGAATCTATTCGTGACTGTGAAGTATGTACCTTATCTAAAATGGAAAAGTTACCATTTACTGAAAAGAGAAAGAGAGCTTTAAAGCCTCTCGAGTTGATTCATAGTGACACTATGGGTCCGATCAGGCCTATTTCGTGGCCAGGTCACAAGAGATATATATTAACTTTGATTGATGATTATTCGAGATTAGCTAAGAGTTATAATCTAAAATCAAAAGATGAGTCAGGTGATGCACTTGAGACATTCTTATTAACTACACGAAACTTGCTCAGAGAAAATACAGAAGTGTGTTATATAAGATCAGATAGAGGTACTGAGTTCACAGGTGGTAAATTTGTTGAAATAATGAGAAAGGAGAAGATCGAAGCTGATCTATCTCCAAGCCTTACTCCTGAACACAACGGAGTGGCTGAGAGATTCAACAAAACCATCCAGAGAAACATAAGAGCTTACATGTGTGACTCACGCCTACCCGAGACTATGTGGGAGTTTGCTGCAGAAGCAGCTGTGCTAGCTTACAATATTATTCCTCACAAATCGATCAATTATAATGTTCCAACTCTTAAATTTGCTGAAAACTTGAGATGTAACTTAAATCAAATAAAATGCTTCGGGTGTATAGCATATGTGAAACTGCCAAAAATTGAGTCAAAGTTTAAAACAGTAGCTGTGAGAACTGTCCTAGTAGGACACATTCCTACAGGCTATATTTTGTGGCACCCAGGCACTCGCAAATTTTTAGAGTCAAGACATGTAAAATTCAATGAGAAATTAGTGTACAGAAATGTATACGGTGGAGATAAGAATTGTGAAAAATTCAATATCACAAATTTGGAATTTGAGCCTGACAAGCCGTCAGAGATCGAATTGATCAGAGCTTGCAAGCTGCAGAAAGTGTGGAGATAGAGAAAACTGTACCCAAAAAGCGGGGCAGACCAAAGAAATCAAAAACAAAGAAATTTATAGAGAAAAACACCGACAAAAACTGTCCGGTGACGAGAAGCCAACTAAAGAGAAAGATAGTATCTGATGAACAGATAGAGCAAAATTCAAACTCGAGAAGGGTTGAAGACATCAGCTGTGCAGCAAGATATTTCAATGTCCAAGAGACAGATGAATTGTCGCACATGTGGTAAACAAAACTGCAAAAAGATCCAACAAGCTTCAAAGAAGCAATGGAATCTGATGCTAGAGAAAGTTGGAACCAAGCAATAAAAGAAGAACTAGACTCAATGAAATCAAACGAGGTTTGGAGACTAGTTGACAGGCCAAAACCAACATCAACCGGTAAAAAGCCAGACGTGATTGACTCGAAATGGATCTTTAAGAGAAAAGTTGATGCTGATGGTTCAATAAAGTTTAAAGCAAGGCTTGTGATAAGAGGATTCAAAGATAAAAATATGTATGATCTAAAAGAGACGTATGCTCCAGTCTCAAGATTATCTTTGATCAGATCTGCTCTTGCGATAATAAAGAAGCACAACTTACATGTATGTCAGATGGATGTAAAAACAGCATTCTTAAACAGCGAACTTGATGAAGAAGTCTATATGGAAATTCCAGATGGCCTGGAAGTTCCTAATGATATAAAACGATCAAAAGTGTGTAAGCTAGAGAAATCCATGTACGGCTTGAAAGTAAGTCCGAAGAAATGGAATGAAAAATTCTCTAGAGAAGCTCAAAGGTCGGTCTTCAGAATTATTTGCATGATCCATGCCTATTCACTTGGAGGCACCGTGGTAAAATGGCTTTCGTTGTACTATATGTCGATGATATGCTAATTGCGAGCATTGATATCGAGAAATTGAATAAGATAAAGATACTTCTATAATCAGTGTTTGAAATGAAAGATCTTGGTGAACCTAAAAACTTTTTAGGCATGACTATTCAGAGCAATAAAAATTCGAGAGAAATGATAATTCACCAAGCTGAGTATACAGAAAAGTTGTTAGAAAAATTTGATATAAATTCTGTACATCCACATGACACTCCAATGGAAACACAACAAGTGAGTAAGAGAAATAAAAAATCTAAAACTGAAAGCTTAAAAATCTCAGAAAACTCAGAGAAGCAAATAGAGAAAGAAGTCAAAAAGGTGCCATATAGAGAACTCATCGGAAGCTTAATGTACCTTGCAAATGTTACACGTCCAGATATAGCTTTTACAGTAAACTTCCTAGCGAGAAAACAGCTAAATCCAACTGAACAAGATTCGAAGGAAGTGGTGAGAGTTTTTGCGTACTTGAAAGGTACGATTAACCTTGGTCTTAGATGTACGGCCAAGTCAGAGATTTTAGAGGCTATGACTGATTAAAGTTGTAGAGACTGTCCAGGCTTAGTATCAACCAGCGGATACGTTATAAGACTCTTCGGCGATACAATCGCATGCAGAAGTCATAAGCAACCTTGGGTAACAAAATCAAGTTGCTTTGCAGAGTACTTAGCCATGAGTGAGTCATGTGAGGAGCTGATATCACTTGATAAATCAATCAGGTATATCACTGGAAAAACTTATTATCAAGTCACAGTCTGGTGTGATAATCAATCGGCAGAAAAATGTACCGAAATGGATGGCAGCCACAAGCAGAAATCATTCGATGAGACTCTAGAAGAGATTATGAGAAATCTTGAAGAGCGAGAAGGTACAGGTGTGAGAAAACACATGTCCAAAACACACGGCGACTACATTAAACAATGTGTCGATGAAGGCAAAGTAAAAATCTATTGGATTGAATCTAGAGAGAACATTGCTGATGTAATGACAAAACCCTTACCGTGACCTCAGCATATTAAACTGAGAAATATGCGGTGTAATATGTCGTTGATAGAGTGAGAAATGTAATGTGTAGAGAGATATACTTACATTAAGAAGTTAGAGAAATATTAATAATTATATATTTATATTTTTGCACGGACAGAAAAAAAACAGGAATTTACTGTGGTAAGCCAACACGAAAAAATCGTGTGTTAACCTTACGCAGAAAAAATCCTAAGCGCTACTGTAAGAGAGCCAATCAAAATCACTCTGGTCACACCTGATTGCCTGATTGGTTCGGCTACAGTAGCGCTTAGGATTTTTTCTGCGTAAGGTTAACACACGATTTTCTCGTGTTAGCTTACCACAGTAAATTCCTGTTTTTTTTCTGTCCGTGTGAGAATACAACTAATCAATTTATTTTTTATCTGTTCACAGAATACTAACGCTGAGCCCATGCTGCGACCCCTACTACTTCGAGAGAGATATTTATATTTTTATACATGTATTTTGAGAATTAAATGAACTAAGATGAATTTGTGAGAAAGGTAGTCATCGACAAAGCGAGGGAGTGTAAGGAATTAGCTTTATCGACGCCTTCCTTGCGAGTCTGCACGGGCAGTAGGGCGCGCGCACGGGCCTGACGTTTTGAATTCAGCGGAGGGCCACCGGCACTCGCGCTGCATCCTTCGTCTAAGATTGACGTAGTTTTTGAGAATAGCTAAACATTGTCTTTGTAATACTTGAATACAGAGTTTAAAATTAAATAAATAAGAGTGTTTTATCAGCATAAACAAAAAGTCTTGTGTCTCAGTGATTAACCCTTCCTGATCCATCTGCAACTATTATTACTTTATAGATTTAATTAAATCTATCATGTTTTTTAAATTTTCTCATTTTCAATTTTATCATTATTATCATCATTATTATCAATTTAATGAAGAATCTTCATTTCTCAAAAATTTATTTATTCCATTCAAACCTCTATTTTCCTTATTCTCCTCAAATCTTCTGTAAAAATTTTTTTATACTTATTTCAAATTGAACTACCAGGAATTTTTTCGGAAATTAAAAGCAACTTAAAAAAATTCTCTTAATTTTTTAGGTGTTAGATAATTAGCTTCGTCGAAAATTTCAAAAATATTTTTATCATGTTCTATGAATATATATTATTACTCACTCAATTTGATTAATCGACTTTTGAAACTAAGTCTTGTTCAAATAACTTTGTTTTAACCCTTAAAGGCCACACGGGGTCCAAAAGACCCCACATAACTATCAGTGTGGCAGTTCTGGATTTGGGTGTGTCATTTAAGGGTTAAGTTAAAAAAAAAAATTTTTTTTTTAAAGCTGTATCCTGTACAGAATATTATTTAAAACTGACTAACTCAATTTGAGTAATAGACTTTTGAGACTAAGCCTTTTTCCAAAAAATAAGTTTGTTTAAATATAATTCTTCTTTTTCAATTCTGTATACCCTGTACAGAGTATTATTTAGTTAAGTTTAAGTTAAATCTCTTCTTAATTCTTGTATTTCTTTAAAAAAGAAATGTGCATTTATAAAATAAAAAAAATACATATCTGTATAAATTTAAGATAAAAATTTAATTCAAATCTCTGGACATTTAAAAACATAATTATCACAACCTTAATTTTTAATAAACTTTCTTTTTTTCAATTGTATTTGTTTTTATTTATTATTATGATTACTAGCATGATATTTTTTAATATCTATCTTAAAGCTTGAATTAATTTTAAAATTTTCAAACGGTTTATACAAAGTAAAGTAAAAAAAAAATCTACCAGTACTAATATAAACGAATACAGAAAGTATTGAAGCTGAAGATGTTATATAAGTCATCTGCCTGAAAATATCAAACGCTTTATCAGAAGAACAAGTATGTATATCACATCATCATCAGAAGTATACAAGTATATTAACCAAATACTTACAGAACATATTAGTAAAGGAGCTGATCTTCAGGGACTATATAAAATAATAATATTATCATCATCCATCGACAAAGTAAAATCTTTGTTTTTTTTTGCAACAATGTTTGGTGAGGATAAAGGTTCAGTTAATAACTAAAAAAAAAAAAACTTAATTCAATTAAAAATAATAAATTTTTTTTATTTATAATCACAAAAACCACTTTTTTTGAAATTTCTGTATTAAGTCATCATCAACATCATTACAATAATATTATTATTATTATTATTTATTTATTCGAGCATAGGGTAGATACCCTGCCATGCTCGTGACTGTTACAGAGTTGTAATATATAATGTGTAACAAAGTATAACAAATTAATACACTGTATATAACAATTTAGTCTAAACACTAGGTATTTTGATTTGCTAAAGTTGCTAAAGCTAAATGGTGAACAGCAAAGGTCTGTCTCGGTTTCGGCTTGTACTAAAAAGGAAAACAGGGATAGAGGGAGAGAGGGAGGGATCGGATTAGGTTGGTCTAGAATGAGTGTGAGTATTGTTACCACATTAAGTTAAGAGCATCAAGAATCGGGCGAAGCTGTTCTTGCACCTGGGGAGGGGTCGGATCGGAACCTATGGCAATGGCACGTTCAACCCATTCCTCACAATCCTGTTGGAACAAACGCTCTCTCAGACGAGTCTTGAAGCTGTCAGAGGTGGTACTGGTGTAATAGATGTCTGAGTACTGGTTGAGAGCACGAGCGGATTCGATAGTGAAGGACTGGTAGAGCGAAGATGACTTAGTCTCGGGCACAACAAAGGGAGGACGTGGACGGCGGGTTGAGCGCCGAATGGCATCAGGGCCGGGATCAAAGCGGAATCTCATGAATAGGTAGTGTGGCTGTTCGGACTTAACAACTGAATATGCTAGCGACACAGCAAGAAATTGGCGGCGAGAGTTAGCTGAGAGCCAACCTAACGAGATTCTGAATGGAGCAACATGGGCCCTACGAGGTATGTTTCCATACGCAACCCGCACGCACGCGTTGTGAAGGGTATGAACCTTCTTTCTTTGGCCGAGATTAAGGGAAGACAACACTGGGGCACCATAATCAAAAAAGGGCAACACTAATGCCTGAACTAGGTGAGCACGGACTGAGCGGGACAGAGACCTTTTAAAGTAGCCCAATGAGTACAGGGCGTAATTTATCCTCCGACTCATGTCACTGATCTGGAGATTCCAGTTGAGTGTTGGAGTTAGTTTGAAACCTAGGGTCTTTAGGGAAGAAGCGAAGGGGATGATTCTATTTCCGAGGATGAAGGGTGGTAAGGTGTTAAAGTCCACTTGAGCGAGCTTACCACGCGAACCAACAATGATGATTGAAGTTTTCTCCAAGTTTAGTCGAAGACCATTTTCAGCAGCCCAGGAGGCAACCAGCTGCGCGTCCGAATAGAGCAGGAGTAGCTTGCGGATAAGTTCAGCAATTTTGGCGTGGAGGTAGATCTCAGAGTCGTCAGCAAAGATTGCATGAAGGGCATGACGAAGGCAGCGGGGCAGGTCATTTATAAAAATGAGAAATAAAAGCGGACCTAAGACACTGCCCTGGGGGACTCCGGCTGTGACGTCTAACCATTCCGTTGTGGATCCATCCCCGAGCCGAACAGCCTGTTGCCTACCAGACAGGTAACTGGAAAACCAGCGAATCACTCGGTCACTGCACCCAACGTCGCGCAGCTTCTGAAGGAGACGGAGATGGGGGACCGTGTCAAAAGCCTTCGATAGATCAAAGGAGATGAGCACGGTGAGCTGACCTTGGGACATGGCCACGCGGGCATCCTCCGTGATACCGAGTACCGCCGTCTGAGAGGAGTGCTTGGTCCTGTAACCGGACTGGTAAGGATCGAGAGTGTTCGTCGACTGAAGATAAAAGGAGAGTTGCTGATGAACAACTCTCTCAAGGAGCTTCGACAACTCGGGTAGTTGGGCGATAGGCCTGGTATCTGAGGGTGACTGGAGATGTGGTACCTTGGCAAGCGGCGTGATGAGCGCCCTTTTCCACTGGGATGGAAAGACTCCAGTTGACAATGACTCATTTACAATGGCGGTTGCTGAGTCAAGTACCACGGGGAATGCGAGCTGCAGCATGGTCGATGAAATGGAGTCAGAGCCCATCCCCTTAGACTCGCCCTTGTGAAATATAGACAGGAGGTCTGCAGAGGTGATAGGATGGAAGTCAAAGTTGTTATTGGTTGGGATAGGATTGGTCAAAATTAGGTTTTCAGTAAGGATGGAAGTGAGGGGTTGACTGGATTGAGAGATGGAAGCGTAGTGGTGGTTTAGGGTGGGTGCATCAAATTGTAACAGAGGAGAAGGATATTTTTGGGAAACAATGCCGGCTTTTCTAATTTCCCTCCACATTGTGGAAGGATCTGTATCAACGGAGATTTTGCTGAGGAGAAGCTCAGCTTTTGAATTGCGGAGGTCGGTAACAACCTCATTACGCAGGACCTTATACCTTGCACGAACCGTGGGCGACTTGTAGCGCTCTGCCAGTTGATACAGCCGATCCCTGGTTTTCATTTTGGTTAGTATCTGATTTGTCACCCAGGGTTTGCGCAAAGGGTCGAGCGTAATGAGTCTAAGAGGTGCAACTGAATCGAAAGAGGAAAGGATGGATGTAGTGAGGGAGGTAACGGTACTGTCAAGGTTAGAATGTGTTGAAGGTTGGTGTACGATGTGCATTGAGGGAAGGGATTGGTTGATGTGTACGAAACGATTTGAGTACAGGTTCACAGAGTCTAGATGAGTGGATGAATGTGAAAGTTTGGTGCGGAGCAGTTTGCAAAGTTCAGGTGAATCAATGTTCTTAAGTTTTCGGGAAAGAATTTGACGTGGGGGGCATGGGGGGGTTTGGAGGTTGTAGGTGAGCGAGATGCGATCATGACCTGGGGTGAACGGAGCATCAGACCTGGAGAAGTTGGAAACTTCCTCAAGTCTCCTCACAATAAAAAGGTCAAGGCAAGAATGATGCGTTGAGCCGTCACGCCAAGTAACATGGTGAGTGGGTTCTCGACTAACTAGGTGAAGCCCAAGTTCCTGTAAGGACTGCTCAAAAGAGGTGGAGCTATGATTTACAGTCGAGAGGTTGATGTTAAAGTCGCCTGTGATGACCACATGTTCATAGGACGGCAAGTATTCGAGGAGGCTGTCGGTAAGCTCAGGTGAAAGTGTGTGACGTGCTCGTGGGGGGCGGTAAACTATTGTAAATAAGAGTCGTGTATTTCCTAGATTGATTTCTGACACAATAAATTCGGGGGCTTTCCGATAGGGTCCCTGAGAGGTCGCCAGAACCTTCATTTTGAAGTCCTCACGATAATAGAAACCCACCCCACCACCTGTCTTGCCAGACCGATCGTGGTGGACAAATTTGTATCCTGGAATGTCAAACATGTGAGTAGGACGATCGGGGACAAGGAAGGTCTCCGAGAGCGCGAGCAAATGATACTTTTGGGCATGGATTTCTATTATCAATTCGTTAAAGTGCGTTGCAAGGCGGTTGATATTAATGTGTCCTATTTTTAGGTTAAGTGGCCGGGGTGAATGATAAGAGTGAGAAACGGTGGAGAAATCGCGGTGACTATGGGTGTTGGATGGTGGTGACGATGACTGTGACGATGTGGCTAGGTTCTGTGAACCAGTAAGTTTTCAGCTGGTTGGATTAGTCAGTGAGGCGTGATGAAGTTGGGTACGAAGGGCATTGATATCACCCTCAGTAAAAATTTGAATTAGCGGTGAGCTGTCACTCATGCGCATGAAGACTGAGGTATCGCGGAGTAGGGGTCCAGGGAGGGAATGGTCTCGAGCCAGGGCACGTGCACTGAGCAGGAGCGAGTGGACAGATGGCGGCGTAATAGCATCCATGTAAATTTGATTCCCGACACCAAACCCAAAAATATCTTTGTCGGTCTTGCCACGGAGGGCACCCTTGTGTGCCATAACATCGTTACGGACTACAGGAGAAGTGAACTTTGCCACAAGGGTAACAGCTTGGTTTTGATCTGCCTGACGAGAGTTGCCGGGGTTCTTACCAGCCCGAGGCTTTGGCTGCCACTCCCGGACCCTGTACAAAAATTTGGCCGCCTCCGGGCACTTAATAAAATCAAGAACCTTTACGATTTCATCAGTGGAGTTGTTCTTGGTAGTCAGTGGAAGGCCGGAAAAGCGAATCTCGCAAACGTCTGGTTCTGCCGTTTTTTTGACAAGACGATCAACACTCTTCTCGAGCACATCAATGCGCTGATGGGTGCGGGCATCGTGGCGGTCAAGGCGTTCGTTGAAGAGCTCGAAAAGCTGCTTGAGTTCCGTAGACACAGTGGAACTATTCATAAAAGCCCGCTCACGTTCCTCATAGGTGGCCATCCTAGTGGGGTGTGCCTGTAAGGCCGCTTTCCGAGTTGCAGGCGTTAGTTCGGGTGAAGTAGAAGCCAGGCGCTTACGAGTAGCAGCTTCTGGGTCAGCAGGAAACGAAGTGGGCGTGGCTTGTGGCTGGTTTGACTGTGTGTGTGACAGTGCGAGCGATGACTGTGAAAAAACCGAGCGAGCTGGTTTTCGCCGTTCGTTTACGAGAGACGGTGGTCTACTATTGTTGTTTCTAGGAGTGGGAACTGGAGAATGAAAGCACGAAACAAAAGAGACAGACTTACCAGAAGGGTTAGTGGTGTTTTGCGATGATGGTAGTGGTGCGCTTTTGGACTTGTCGGTCATGCTCTCATGGTACTGCTTATTTTCTTTTCCACACTAATGTACCTCACAGTTGGTAAGTTAGAGATCGCTTGCTACCTCGAACTATACAGCGACACTGGCTCGTGCGTACTAAAGAAATTCAAATCCTTGCGCCAAGGTGATTACAGTGCAGGTAACAGCTGAGTGCGAAAAACCAACGATGAGCGGTGATGACTATCTAACCTCAAAAGTATGCACAGACTTTTTCCGGGTCTCCAGCTCAATGGAAAGTTGAGCCACCAGCGAGATTTTTAGCGTGTTGAGCTGGGAAACTGTCCGGAAAAGGTCTGAAAAAGAGCCTCCGATAATTGGAGTGAAGTAAACGGTTAGCAGGTACAAGACTTACGGAGCGAAGAGCAACGAGGTGTTTATGCTTACCAGTCGTACCAACATTAATAATAATAATAAAGTATGTTAGTTATATTATATATTATAAACATTCATCAACAAAGTAAACTTTGTTTCTTTTTCATCAGTCAATATTGTTTTTTAAGGATAAAGATTCTGTTCATTGCTATAAAAAAAAAAAAAAAACCTAACTCCATTTAAAATAATAATTTTTAAATTTAAAATAACTACAAAAATAAATCACATTTATTAAAATTTCTGAGCTAAGTCATCATCAATCAATCAATATAAAATGAAAAAAAAAATAGTTGCATGAAGTTGATTGAAGTGTAGATTAGAGCATTATATTATTTTTTTTATGTTATTACACTTTATTTATATTATTACACAATCACTAAAATCGCTGAAATTAGACGCTATGTATGTTTATTATAATATGATTTGTTGCTGTTGTAGTCTGTGTAGAGTCAGTAGACTAGTCACTAGAGTAGATAAATTTATCTAACACACACACACACACACACCCGTACACACACGTACACACACACACGCACACACACACACACGTACACACACGTACACACACGTACACACACGCACACACACACACACACGCACACGCACACCGCGCGCGCGCGCACACACACACACGCGCACGCACGCACGTACACACACGTACACACACACACACACACACACACGCACACACACGCACACACGCACACACACACACACGCACACACACACGCGCACGCACGCACGCGCGCACACACACACGCACGCACGCACGCACACACACACGCACGCACGCACGCACACACACACACACACACACACACACACACACACACACACACACATATATATTACTATACTATATAGTTGTAATTTGCTCTTCGCTCCCATCCCGCTCCCACCCTTAATTTTTCATTTTAGACCGTAAAATCGGTCAAAAACTGCATTTTTATTCCGATCCCACCTCACTCCCACCCCCGCCTTTTCTCGCCCTTTTTGTTCTCGCCCCATTCCGCTCCCACCCCGCTCCCACCCTTAATTCTTCATTTTATACCGTAAAATAGGTCAAAACTGCACTTTTATTCCGCTCCCACCCTGCTCCCACCCTCTCTCTTTTTTACAACCTCCTCATTTGTAAAAATGTTATTTAAGGTAAACGAACCAATTAAAGATCAGTTAAGGATTTCGTTAGGTTAGGAAGATCCATAAAAGTTAATATTTTAAATTTTAAATATTTTAAATTAAATCCATAAAATAAATTTAGCTATAAATACAAACTGAAAATAATTTTTTCTGGACTAATAATCTTCATCGGATTCATATTATAAATTACAAATTTAAAAATAAATTTTAAGCGTTTTTCCTATCTTTCTCGAATTAAATCTATTACTACATTAATATTCAACAAACAATATTAAAATAAACAATATTCAATTGACAATATTTAAATAAAAAATTTAACATCTTCATCGATCTGTTCTTTTTTTAAAATTTTTTTAAATATTCTTTATAACTTATACTTTAGTATAGTTCTTAACAACTAAATCTTGCGCCTATGGTGAGATGGTTTAAAATTTTTTTATGTTTCATTTTTCAGGTTTTTAAAGTTATATCTTTTTTAGTTTATTACTTTCTTAATGCTGAATGATCAAACATCGATAACGTTCGATCTTTTCAAGTTCAACGTGAATCTCACCACTCGCCGGTAATTTTCACTTCAATAACCTGAACTTAGCCATCCGCCGGGCCATAAAAATAATCGCTTTCGACACTGGTTCTTTATTTTATCGTTGAAAATTATTTCAATAACCTATCTATCAGGGGCGTTATTTCCCTTATAGTGGGTCAGGATTCATCCAGACCCGGGAATTTCCGGGTCTGGAAATCCAGACCCAGGCACGTTCAACCAACCATTGATCAGTTACCCCTCAAGCCTGAAACCCCCCAAACCCTGGGTGCCGACTTCGATAAATGATCGATCGGTCATTCCCCAAGCCTTAAACCCCAAAATACCCTGGGCGCCGAGATCAACAAAAAAACTGATCAGCTATCCCCCAAGCTCTAAACTTCCAAAACCTTGGGTGTCAAGTTCAATGAATACACTGATCAGCTATCCCCCAAGCTCTAAACCCCCAAGTAACCTTGGCGCCGAGTTCAACAAAAAAAACTGGTCAGCTATCCCCCAAGCTCTAAACTTCGAAAACCCTGGGTGTCAAGTTCAATGAATAAACTGATCAGCTATCCCCCAAGCTCTAAACCCCCAAGTAACCTGGGCGCCGAGTTCTACAAAAAAACTGATCGGCTAACCCCCAAGCTCTAAACCTCCAAAACCCTGGGTGCCCAATTTCAACAAAAAAGCTATCAACGAATTTTTTTTTTTTTTTTAACTAGAAAATAAAATCCACAACCTTGTGGTGGAACAAAAAAAAAACACTTTTCATGAACTTAATATTCAAATACTATATAAAGTACGCTTAACTTCTAAAATTATTCTACTCGGTAACTAGAGTTTTGGGAGGTTTAGAGCTTGGGGGATAGCTGATCAGTTTTTTCGTTGTCTTAGGGCGCCCAGGGTATTTGGGGGTATACAGTTTGGGGGATAGCTGATCAGTTTTTTTGGTGAACTCGGGCGCCCAGGGTATTTGGGTGTTTAGAGCTTGGGAGATAGCTGATCAGTTTTTTTATTCAACTCTGGCGCCCAGGGTTTTGGAGGTTTAGAGCTTGGGGGATAACTGGATAGTTCTTTTATTGAACTCGGGCACCCAGGGCTTAGTGGGTTTAGAGCTTGGGGGATAGCCAACCAGTTTTTTTGTTGAACTCGGATGCCCAGGGTATATGGGGGTTCAGAGCTTGGGGGATAGCTGATCAGTTTTTTTATTCAACTCTGGCGCCCAGGGTTTTGGGGGTTTAGAGCTTGAGGGATAGCTGATAAGTTTTTTTGTTGAACTCGGGCACCCAGGGATTAGTGGGTTTAGAGCTTGGGAGATAGCCAACCAGTTTTTTTGTTGAACTCGGATCCCCAGGGTATTTGGGGGTTTAGAGCTTGGGGGATAGCTGATAATTTTTTTTGTTGAACTCGGGCACCCAGGGTTTAGAGGGTTTAGAGCTTGGGGGATAGCCAACCAGTTTTTTTGTTGAACTCGGGCGCCCAGGTCATTTGGGGGCTTACAGCTTGGGGCTAGCTAATTAGTTTATTTATTGAGCTCGACGCCCAGGGTTTTGGGGGTTTAGAGCTTGGGGGATAGCTGATTAGTTTTTTTATTTAACCCGGGCGCCCAGGGTACTTGGGGGCTTAGAGCTTGGGGGATAGCTGATTAGTTTTTTTATTGAACTCGGGCGCCCAGGGTATTTGGGGGCTTAGAGCTTGGGGGATAGCTGATCAGTTTTTTTGTTGATCTCGGCGCCCAGGGTATTTTGGGGTTTAAGGCATGGGGGATAGCTGATCAGTTTTTTTGTTGAACTCGGGCGCCCAGGTCATTTGGGGGCTTAGAACTTGGGGGATAGCTGATCAGTTTATTCATTGAACTTGACGCCCAGGGTTTCGGGGGTTTAGAGCTTGGGGGATAGCTGATCAGTTTTTTTGTTGAACTCGGGCACCCAGGGTTGTTGGGGGTTCAAGGTTTAATTTTTTTTTTTTTATAAATTAGGTACTGAACTGTTCAGAGTTGAAAAATATTAAGATTAGTTTGGGGAGGGGGGGTCGAACTTTATCCAGACCCGGGCCCAAAATGTAATAACGCCCCTGCTATCTATACAAAATTGTATTATTAACTTTATATTGAAGTGTTAAAAAGAAAAAATGAGTTGCAGATTTTGTGTTGAAGATTTTTTTAAAAAAGTTTGTCCTGATTGCGGAAAACTAATTGAGTAATTTATTTTTTACATTAAAGTTTTTTTTTTATTTTTATTTTTTTTTAATTTCTTATTATTTAATTTTTTTTTAACAGCACTGACATGTGTGGTTTTGGCAAAATTTGTTCTCAACATTTGAACTCAATTTTTGAAGTTGGAACTCAAAATTTTTTGTTAAAATACTGCAAATGGTAAAAATTTCAAATTTTATTTTCATACTTAAATAAATATTATAAAAATTTTATCCTTAAATTAATATTATTAAAATAGTTAAAATCAATTTTTAGTGCTTTGCATGCTTTAGTGTAAATAATTAAAATCAATTTTTAGTGCTTCCGATAATCAATCATCTAATTTAAATTCCTCCGGCCATACATCGAAATTGTATCTGCAACAAATTTAGAATTGATCTTATGGGGTCGGTTAAGGTAGTTACAACCCATGTATATATAGGTAACATAGAATATAGTTATTAGAATCTAGCAGGAAGGAAAATTGAAAGCTGTTGCTGAAGAAGATCTGTTTTTTTTAAATATTTTAAGAAAATTGAATTTGCAATCCAAGAATAACCTCTAAATTTGATCCATTTTACGCGCTTAGCATAGGAATCACACGTGAAAAGTTGAAACTTCTGAGCTTAATATCTCAAAATTTATCCCCGCTTGGAATTATTTGCAAAATACTAACATGTTGCGGACGCAAAGAAACTAACTCTGTGCAAAGTTATAGAGATTTTTTAAGAAACTCAATTTTTGCGGTAATTACCTTAACATAATGAATAAAATGCAAATAAATAGTTTTTACAGACGGTAGTCAAAATCAAAGTTAATCAATGTATACAGTATATGCCTTTATTTTGCAATCAGCATGTTCCTGGCTGTTATTGGTTATGAAATATGAATTAAAGTTTAAAAATAACTATTTTAAGCGCTATAGTCGCTAAGAAAGAAATAAGTAGCTTAGGTTAATGCCAATATCTTCTTTTTTTATTTTATATAAAGTAATATGAAGGCGAGGATTTCAACAACGAATTTATTACTGATTTCATCGAGGATACTTTGAATGAGTTATATAAAAATTTATTCATAAATAAAATTTTCATTTGTATTTCAGAAATTACATATTACATTAAAATTAAAACATTAGATGATATAAAACAAATAAATCAAAACGAACTTATGGAATTAGAAGATTTAATGAAAGGATATAGATTAATAAAAAAAAAAAAAAGTAATATAGTAATATAGTAACATAGTAATTAATTTTTAAATTAATTACTATAATATAGTAATTAATTTATATTTGTCTTAAAATTAAATTGTTAATAACTCTCACATGAGATAAATAATTTTTTTTAATATAATGTTATAAAAAATAACATTAATTTTTAATTTAATAATACAATCATAAAATTATCATTAAAAAATAATTTTATTAATATATTATAATTATATTATTATATTATTTATAAAAAATTATTTATTTCAGATACAGAATGAATGAATCAATCGATGAAAAAACCATTTACTTTTGTAAAATATGTAAAAAAAATGTAATTAACATTGAATATTATGTGAAATTACATAATGAAAAACATTCTATAATCAAACATTCGTGCACAATTTGTGGAAGAATTTTTAAAAATAGTGATCATTTATCAATTCATTTGAAAGAACATAATAATTCAGATAGACCTCACAAATGCAAAGAAGTAAAATGTAATAAACGTTTCAAAAGAGTAGCTCATTTAAGAAGACATAAAAAAATTCATAAAAATAAAAATATTAAAATAAAATGTAAATATTGTTCAAAAATACTTTCTTCAAAAGATCATTTAATAAGACATTTGAAAAAATCCTGCAAAAACATAAATAAATCAAATATTGAATTATTAAAACAAAAAGAATAAAAAAACAACAACAATTGTAAATGCGGAAGATAAGAAAAATAATTGAATTCTTAAAACGGAAGATTTTTTGATACTACAGATATTTTAAAAATTTTAGAGGGGAATTTTGAATATCTATTTTTTTCAAGAAAATAGATTTAAAAATTATTAAATCAAAAAATTAAATATATATATATATATATATATATCAAAAATGAGCCGTATACTATCATGACAGACATTTTCAATGACTGTTTACACAATGATTTTTATAAAAATACCTAAAACAAAAATATCCCTCCTCAAGCGCAAATCACGCGCAATCCACCCACGTATTCAAAAAAACCAAAATAACCCATATTTTTTTTTTTTTTTTCCAAAATAACCCATCAATAAAAAATTTTTCTAGGTTGGCGCGGTTCAACCAAAATAACCAATCCCAAATAACCCATCCCAAATAACCCATCACCCAATTCCTGGAACTTGGTTTTGCCTGGAACTCGAATTCTTGGAATTTAAACACGTGTTACTATCATGACATGTCATGATAGTAACACAAAGTCAGGATAGTGACCACTTTTTGGATTTTTTGTCACGATAGTGACCGCTTAATCTATTTATATAATATATGAAAAATAATTGAATTATTAAAACGGAAGATTTTTTGATATTACAGATATTTTTTTCAAGAAAATAGATTTAAAAATTATTAAATCAAAAAATTAAAAATTTTAACGGAAGAATATAATTATAAATATTTATTTTTTTTCATAAATATAGAATTGAAAATTATTAAAGAGAAAAGTTTTTTAAAATGAATTATATGTGGTTTGTACGGCTACTGGCAAAGGGTTCCACATATAGTTTCTTTTTGTTCTTAATTAAATATGAAAAAATTTTCAAAATTGTTGAAAAAAAAACCCAACGCGCCTTGCAAGTACCTCCTGGGTGGTGTGGAAAACTGCATTAAGTAATTTAAAATTAGTAAGTTGAAAATAAATTCATTTGTAATTCAAGTATACTTATTACTATTTTATTAGAAAAGATATATAGTGTAGATTCAAGCATTTAATTCTGGGGGGTTGGCGAGCGAAGCGAGCAGGGGGGTACCCCCCCTAGTATATATATATATAAAGATGTAACTGCACGTGTCAAACACTGTAGGTAAGTGCACGGGTGCACCCAGCGTCGGCATCTAATAAGTAAATTGATTGATATATATACTTATAAGAGTGTACAAATGATAATAAAAAAGCAAACAATCAACTTCCCGACAGGGAGTTGTTGGCCCCGGGCCCGAGTGACGGTTGAGCTGGTTTTTTTTTTTTTTTTTTTACATCTTTTTCATAGGTTATCCTCCTGAGAGGGTTAAGCTGGTTGGCGTCGTCAGCTGCGCGGTTGCTAGCTGCCTGTGCTGCCTGTTAACGGACAACGCCTTCGCCTTGCTGTTGAGCGCTGTAATCGTGTTATGTGCAAGAGCGAGACAGCGATCACGTGTCACGTCCGGCTTAAGCTGCAAGGCAGCATGCAAAACCGGATACGGAAACGCTAGACTGAATGGAAATCTCCTGAATCGGCAGCGAAAAGAAATCAGCTAGTTGAAAATTGAAACGCGGAACATTTTCGGGGCGATTTTTTTTTTTTAATCACTCGGGGGGTTATCGGCTAAGCGCGGGATATTAAATATAGGAAAAATAACCATCCTAATTATGTTTTATAATGAACGACGTAACCTAAAACTGAAAATTTAAAGTATATAAAGCGTACGCTTTTACGGGAGTCGGTGTTTAAAAAAACCAACTTGCCGTTAAAGTGCTACTGCACTTTAGGATCCCATCACTACTGCTGCTTCTCTATATGGTTTACTACACTAAACTACACTTTACATACTAAAAAAAAAATTGATTTTTAATTTATATATGAAAGAATTATGAGAATTGAACTCTGAGGATCGAATTTTGAGGATTGAATTGAGGAACTCATAGTGAGGATCGAATTTGAAAAGTGAGGATACAATTTTGAGGATCATCGTATTTAGTTGTTAGTACGGTGTTTTCACGGTGTTTTTATAATAATTACAAAATGTAAGGATCGAATTTTGAGGAAGAAAAAAAAAACGGAAATATAATATAGGGAGATACACCACACTGACTTGGTTAGCCCGGGTCTAACGGAAAAAATTAAATCGAACAGGTTTAAGTAGTAAAACAAGTAGTAGCCTCTGTAATTCAAAGAATATTAAATAAAAAGTCTGTTATTCCGCAAAAATGGAAAATACTACATGTCTATGAGTTGAAATTTAGCTGGGCAAATTAATCCAGCCAATACCCCTCGTGTTTCAAAATTGTAGAAAATTTTCCTCCAGTTTTTTTGCACAGCAACTCGCGGGACAAGTTTGACAAAACCTTTTCAACCTGCTAAACTTGCCCCCCTCGTTACTGTGTAACAAAACAGTTGGAAAATTATCGACAATTTTGAAGGACTAGGGGTATTACGACTGACAATTTCAGATTTAACACAAGTGTCGTCGGTGTCGTCGATGCTTGCTGTTCTGCACTGTAGAAGTAAGTGTGGTAATAAGAGTATGGTGTTTGATTACAAGATGTTGGACCCACGCGTAGTTGCTGATGTGATCTTTGAAAAATACTTGGTCGGTGTTTATAAAAGTCACGTGCTCAAGCGATATTGTTAGCTTGTAAGAATTTTTGAAACTCCAATTTAAATCTAAGGACAAAAAAATTGTAGTTGAATTTAATCAAAATTTCAAATAGAAACAAAACAAAATAATATAAACTGAAAAAAAAATAATGTTTGTAATATGCTGCTTGGTTAATCTTTCGTATGATTCGGTTTAAATCGAGACCTTTTAAACACGAGTAGCGTTCTAAGCGGCATTCAAACCTTTTCTATAACTCCAAATCAAGGTTTGAGAAAACATTCAAAGTTATTGTTGGGAAACTCATTTTATGGTAGATTTTATCCAGAGAAGAGTAATCTTTTAAGTAAAAAAATTATATTATCTATGTGTAAATGTATTTTTTGCTTTGATTTTTCTAAATTTTTATTCGTAAAATTGAGTGATTGGGGCAGAGATTTCTCACAGTTATGTATAGGTCAAAATAAAAATCTTTTCTTTTTATGAGCTTTAGGTTTTCTAAGACTTTTCCTGTTTTTCTGGGTTATAGATTTCTCAAATATTTTTGGTTTCAATAAAATTTCTTTGTTAAAGAATTTAGTTTTTTTGATAAGCTGTCTATTGATAAAGGCCCGTTTGAAGGACTTTGGGTTAAAGTATTTAGAACTTTGTTTAATAATAGTAGGGTTGGAGTCAAGGTCAAAATTAATTAAAGTATCTGTTTGAGTTTCAAACGAGAGAGTTTTTTTCTCCTTTGGTAGTGAGCCAACGCGATAAGAAAGATTTTCAAGGATACAGTCATATAATTCAGTAGAAGAATCAGACATTGTAAATTAATACTAAGGTTTTCTGATGGTTCTGGGAAAAATGATTTTAGATGAAACTGCAGTGCAATGTAGTCTTATCATTGACTAGGGAAATTTTGAGAGTTTGTGGATGTTCGCGTATTGTTTACTTGCGCAACCCAAATCCAACCGATATCACAGCTGTGTCTTAGAGTTTTTTGTTGGAGAGTGCTGTATACATGCGTGGTAGCACTGCAAATAATCCTAATATCTCGTTTCAAATCAAAATTAGTAGTAGTACATTTGTTTTAAAGAAGCATGGAATGAAAATATTCTTTTATGGGACAAAAAGAAATGCCTGATTACTTTAGAGAAATTTGAGTTGATTGAATTTTTTTTGAGAAGGAAAATTTTTTATTATTAAGAATCTTTATTTCAAAAACCCAGATTAGTTAATTAAACATTTTGAGAAAAATAACGATGGAAGGCGTATTTAACAACTTTGCTGAGGCTGATTAGATGCACAGTCGACACCTGGTAGAGGAAGAGGTGTCTGATAATCAACTGAATAACCGTAAGATATAAATTTTATTAGAAAACTGTGAAATTTTTGAGAATTTTTGAAGTTTTTTTTGAGAAAATTTTTAAGCGGGAATTAAAAAATTGTGAGTTTAGAGTTCAGGCCTGTCATGATTTTTTTAATCAGGTTGAAAAAATTATGAATTTATTTCACAGCCCCATCCATGATTAGAGAAGTCCCAATAATAAATCTAGAGGACAACAACGCTGCGGTACTACCTGCTAACACGTCAACTGCACCACCACCAGCAGCTTCTGCAAACACACCCTCCACCACTGCGCCATTGAATATTATGGTTCAGCTTAAAGAGATTGCCGATAAAATAGCGGCTCTACATAAACAGTCACTTGATTTTGAGAAAAGTAGACTTAAAAGAAGAACTTAGAGAAATCTTTCCAAGCTACAAGCCTGGACAGAGCACCTCAGGCTTCAGGTAATAAAGAGAAAAAGAGCATCGTTATTTGGATTTGAAATTTAACACACCAAAAAACTTAGTTTTTAAACATAAAATGCGGTTTGATGGGTGGTATGACCACTTAATCGCGGATCTCAAATTAAAAAGGATCAATTACTTGATTGACCGGACGGTAGCCGGTCCAAGTGGCTTGACTTCTGATGACTTTGACCAAGATAAAATTCTGTTCAAGAAAATGATTACAACATCTATTAACCCTGAGTACCACGCCAGAATACTTGGAATTTAGGTCCCAGTTGAGATTTTGAATAAGTTGAGAGAGATCAGACAATGATCAATCGGAGTCAATCCAACCATTTTAAAAACTCAATTGTTGAGCATTAAATTCAACCCTGTTGAGTCAGTTGATTCCTTTTGTCAAAGGTTTGACGAAATAGTACGAGAAATTCGACTGAGTGACACCGAGTACGAACTAACTGAATCTGAATTCAGAACTGCGTTCTACCACGCAGTCATGGTCACTTACGCCAATGTTTGACGAGGTAGGTGTGAAAATTCTTCCATAAAAGGGCGAGAAAAACGAGAATTGACCTTGTAAGAAATGCGATCAACGATGCGAGACATCGAAGTTGACATCAACTCGAAATAATTTTTAGAAAATCGAGAAAACCAACCGAAAGCTTCCAGAGCTGTCAAAAAGCAAAAAGATAACTGTGGAGACGGGTACGATGGCTCCAACGCCAAAAACGACAAATGCCACCGATGTGAGAAGCCAGAACATTGGCAAAATGAATCCCTTCCAAAAGAGTCAGTGGTATTGTTACACATGTGAAAAAATAACAAATCACAAGTCAAGCGTTGTTGGTATAACCCTAACAATGAGAACAACAAGAGAAAGGGTGACCAAGATGGCCCCCCAAACAAAAAATCCAAAGGTCAACACTCTAAAGGAGGAAGAGGTGGAGGTGGCAGAGGAAATAACAAAGGTCGTGGCAAAGGTCGTGGTGGTCAGCCTGCAAGCGAGAAAGCTTCAACAGCAGCTCGAGCAACTGAACCTTCAAACCAAGGTAAGAGTAATTTTAAAGAAAATTCTCTTAATTTTAGAGAATATATTGAGTTTGTTGCTGATTTGGGAGCGACAGGACACATAGTAAATAAAAGTCTCATTCTTAGCAATTTTAAAATTTCTAAGAATATAATTATATTTTATATAGGTCCTTGTGCACCAGGATACCCAAAGCTCTGTTGGAACCTGTAAAAATCACATGATTACACATTAAATAACCAATATTTTTTTACCACAAATAATAAAATAGGTTTTGATTACAAAAAGTGTAAGATATTACTTGATTTTACAACTAGTATTTACATCATATAATACTTGATCTAAAAATAAATTGCAAGCAGGGAATAAAATTTCATTCAAAACTCCATCTATCATTTAGTTTAAAAAGAAAAAAACCAAATATTGACATCAAAATTTGTACTGTTTTCATAAAAATATATATATGATTCTGATAAGAGCAATAGACTAACATTACTTCTTTACACATACACAATGAAAAAATTTTTTATCTGGTGTGGGAACTACTACAATATAAATAATATATAAACCTTACTTTACTGAGGCTTGCTGTCTTTGTACCTCATTGCTAGGAAATTTAATGTACTCTGGAGCTAAACGGTTTATTGCTGGTATTACTTTGTGCATGTACTTTGATACAGTACTTTGGGACATGGCGTAAATGTAGTCGTGTCCCAAACCAGCTTGGTGAGACACCTTGGGGATGAATAGGTAAGAAACCTCTATCAACTAAAACCATTATTAGCTCAATTGCCGGATATTGTGGCGTACGATAATATTTGCGAAATTGTTCATCGCTCACTTTTAATGGATTACTTTTATCCCGCAAGTGTTGCCTCCGTAACATGGCAGCTGTTCGACCAGCAGCTATTTTTTTGTCTTTCAAAACATCCAGTACTGCTGGTGCTGGCAGCTGTAATTCTTTACACATATTATTAATATCAGATAGAAGTAAAGGGTCATTATACGCTCAAGTAAACCTCAGTGAAAAACAGTTTTTTATTAATATTATGAGTATATTTAATATTTTATACTAATCGTCTAGTGTACTTGAAAGAAAAAAGTGAAATACATCATATGACCCTAATATTGTTTAGTAAAATTTTTTTATTTCCTAGATTTTTGAACCTTTGTGGTTTTCAGCCTGTGTTTGAGAGAAAAAAGCCTTGTCTAAAAGGTCATAAAAGTTATATAAATTGAACTTTTTACTTATAACCTACTCTATCTATCGATTGTTCAATAGTAGTACAACACACTATCCATATATTATAAATATTTTCAAGTCTTTCAAGTGAACTTGCTAGACTTTGAAAATGATTGTTTCGTACACGTCCCGCCAGTCACAATTTTATGTCCCACCAGTCACACGATTCTTTTATTTTTTTCTTCAAATTAATTTTTTTTTCCTACAATACAATTATCGAAAATTGAAGTAAAGGTCCTTTCCTTTTGCTAAATATTTTTTATAAATTATTATCTCTTAAAAATAAAAAAAATTTCGATTATTGAAAGCAAAAAAAAAAAATCACTTCCGTTTCCAGTCCCACCAGTCACAGCCCCTATTTTTTGAATATTTTTCCGAAAAATTGGAATAATTTAAAAAGTCAATAATGAAAATTCATCTACATGCTGCAAGCTTTTTAATTATTGCGTAATTTTCTACAGTTAATTTTTTTTAATTGGTTTGAATTCATTTGAAAGGCATACAAATGTCCCAGCAGTTACAATGGAATGACCCTAAAGAGTTTTAAGTTAATAATGTAGCAGTAAAATGTGCTCCTTATTGTTTTACATAACATTTTATTCATGTATTAGTTCAACACAATTTTATAAGACTTAACTTTTTCAAGTGAATTGATCAATAAAATTATACTTAAAAAACTCTGCTTGATTAATAAGAGTTTATTAACATTTAAGATCAAAGCAGTTTAGAAAACCATTTTTATTAATGAGTCATGAAAAATTGGCTTTGATGAGGTTTTATCTTGCAAGAATCTTTAAGTAAGTTATATAGGTAGTTTATTGAGAATGATATTGTTTAAAAAAAATTTTTTGACTATTAAATACAAAGGAAAATGATTTCAAATGTCATTCTGAATTTATCAATAAATATTTATCATTAAAAAATTTAAATAAGTATGAAATATCTAATTACTTGTCATAACCTCTAAATTGGTAAAGTACAACTTAGTTTTTTAAAGAATTTTGAAAAAATTAATTTGAAAAATAGCAAGATAAACTTTCACAGAAAATCCTGGTTTTTTACTTACAACGTTGCCAATTCTTGCGGAAATTAAAATCTTTTTATTGATGACTTTTTGATGGTAGGTTTGAGACGCACAGAGAACTGAGAAGTCGTTTTAAGGTTTTAACCCGGCATGTCAGAAAGTCAAACAATTGAAACAGTTTGAATAGTTGACACTTACCGTAGAATTTTCTAGTAGTTTCTTCGCATAGGATTTCAATAGGGCACTTCAATTGTATCCGATTCAACCACAGTGTTCGCATCCACTGCGCGAATGGGTCTACGCTACTGTCGCTACGCACGCGCCATTCTAGTCTGCGGCACCGTCCAGAAACACACGCCCGTATATAACCCCCATAATCGAACATGTTCAGATAAATACTATAATATACTTTTTTTAATTTGCCGCGTCAACTTCAGTAAAGAACCAGTACAACATCCGCCTGGCGGTGCTCAGTACTGCCAACGTTAAAAACAACCTTTTTTCCTAACGAAAAAAAAAAAATTCGAGTTTTGAGTTAGATAATTCCTACCTCCATAAAGCTTCTGCTGGGCTATTTACCGCAAAAAACTCTAAAGTAGGAACAAAGACACAAGTTGGATGACAAAATACGACTTCTCTCTTCTCTCAGCAAAGTCTTCTCTGAGATTTTTATTGTATGTATTTTTTTATATTCTTTTTTTTTTATCGAGTGAGTCAATAAGAGATTTAGTTTAAAGTGACCCTTCATTCTTCTAATTTATTTTCCCTGTCATAAAATCACGTTTTACACATTTTTAGTTTGAATGTATGTCACTCGATCATGACGACATAGTAACACGAAATTATGGGTTCTTTTCGGTTGTAACAAAGAATTCAGTTACCAAAATAAATTTACAATCATTTTCATTTATGCATAGTCACTTTTTGATGATAACTTAATTTCTGCAAATGTGGACTCTGAAATACAACCCACGACGGTCCATTGCTTGGCCATTCGGCTTCTATAATCTCTTACTTCAGTCGGCTTCACACTGACAATCTTCCTGAAATGGGAAAAAAATTCCGTACGCGGTAATAAATTCCTACACGATTTATCTCACCTTAGAGGGCGCGATTGCTCAATAATTTCGGTAGTGGGCGTGAGCTAGAGGATCGAGCGTAGGAACACCGGTTACTGAATAAAAATTTCTCAGGTTTTATTTTAACAATTTAATAAAAGAAAACAATTCCCAAAAAGAAACTAATACAAAATCAATAAGTAACGCGATGGTAAAGATTAAACAATTTTCATGTACGTGTTAACGGACGTCCACGAAAATCACGAGTGCCTTCCCGATTCCCATTCTCCCGGCTCGGAGGTCCGTTCCGATCTGCGTTCTGCAGTCACGTGACTCGTGCTAAATTCAAAATCGTAACTGTCGATTGAATTACTCACTGGACTGTTACAAATATAAAGTATTTAATCAAGTAAAAAATTTTTCGGTAAGATTCATTTTATGTCTGAACTTGTACAAATATTGTCTTGCATGCACATTATATTAATGATCACAACATACATGGAAAAAATATTTCTAAAAACGTGCAACTTCCCTATTATCGTGGAAAAATTTATTTATTTATTTATTAATAACATAGAGTGGAGTTCAGAAAATCAAGGTGGAGGAGGGAAACGGGTAGCTTTGAAAGAAAAAAACCAAATGACAAAAACGATCAAAAATGCATCTTTGAGGGAATGGACTGTAAGGTAGTGGGAGAAAAAAATTTTTATGTAATGTAATCTTATATAATTATAAATGATTTACTGTGGACTAATTTTAACATAAATTTATTACAGAATACAGAACAAAAAGATATTTTATTACGACGAGATGCTAAAAAAAATTCAGAACATCGGCAACAAATAAAAAATAACAGATCAGCTGGACGTGACTACTCTGTTACACAGTTTGCTCAAATTGATGATGAAAACGTATCAGCACTTCAGCAAATAACTCGTGGAGGTGGTGGTCTTACTCTTGGATCACAGTGGAAATCTCAATTTGATGATTCAGAAGGGACCGATAATGAATGGAAAGCAGAAAACCTTCAAAGCCCGGAGCACAAAGAGAATAAATTTGTGACATCTCTGGTAAATATTTTTCCTCTTTTTTTTTTTTTTAATTAAGTTAAATTCAATTATATTAAATTAATTAATGTAGCTGGCTTTAGAGATTTTTCCAAAAAAAAGTAGCCAGTGCTACCGCGTTTTATTTACAGGAACAGAAATTACCGGAACCTCACTTATAATTTTATTCAAATGATTTTGTATATATTTTTTAGTAATCACTACTTAAAATTACTCATAAGCTTCTACTTTTGCATAGTTTTGATGATTCCGTCCATTTCAGCGGTCTACACTTGTTAAATAATTTATTTAAAATTATCCTTTTTCTAAAACAGCCAAAAAAATTCTTCGCACTTTACACCCTTCAACGTTCGATTTTTCAAAATTTTCGGCATTTCAAACGAATTCCGACAGATGACGTAAGAGCGCCAGCGCCGCCAAAATTTTAATATTGTAAATTAAAATTTTAAATATTTTTAATCAAAATGTGTTAATCGTATTAAAGAACAAAATTTGAAACAGAAATTAGAATATAAATTTTTGTGACCGGATCTAAAAGAGTTTTTTTTTCATAAAACCGGCTTATCCCGGTCGAACGTTTTGATGCGGCCACCGATGCCATGAATTTGGGCCGAATTCATCTGCCATGCCCAACATGATATCGGTTGAGGGTGCGGCTGCACTGCCAGCCCAGAGGTGCACATGCATTTTTCAAAATATATTATAGTTTACTAAACTATGTCCTGGAGATTATTTCTCTAAGAATTTTTTACTCCGGAGAGTCAGGATGAACATCGCTTGTGACAACACCCGTATAATAACGCCCTGAAGATGATTTCTCTAAGATGTTTCAACTCTGCAGAGATCAGTGTGCACAGCTGGTATTCCTAAAGACGACTATGCCGTAAAGATGATTTCTTCAAGAAGTTTTGACTCTGTAGGTGATATTTATTTCTATTGGTTTTATTTTTTCAATTTTGAGTTGCAGAAATTATAACTTAACTTGTATTCAACAAGTTCTTTGAAAATTTTTTGGATAGTGAAAGAAATTATTTTTTTTAAATGAACTTAAATTTAGTGATCATGGATAAAAAAAACCTTAATAAGTTTATGGTGTTTTATGAGCTTTGTAATTTAATAACAGGCTCATGAAGAATTTCTTAAAACCATGAAAGGTTTTTAAATCATCTGTAGGGGATAATCGTTTATAAAGGCACCAGTTTTTCGTACTGAACACCAAGTAGTTGAAACTTCTTCAAGAAATCGTCTTTAGAGCGTTATAATCCCAGGTGCACCAGGCATCTCTACTCTGATCTGGAGTTAAAACATCCCGGTGAAATCATATCTATAGCTCCAAGTGCTTACACTGACACCTTTAGAGTCAGAACTGCCAGGAGACATCATCTTCAAGTCGGCATCCTTTAAGGGGGGTAAGTTGGGCGCGTCCGGCCCATAGGTAAAGTGTATAAGCAGAAACATGCTAATTATGAATTTTTTCAGAAAAGTGCGAATGACGGATTAAATTTTTAAAAAACTTATTTTGCTGAAATTAAATTTTTTCAATTCAAAAAATAATCGTAACTAATCGTAACTTATTCGGACTTCTGGAGGGTTCAGGATGGAACTTGATGCAATAGTATTGAAAGATTTAAAACTTGTGAAAATCAAAATTTTTAAACAAAAATGAGAGATATCTCCCAAAAAAACCTTGCCAAGCTAAACAAGCTTGGGAAAGTTTTTGCTTTAGTCAATTTAACAAAAAAGAGTTATATCATTTAAAAGATTTTATAAAAAGTTTTTCAATTTATTGATCTAAAATCAGAACAAGCGAAAAGAGATTTGCAATTTTTCATCGTATGATTTTTTTGCAGAATTCTACTGAATTCTGCCAAAATCTGATAAAATTGAACCAATAAAATAGAATTCTACAGAAGAATCATTCTATGAAAAATTGCAAATCTTTTTTTTGCTTGATCTGATTTAAGATCACTAAATTGAAAAATTTTTTATAAAATCTTTTAATTGATATAACTTCTTCCTGTTAAACTTACCATGGCAAAAACTCTACCAATCTTGTTTACCTTGGCAAGGTTTTTTTTAGGGTAATTTTTTATCATTTGGAGCATCAAATTTTGTTTTTTGAAATTGTATGATTTTCGAGTTCTAAAAACATGTAATTTATATGGAGTACAACGTTGGTTTTTTTTTATATAATAAATAGCATATACATGTAATGTGGCTCTGAGTTCCAGTGATGAGCTTGGATAGCGTCTTGAATTTGAAACGTGTAGTTCTCGGAGAAGTTAAGAGTTACAAGAAATTCACCAACTTTCAGGTTGGTTTTTAGCTGTTCTAAATGGGCAGCTTGAGATTTAGCGATAAAATGGATCGTGAAAATGTCTGGTAACTGAGCTGCTAATGTATTCACGAAATTTTGAGCACTCTTAGTTTGAATAAGATATTGACGCTTAAGAAATGAAAAATATATTATTATCAAGCTATACAAGGTATCCGCCTTGTAGCGGTCTTAGCCTACATCGTAAATACTTTTTTCTTATACATATTTTATATTGATCATATTTTTTTTATTATTTACTCGGCACTCGGCTCTCCTCACTTGAATTTTACCTACCGCTCTTGCTAGACGCCTTTTGAATATCTAGCATGGAGCATTCATATTTGAGTCATCAGTTTTTCGGTATCGAAAACACCATTTTATTCACGCCAACGTGTGAGCAGTTTTGAGCACACACAGCTCATTAAAGATAGTGTCCTTCCGCGTTTTCACGGTTGAAAACCGTCGGACATCCTGCCGCGACGCGATCCATTGAAGAAGGCACAATTTCAGGAAAGGCTGAGCTGACCAGATCCTATCAACGTGTGGGACCGTTGGACTGGTCTACCGGAGCCCGGTGACTCGTTCCCGGAGGGACGCATTTGGACCCGGCTCCATCAACATGTGGAGCGCCCTTATTCGCTCTTTTGAAGCTAGCCACTCAAGATAAAAATCGTCGCAACTCCTGGAGCCGCCCTAGGACCAAGAGGAAGCCGCAAGTTTCCCGCCAAGCGCAAATCATCGTAAGTCCCTTTTTTCGGCCACCGTTTTTCTTATCAAACATGACAGTGCAGGAACGGTCGGGTAATCCTCCACGCGAGTCAAATATTCGTTGACAGTATTTTTTCCGTGTCCGTGACTCACTGCTCATGAATAAATTTATTTTACCTTAAAATCTACTTAATAACATCGATTACATAGAACTTTGTAGCTGGAATCCAGCATGGATTTATTGATTTGAATAAACAATACTAAACTTAATTTTTTTTTGTTATCCATTATAAAATTCTTGATTGATATTAGTAAAATTTTAAAGCACGCATAAGTAAACGCCGGACAGAGAAAGTAGCTGCACGGTTGAGGACCAGGAATCATCCCTAGGTAGGTCTCAGCCGGACAGACTCCTTCCAGCTATTAAAAATAAACGACCTGTCATCAGCCATCGATTATAAGAAATTTTTTTAATATTTACGCAAAGTTCTCTTTAAATCTTGGGTAGTTTTTTTTGTACTAAGATAATTTTTACAACTGTCCAGATAACATTCAGTTGTTGATTTATGTATATTTATTATTCGATGAAGTGGATTTGTTGGGCAGCATTACCTATTAAGTAATAATACAGTGGGTTGTATAGGTTTAATTTTGAAAAAAATGAAAAAAGAATTTAATTGATTGTTTTCTATTCTTTATATGTTATTCAAAGTGATTGAAACATTGAAAAAAAATCAATTTTTTATACGTTCTTCAAAGTGATTGAAACATAAAAAAAAAATCGATTAAATTGAGGTTTTTTCATTTTTTTCAAAATTAAACCTATAAAACCCTCTGTATTATTACTTGATAGGCAACAATACGAAAAAGCCTTATTTAATAAAAATTTTAACACATATTGTGCAATTTACATAAGTGAAATCATGAAAATGACCAAAACAAAAAAAAAAAAAGAAAAAAGTGGTAAAAATCACGTTTTTTATCTATTATTCTTTAAAAACTCTGTAAATCTCCTAATTCTGAATTTTGATTCAGCGGATACAAATACATTGAAAAAGCTTTATTTCATAAAAATTTTGACACATTTTTTCATTTTGCAGTCAGTAAAATTATTAAAATGATAAAAAAAAAGGATTTAAAAAGTGGTAAAATTACTTTTTACTTTCCGTGTACTACTGTCAAACAAATCCATTTTATCAAAAAAAGTGCACGAGAGATCGAAAATTGGGCACCAACCCTACAGTTTGATATCAATTTTATTATATTTATGACAAATTTTAAAGGGGCTCAAGAATTTGAACATTCATACCACGTTTTAGTGCACTGTGTATTGGGAAGTACAAAAATTATATCTAGTAAGTATAGCTATATACATGCAGATGCTACAGTATCCCTGAGAGGCTAATAGTGTGGGTATGTATGTGCATGGTGCCAGTGTGCCATACTACTAATTATGAGTCAATCAGTCAGTCCTCTGCGCTGAGGTGATGAGCATATCCCCGCACGTCCATCTTGGTAGAAGTATATTAATAAAGAACTATTTTAACTATTCTGATTGTTTATCGAATGCCCACCTTCAACAACAGGTCATGGGCCCAGTCACGTGTGAATAAATTAATTGTTAGTTTGTAATTTATCAGTACTCAATAATACGCGGTAGTTTAAAACTGCGGCGTGTTCCTCGTGGTGTAAATCTAAGTGTAAAATAAATTGTATGAGTGAAAACTATAACTGAGGTCAAAAATTAAGTGAGCATTAATTTAATTGACAAATTTAAATAAATCAAGAATAGTTAAAAACGGAAGTGATTGAAAAATTCATTGTTGCGACTTAATTTGAAATACTGGTTAAAACCCTTAAAACTGTGCACGCGAGTGTACTGTAAATTGAGTAAAAGAAAAATTAATTAAATTAATGAATGAACAACGAAATAAAATACCAAAACTAAAATAGTAGTGATAATAATTGAAAAAAAAAGTGCTCGGCTTCATGTGGAATTTGCTATAGGATCGCTCTGATAATTTTTTCTTTGTTTCTCCTCTCCCGCTCTACGGCTAAATCTCCGTGTTGCAACACCACAGTATCTTATGTTCGTAACAGCGTACCGGCGTAAGTTCGAGAGTCGCGATAGCGCCTCGAATTAATTTTTTTCTACATTTGTGATTCACATCCGTGCCAGATATTTTTTTTAAATATGTGCAACATAAAAAAGAGAAATGTCGAACCATTCGATGGCTCTGACTATCTCGTCTGGAAGAGCCGCATGAGCTCACACCTCAGAGAACAATGACTGCTGGAAGTTATTGACAATAAAAAGCCTGAAAATATCGTACAGCAGCTAGCGTGGGAGAAGAATAATTACAGGGCAGTGAACGAAATTATGGACTATATAGCAAATTCGCACATGTCATTTGTTCAAGGTAATGATTACGGTAATTTTTATAACAGTGCGCGAGTAATATGCTATTTTTGTCATAAGCCAGGACATAAAGCGGTCGAATGCAGAAGGGCTAAGAAGCTAGGTTTTGAAATAAAAAGAACTGGCCATGAAGCTAACCCACAAGCAAAATTAACTGACATGTCAGCAGACAGCGGATTTAGAGATTTTTCTGGTGACTATTTTCCTTAAATGTCGGGAGATTCGAAACGACAAAGATTTGGCAAAATGGAATTCATCATCGATTCCGGAGCAAGCCATAATATAATCAACTATGATTCTTACTTCAAAAACTACATTGCGTTGGAGAACCCGATTAAAATTCCGACAGCAAAGAAGGGAGTACTACTGGCGGGAGTCAAGAAAGGAACAGTGAGGATAACATCGAACACCGGCACACCGGGAGTTTCAGACGGCGTACTCTACTGCCCGGATGCGCCGACCAACTTACTTTCAGTAAAAAAATTTCAATTGGCTGGATTTGCAACAACTTTTCATACTGACGGAACAATAATCATAAAGGGTAATAATAATAAAATCATAATGAGGGGTAAAACAATAAATAATTTGCCAAGTTTAAAGTTAGAATCAAGTGCTTAACTCGCGAGAACTTATGCAAATGTCTGTAATTCTAAGTGTAATTATAATCTTTGGCATAAACGCTTAGGATACATAAGTATTGATAAATTTAATAAGTTAAAAAGTATGGCCCTTGATAGAAATTTGATTGCATCTATATAGATCTATAGATGACATTTGCGAGTCAAACAAACAATAAAGAGTCATTTCTATATAGTCATTTATTAGAATCAAAAATTAATTTAAAGAAATTCATGAATAATAAGAAAATTGATGTAAGAGTAGAGAAAATTTTTGAAGAGTATAATGTTTATATAAAAGCATTATATATTTTTAAATTGAGAACTTATAATATTTTTGATAATTTTATTTAGAAAAAAATTGAACATTTTTTTAAGGTTTTTTGAGAAACAATTTATGAAAATTTAAATGAAATTTTTTCAACGTTTTTGGGGTGAGAAATCGGATGAAACTGCGGTGCAATGTAGTTTGATTACTGACTAGAAAAACTTTTGAGAATTTGTATGTGCCCTGCACTGTGTGCGTGATCAACCCAAATTTGTCCAGAGTGATGTGCACAGGTGATGTGGCATTGCAAAGGATTTTGATTTTTCGTTTCAAATCAAAACAGGAAATTCGTATTTTTGTTTTGGTTTAGAAGCACGAAACAGAACTATTATTTTGTGGGACCAAGAGAATTTCTTGATATTTTATTTAAAAGAATTTGAGAGTTGTTAACTCAGCGGTCAGCGTACTAGCCCCAGAAACAACTCTGCTCAAGAGGTCGCACTATCGCCAAAAGTGAGGATATCAATTCGGATTTTTTCTATTTCTTTTCGACGGTAAAAGTACCCAGCGTTAACCCCGGCTGCTTTGGGCTGCGTTTTTTCTGGGATTTTCTTTCAGTGAATTTCCTTGGTTTTTCCCAGCCTCACAAGGATCGACTAACGGACCTTTTTTTTTAAACTTCTTTCGGTTTATTATTACATAGAGTTCGTGATACTTCTTCTGGTACGGCGAAGAAGCCGTTCGAGTTCCATCAGTTCTTGATGGTGAACGATAATGGGCGAGTGTCTTTTTACCTTATCAAATGTGATCAGACCAATTTTTGTAGAGTAAAGGTCCATCCATCAGTGGCCATCCCCTTTTATCTTCAAAATGAGCCAATATTCGAACAAAAAATAGGGTGCGGTGTATGCATCAGTATTAGATTCAATAATTGGTTCGGTAATTGGTACTGGATGCAAATCTCTTCATCATGCCCTCAATTTGACTCATAGGATACAACAAACACGCTTTCATGCCTTACTAGACTCCTAGGAAAAATCCAGATCCGTCTCACACCGTACTTACAGACCAAAGGAACCAAGCAGACTAAGCGCCCCGACGGAACACTGAGGAAAATTCGAGCGTGCGGGGATCGATCCGGTGACACTCGGAGCCGCGCATTGTATCAGCTGGCTAAGGTGTAAGCATTACCCGACTGAGCTTAAGACGCGACAACTATCGGGCCTTGGGTGGATACGAAGCAGTTTAAGGCTGGGAGTTGAGTTAAGATACATCAGCCAACCTGATGTGCCTCGGCACAGGGAATGCTGGCCTTACCAGCTAGAATGGGAACTCCTTGGTGGCTGCAAACCATTTAAGGCTCCTGTAGAAAGGCTTGAGGAAAAAGCTGAACCGATGCATCACGTATGTTAGACCAACGTATATAGAACCTGCTTCCCTCCGAGTATCTAAATGCAAAGTTCTCAAATATACTTGACGCAGGGAACACCGGCCTTACCAGCAGGGAGTGTGTATGCCATGAAAGTTGTTCTCCATGATGAGACCTTCTATGGGGAGGTAGAAATACAGATAAAAAGGAAGGTGTGATGTATGTGCGCTATGAGCGAGCAGGCACGCGGTGTACCTGCGTGTACTTGAAGCCGCGAAGGTGTAGGTGTGTGAGCGAGGCGATGGATGTAGACGAGTAGTCGATTACGAGGCAGGAAGCCGGCTAAACATGTAATCTTATACTGAATAAAGAGTCTTATTAATACAACAATTACTGTGTCCACCCTTTTACTGCCCTTCCTGTTTCCACACCACCAGGTTAATGTACATTAGGCTGGACGTTAATTAATTTTTATTTTTTTTTTCACTTGGGCCGGGCAGATTTTGTTTCTATACATGTAAAAACATGTAAAAAAAATTTTAGTAGAATTTTTTGACTTTTTTTTCCCGACCCGCAGAGCACCTGAAGTTTCCCATGGGTTTTGCACGTGAAAAAGAGACAAAACCATTCAATGCGCTGGAACCAGTAAAAAAAAAATTTTTTTTTTTTCGAAAATACATATTTTCATGTATTTTTTAACGCTGAATCCGAAAAAATTATTAATTTTCATCCAGACAATGATTAAAAAATTTTACGGGTCAAAAATGACTAAATTTGAAGAAAAATCGTTAAAAAAAACCCTTTTTCGACGCTCATGTGATGAAACTTATAATTTTTTTTATCGAAACTACATAATTTTATGCATTTTTTCTTGCTGAATCCAAAAATGTTATTAGTTTATATCAAATAGATGATTTAAAAATTTTACGGCCCAAAAATGATCCAATTTGAAGAAAAAATCAATAAAAAAAAACACTTTTTCGGCATTCAAATGGTAAAAATTGAAACTTTTTTTAATCTAAATAGTTTTATTTAAAAATAAAACTCGGACTCACAGCGTTTCGTAGGTTGAAAACTTGGGAGATTATTTGTTTATTTATATTTTTTGATTGAAAAATTAAACTCGGACTCCCAACGTTTTGTAGATTTGAAGCTTAGGGGATTATTAGTTCATTTAAAAATTGAACTCGGACGTCCAGCGTTTCGTGGGTTTAAAGCTTGGGGGATTATTAGTTTATTTATATTTTTTTATTTAAAAATTGAACTCGGACGCCCAGAGTTTTGTGGGATTAAAGCTTGGGGGACTATTAGTTTATTTATATTTTTTTATTTAAAAATTTAAATTCGGACGCCCAGCGTTTTGGGGGTTTGAAGCTTAGGGGATCATTAGTTCATTTAAAAATTGAACTCGAACGCCCAGCGTTTCGTGGGTTCAAAGCTTGGGGGACTATTAGTTTATTTATATTTTTTTATTTAAAAATTTAAATTCGGACGCCCAGCGTTTTGGGGGTTTGAAGCTTAGGGGATCATTAGTTTATTTATATTTTTTTTATTTAAAAATTAAACTCGGACGCTCAGCGTTTCGTGGGTTCAAAGCTTGGGGGATTATTAGTTTATTTGTATTTTTTTATTTAAAAATTAAACTCGGACGCCCAGCGTTTTGTGGGTTGAAAGCTTGGGGAATTATTGGTTTATTCATATTTTTTTATTTAAAAATTAAACTCGGACGCTCAGCGTTTTGTGGGTTTAAAGCTTGGGGGATTATTAGTTAATTTATTTATTTTTATTCAAAAAATTAAACTCGGACGCCCAGAGTTTTGTGGGATTAAAGCTTGGGGGACTATTAGTTTATTTATATTTTTTTTATTTAAAAATTTAAATTCGGACGCCCAGCGTTTTGGGGGTTTAAGGCTTGGGGAATTATTGGTTTATTTATATTTTTTTTATTTAAAAATTAAACTCGGACGCCCAGCGTTTTGGGGGTTTAAAGCTTGGGGGATTATTAGTTAATTTATTTATTTTTATTCAAAAAATTGAACTCGGACGCCCAGAGTTTTGTAAGATTAAAGGTTGGGGGACTATTAGTTTATTTATATTTTTTTTATTTAAAAATTAAACTCGGACGCCCGGCGTTTTGGGGGTTTGAAGCTTAGGGGATCATTAGTTTATTTAAAAATTGAACTCGGACGCCCAGCGCTTTGTGGGTTTGAAGCTTAGGGGATTCTCAGTTTATATATTTATTTTTATTAAAAAAATTAAACTCGGACGCCCAGCGTTTTGTGGTTTTGAAGCTTGGGGGATTTTTAGTTTATTTTTAAATGAATTAGTTGAATTTTGGTGCACAGAGTTTTCGGGGTTTAAGGTCTAGGGTATACAGTTAATTTGATAACTAATTCCAAGATTATTCGTTATGTAAATGAAAGAAATTAAAAAATCGAAAACACTTATTTTGAATCTGCGCGCTCGAACTAGTGAATAAATCCTCGTCGCCATCTTTGTTGATATCACCTAGATTCGGCTCGGAGTATGATTTTCGTAGACGGCAGCCGAATGGTAATTTTCGAATTGTGCGGACTTTAGCAGCGCTGGTGTAAGTACTTAACCATCGCAGACAGTTGAAGCGCTGGTGTAGAATTTAAATGCTGAAGAATTAAAAAATGATATAAATTTGTGAGAACGTTTTTTTACAAACGTTAAATTCAAAACACAAATAGCAAACTAAAAATACCTAAATTATTTTTTTAGCGCATGAAAAAATAAGTATTTATTTACATTTTTAAAAATAAAAAATTTCATTTTTATTAAACTACCTCTTTTATTAAAACTATACCTACCCATGTAAAAGTATTTAACTTTATTTTTTTTAATCGTTCTTTCTTTAATTCTTTCTGTGAGTTTTTTCTTTTTCATCCGTAGAAATTTTTAATCATAAAGCCGATAGTAACTCATAAAATTTTCGTATTCAGCAATAAAAAATACATTAATACGTCTATTTAGATTAAAAAAAGTTTTAATTTTTACCATTTAAAAATGCCGAAAAAGTGTTTTTTTTCATGATTTTTTCTATAAAATGGTTAATTATTATTGGGGAACAAAAATTTTTAACCATCTATTTGGTAGAGACTAATGATATTTTCGTATAAGACAACAAAAAAAACATAAAAATCTGTATTTTGAATTAAAAAGAAAAGTTTTCTCGTTTAAATGAAGAAAAAGTGTTTTTTTTTATTGATTTTTTCTTCAAATTGGATCATTTTTTGGGCCGTAAAATTTTTAAATCATCTATTTGATATAAACTAAAAACATTTTTGGATTCAGCAAGAAAAAATTCATTAAATTATGTATTTTCGATAAAAAAAATTATAAGTTTCATCACATGAGCGTCGAAAAAGGGTTTTTTTTTAACGATTTTTCTTCAAATTTAGTCATTTTTGACCCGTAAAATTTTTTAATCATTGTCTGGATGAAAATTAACAATTTTTCCGGATTCAGCGTTAAAAAATACATGAAAATATGTATTTTCGAAAAAAAAAAAATTTTTTTTTTACTGGTTCTAGCGCATTGAATGGTTTTGTCTCTTTTTCACGTGCAAAACCCATGGGAAACTTCAGGTGCTCTGCGGGTCGGGAAAAAAAAGTCAAAAAATTCTACTAAAATTTTTTTTACATGTTTTTACATGTATAGAAACAAAATCTGCCCGGCCCAAGTGAAAAAAAAATAAAAATTAATTAACGTCCAGCCTAATGTACATACATAGCAACTGGCGACGAGGATGAACAGTGGTTTCAGGAAAATTCCGAGGCGAGTTTTGAAGTTAGGAACGGCAGCATCAAGCACGAGGTTGTAAGGTGCGTGGTGCAAGTGATGTGTTGGGAGAATTGTGAGGGAATCGCAAGTACGAATCCGAGTTTCACGACGTACTCAAGTTATACTATAAGAGCTGATTAGTGCTCTGAAAAAAGAGTAATCGCGATGAGTGTTGAGGGAGTGACGAAAAACAGAGCGAGGTAAACGTGCTTGTGTTAGTCGATGGAAAAAGACGACTTAAATTCAAATCAGCCGGTAGAAGAACACAAGTAATCAGTTAACGAGGCTTGGCATTTGAAAAAACCGCACATAATCGAAAAACTAAAAAAACGTGGCGTTGAAATTGACAAGGCAACGTCAAGAGACGACCTCAGAAAGCAGCTCCTCGAGTTAGTGAAACGAGAGTCGCAAGACGGTGAAAAGGATCTCGCGCCAATACAAAACGACGGAGAAAATTCAGTGGGCATACCAAACCAGGAAACGAGCAGCGTTAACAACTTCATTATCGTAGAAGAAGGGGAAGAAAGAAAAATGACGTCAGACACTAAAATATACTTCAAGGAGTCCGATGACTTTTAGGCATTCTCGAAAAGATTAGAATTCTACTTTCTCACCAAAAAAATCACAGATGCAACGCTAAAAATCGCTGAATTGTTGATCCACATTGACGAGGTGGACAAATCGTTCGACGAGCTCATCAAACTGTTGACAGATAATTTAAAACCAGGGCCGTTGGAGCTGATGGAATGCTGTAAATTTAATCGAGTGAAACAGGAGGCAAATGAGTCGGTAGCAGAGTTCGCAAAAAGGCTGAGACAGCTTAGTACTAATTGTAATTTTGGCACTAACTGGGAAAAATCGATGCAAGTCCAATTCACCATGGACATTCGAGATGAATTGACGAGATTTGAATTTTTCAAAAGTAAGGATATTACATATGCGAAAGCGCTGGAAGAGACCTTGGCAAGAGAAGAGGCAGCGAAAAATTCCTTGGGAGCGGCTCAAACATTGGCTCCCAAAGTTTACAAACAAGACACCTTCGCTATAAGCCAAAGGAAAAAATACCAAGGCCGAGCCAAGTACCCGAAAAATAAAAAAACCGAGCATACGAAATCGGAGCCCTATTGTTACTGCTGTGGTAAAACAGGACACGAGTCCAGCTCGTGCAAATATCGAGACAAAAAATGCGATTTTTGCCACAATACAGGTCACCTTGAACGAGCATGCATCACAAAGAAAAAATTGTCAAACAAATTTTTGGAAGAAGTGAGCAGTGGATCTGAGTTTGAGTGCAGCGATGGAGACAGCAACGGCAGCAGTAGCAGCAGCGACGTCGGCGACAGCGGCAACGGCGGTGAGAGCACCTCATCGCATAACGACAATTACGTCAACTTTCACAACGTCAACACAGCAAAAGACGTAAGTGATGACCGTGCGATTAGTGTGGAACCGCTATTTATTGACGTGAAAATTAATAATAAAGTTGTCGCGATGAAACTCGACTCGGGTACATACTATAGTGTGATGTCTGAAGGTTTTGTACACAAAACGTTTTTCGATTTAAAGATTAGTAAAGCAAAATTTAATTTGATATCACACAAAAATAAAACTATGGAATTGCGAGGTAAATTACAAAACTTAACAGTGATATTGAATAACAAAACGCAAAAATTAAGTTATAATTTTGAAAGAAGATAAAGTTTCAATGATCGGGAGGCAGTGGCTTGCCATTTTCGGGTTTTGGCCGTTGAATAAATTTATACAATCAGACATCGCGACTAAGAGTAATCGCAGTGTGTATAATTTTCAGAGTGAGAGTGTGAGTGATAAAGTATTGAAAGAGTTTGAAGTTTTGTTTAGCGGTACTCCGAGTATTTACAACAGGCGAGAAATTGAAATACACGTAAAACCGAACGTGAAACCGGTCGCGCTCGCCGCGAGACATATGCCATACGCGTTGCGACTAAAAGTCGAGCAAGAAATTAAGCGTTAAGTTGATTTAGGTAATTTGGAAAAAGTAGAGTCAAGTGAATGGGCCACGCCCATAGTTCCAATTTAGAAACCCAACGGTATTATTCGGATTTGCGGGGACTTCAAGGTAACCTTGAATCCACATTTGCAAATAACAAAATGACCATTACCGAGAATAGACGATATTTTTGCAAAAATGCAAAATGGGCTGACTTTTTCCCAATTAGATCTCCCTCACGCTTACATGCAGTGTTCCGTGGAGGAAAACTCGCGTAAATTTTTAACTATTACTACGCATATCAGGTTTTTTCAATACACGCGCAAGGTTGAGGACATCAGTATTGCAACGGGCGAATTTATACAGATAATGGATGAATGTCTACAAGGTATTTCGGGTGTTATTGCTTATATGGATAATGTTTACGTCACGGGCAAGACAAACGAAAAGCACTTGGAAAATTTGCGAACGGTCTGTCAGAGATTGACAGAACGCAGATTGCGGCTAAATATAAAGAAGTGCGATTTTATGAAAGATCGTATAGAAGTATTAGGATTCGTAATAGACAAAGACGGGTTACACAAATCAAAGTTGAAAGCCACGGCTACGTACGAGGCAGCGCGTCCAGAAAACGGCAAACAGCTCGAATCATTCCTTGGTTCAATAAATTTTTGTGAAAGATTTTTGGAAAACAGGTCAACTAAGCTGAGACGGTTGTACGACAGCTGTCGTGAAGGCAAATTCGAGTGAACCAAGGAATGCAACGATGCCTTTTGGTGGGTGAAGAATGAGATGATCTTACCAAGGGTGCTGGTGCACTATGATCCTTGTGTGGAGTTTGTTTTAGCGTGCGATGCGTGTTACTATAGGTTATATAAAGTCGCGTCGTTGGCTCAGTCGGTTAATGCTTACACCTTAGCCGGCCGATACAACGCGTGGTGCCGAGTGCCACCGGATCGATTCCCCGTGCGCTCGAATTTTCCCTAGCGTTCCGTCGGGGCGCTTGGTCTGCTTGGTTCCTATGGTCTGCAAGTACGATGTAAGACGTTTTAAACTGGATCTTTCTTAGGAGTCTGGTTAGACAAGAAAGCGTGCTTGTAGCTCCTATGAGTCTAATCGAGAGCATGGTGAAAAGATCTGCGACCAGTACCAAAATACTGTACCAATTAATGAACTAATTATTGAACCAATAATACTGAACCTATCACTGCACCATACAATCCTAATTCTTTGATCGAATAATGGCTCACTCGGAAGATAACAGGAGATGGCCGCTGATGGGTGGACTATTGTTCATCAAAAAAATTGTTCTGATCACAGCTGATAAGGTAAAAAAACATTTCACCCATTATCGTTCACCATCAAGAACTTATCGAACTTGGACAGCCTCTTCACCTTACCAGATGAAGAATCAATGAAATTAATAATGTATTGTAATATACCGAAATCTGTTTAAATAAATCTCTGTAGAGATTTAAAATTAAAAAAAAAAAAAAAAAAAAAAAAAAAAAAAAAAACTATGGGTTATCGGCTATTCTATCACACCGGTATAAAGACGGCACCGAAAAACCGATCGCGTTCGCGTCGAAAAAAATTCCTGATCAGGAGCTAAAAAGGGCGATCATCGACAAAGAGACGGGTGCAATCGTTTTCAGATTTAAGAAGTTTACAGTTTCGTATTCGGCCGTAGAGTGGTCCTACGCACAGACCATAAACCGCTAGAGTTCACTTTCAGTCCTAACAGGGGCATACCGCAAACAGCCGCCACGAGACTACAGCGATGGGCGGTTTTCCTTCCGGGTTTCGAATACGGAATAGAATGGATTGAGTCCAGTAAAAATGCGAACTGCGATGCGTTGTCGCGACTACCAATCGACGATGAGACCGAGGTATTCGAAAACACTTGCGCGCAGCTACACTTTGTCACGGACACGCAACGTGAACTATGAAACCATTGTAAAAGAAACAAAACGGGACGTTGTATTGTCACGCATAATTAAGTGGTGCATTGTCGGCTGGCCTAAGGACGACAGGCACCTCTCGGAGATGGAGAAAAAATTTTTAGCGAGAAAAAGCAAATTATCGGTCGAAGATCACGTTCTTCTTTGGGGTTATTGGGTAGTGATCCCGGAAAGTTTGCGCGACCGAGTCTTAAACGATATTCACTTGTCACACTTGGGTATAGTTAAGATGAAAGCTATGGCACGCTCGTACGTGTGGTGGCACAGAATTGACGCAGACATCGAGGATATCGCGAACTTTTGTAATACATGTATCGAAAATCGAAAAACACCACCACACGTGCCGCTTACACCTTGACCATGGCCAGAAAGGGCCTGGCCAAGAGTGCATTGTGACTTTTTGGGTCCATTTTACGGCGAGATTTATTTAATAGTAACCGACTCTTTTTAAAAGTGGCCGGAGGCGATTAGCTTCAAACAAGATACAAGAGCATGTAAACTGATCCAAATATTCGAAATGCTATTCGCGAGATATGGGTTGTGCGAGCATCTGGTGTCAGACAACGGCAAGCAACTGTCTGGCGCCGAATATAATGAATATTTAGAGAAAAATTGGGTCGCTCTCAGTTTTTCGCCACCGTACTTTCCAGCGACTAATGGCGCCATGGAAAATTTAGTCGAAACGTTCAAGGACAAGGTTTCAAAAATTGTTCAAGGGGGGAAAAAGGTGGACACCGCAGTCAACCAATTTTTATTTGATTATCGCAGGGCACCGCATAGCACGACCGGAAAGTTACCAGCACGATTATTGTATGGGCGCGAGATCTGGACACGATTTGATTTGTTGCGCCTAAACTTACGTTCAAAGTTCGAGAAAAAACAAGAAGCGCAGATTACGACTAGGCCCACTCGCGTAGGGTACACGGAAAAAAATTTTAGCCAGATAGCGACCCTAGAGTGCAGAATATAAACTAAATTCGAGACAATCAAGGAACTTAGTTTCGGCCGCTGAGCGTCTCACAAATTCTCTTATGAAAAGAACGACTAGACGAGAAATGGCTTGTGAAGATACCAAAGTTGCTATGAAAGAAATAGAAATTGAGAATAATTTAAAGAGAAGTAAAAAAATACATCAAAGGCAGCTTTTCAGCCAAATAAAAATTCTGGTAGATTTAAAGGATCCATCTACAAAAAGAATAAATGCCGTAGGTGTAAGGAACCTTGTCACTGGTAAGGGCAGTATCCCCTTAAAGGTTTAAACAAATGGTTTTGTTATTCCTGTGAGAAAATAACGAGCCTGAATCTAATGAATGCTGGTATAACTCGAAAAGCCTTGAGAATAATAAGAGGAACATGAGGACTCAAGCAATGGTTCTCCGAATAGAAAAATAAATAATTTAAAGGTCAAAATTTAAGAGGTGAGAGAGATGGGGATGAGGTTGTCACAGAGCTGCAAATGCAACTCAACTAAAAAGAGAATATTAATGTTAACCGATGCAATAGCTGCAAAAGACATTTCAGAGAACTTGCTATCTTCGAAAAAATTAGCAGTGGCAGATTTTTCTATTTACTTAGATGACTAATTGTTTAAAGTTCACTATTGAGAGAATGGTGAGATTATCTTTCACGATGTGTACGAGAAGCCTAATTGGATAGTTAAGTCCGAAATTGAAAAAGATTTTAATAAAAAAAATGTGATAAAAAAGTGTCATGAAAATTATTACTGTAAACTTAAATATAAAAAGATCATGAACTTCTTGAATTATCCCAAACCATAAATGATGAGAATCAGTTGTCAGTTTCGGGGGGGAGAAGTTCAAACTTCGAAAAAATTGGAGAGAAAATGTTTAAATGACAAAATTTTTGAGAATGTATTGTCTGAGATTGGGGAGGAAAAATTTGTAGAAGTTTGCTGAAAAAGATAATTTAAATATTAATGAGTTTAGAAAAATCATAATGATAAAAATCTTGAAAAAAAAAAAAAATCTTGAATCTATAATAAAGCATCAGTTTCAAAAAGGTTTAAATGATGAGAAAGGTATAAAGAGTGAAACAAATTGTAAAGGGGCTAAAACTATTGAGATTGCTAATTCAGACACTTTTGATGATTTGGATGAGATATTTGTTGATTATAAATTGAGAAAATCTAGAGAACTTATCCCGCAGAATGAGAGTATGTTATGGCATAACAGACTTGGTCATGCATTAACTATTTAAGAAAATTACAAAAATACATAAAGTTTTAGAGAAAGTTAAATTTGACAATTAAAAAACTGAAGTGTGAAGTTTGCGTTTTGTCAAAAATTGGGTGTATAGCGTAAGTTTTCTACAAAATATAGAATATGCCAAAGATAGAATCAAAGTTTTAGGCCGCACTGAAAAGGTCAGAGATAACTCAGTTGCTTTTAGGCTTAAATAAGGGTCGTTATTTCAAGACAATGAGTCTCTTCCCAAAAAGCGAAATCATTCCTCTCTAGAGGAGACTGAGTCCCGTGCAAGAAAGTAGTCACTTCTATCCAAATGTACTCTGTCGAAAAAAGTAGAATAGTTTCCCCGCGCAAACGTTTTAGCAGACGGGACTCTGTCCCGTGCAGCGGGCAATCATTCATCTCTAGGAGAAGAATCAGTCTTTTTTCAGCAGAGTGGTATTATTGCCTGTCGAGGAAGAAACTTATTCCACTTTGGCCTTTTCAGTGTGTAGCTACAAAAATGGTGTAGTAGGTAATATATGTTATGGTACCCAACCTAAAGAAGATTTTTAGAATCCAAACATGGGAGATTTTTTAAGAAATCAGTTTATCAAGGCAGCGAAATAAAACCGACAAAATAGAGCATTGAAATTTAGCACGAGATTCAGCACAAAGAGCTTGCTGATGTATAAGATAAAATAAAAATACAAGTAGAAAAGTTAGAGAGAGATAAGCTTAAACTAAAGAAAAAAGGTTGGCCAAAGAATCCCAATAAAAGGAGTAAATCGAAACGAAAGTTAGAGTCTGTAGAACAAATTAATGCCAAAAGAGTAGAAGATATCAGCGGTATTCACTAATTTCAGTCAGATTCACTAATGTCAGAGATGGTGATGAAATGGCACATGTTTTACTATCAAAGTTACACGATAATCCTTCAAATTATGATGAAGCGATAAAATTGAGTGAGAAAGAAGTTTGGAAAGAGGCTATGAGAGAAGAGTTAGAATCCATGAAATAACTTTACTGGACTTTAGGGGATCGACCAAAGCCAACTCAAGAAGGTAAGAGACCCGATATAATCGATTTCAAATGGGTTTTTAAGAGAAAAACTGATATAGATTGCCTTGTAAAATACACAGAAAGAGGTTTTAAACATAGAAATGAGCATGATATGAAAGATGCATATATCCTCTTTCGAGATTATCTTTAACAAGAACATCTTATCGGTTTAGAGTAAGAACCTACTATCTCAGCGGGCCAGACCAAGAACCTGCTATCTCGGCGGGCCAGAGCAAGACCCTACTATCTCAGGGGCCGGAGCAAGAACCTGCTATCTCAGGGGCTGGAGTTAAAGGCTACTATTTCACGGGCCCATTTAAAAAATGGCATAGAAATTTTTTTTTTCTTTTTTGAAGCATAGCTTATATACTTACATGATTACTCTGCTACGCTTCAAAAAAGAAAAAAAAAATTGATACCTTTGTTTAAATGAGCTCGTGAAATAGTAGCCCTTAACTCCGGCCCCTGAGATAGCAGGTTCTTGCTCCGGTCCCTGAGATAGTCGGTTCTGGCTCTGGCCCGCTGAGATAGTAGGTTCTTACTCTAAATTGACGATCTATTTTAAGAATAAACAAACTAAATTTTCACCTATGTCAGATAGACGTAAAAACTGCATTTATGAATGAAATTCTTAAAGTAGTCTTTATGGAAATTCCGGATGGGTAAGACTTTTCTGGTGAAAAAAAGCTTAGAAAAGTATGCAAGTTAAAAAAATCGATATATAGACTCAAAATTAGTCCTTAAAAATAGAAAAAAAAATTTACTGAGGAAATTAAAAATTAAACTTACAGATTGACCGGCGTGATCCATATATTTTTATGTGGAGGCATAACGGCAAAATAGCGTTCGTTGTGTTTTACATGGATCATATGTATGCTTATTGTAAGAAATGTTTTAGAGAAATTACAAGAAATAAAAGAAAGATTGAGTTTTGTATTTGAAATGCAATACTGTTGGAATAAAGGGTTTAGTGGATCATGAATAATAAGTGTTGGTTTATTTTATATGTAATTATTTAATAAGGTAAACTAATATAATACACTGCATGTTCACAACATGCGTTCCCGACAAGCAACAGCAACAGAGTAATACGCGCACGCACCTTGCGCATCTCGCAGGCTTGAGCTCGCTCGGCTCACACACACACACACACACACACACACTCTTGTTATTGTGTTCGGTAACTCACACATTTCAACACGCCTCCTTGAGTTATCAACACAATATTTTTACAAAATCATCTTATAATCTAACTATCTCAAATCAATCTTAACGCATTTCTAATTTTAACAAATTTTGTTTTATCTAAACTCTTAGTAAATAAATCAGCCAAATTAAATTTAGAATCTATCTTTATAATATAAATCACGCCATTTTCATAATTCTCATTAATATAATGATATTGCACTTCAATGTGCTTCGAATTTATTGTAAAATTACCGTACTTTGCAATTGCTACCGCACCAGAATTATCTTCATAAATTTTTATCGGTTTTTCTATCCTCAAATTAAACGATTCATTTAACAAATTTTTTAGAAATAAAATTTCAGTTACTGCCTCCGATAAAGCAGTGTATTCAGCAAAAGTTGAACATTTTGTCACTACATTCTGTTTTCGCGTTTTCCAATAAATCAAATTTCCAAAAAGTCTAATTACAAAACCAGTTGTTGATTTTCTATCTATATTATCACCTGCAAAATCTGAATCATCCATACAATTGATACAATCTAATTTTACTTTATTTACATTCTTATCATTATATGTTAATTTTAAATCTTTCGTTTTAAATAAATATTTTAAGATTCGCGTAGCATATTTAAAATGCGTTTTATCATAACAACTCTGAAATCTGCTTAAATAATTTACACTATAAGCTATATCAGGTCTAGTACCTGCACTAATATATATAATAGTTCTCCAATTAAATTACGATATTTTATTTTTTCGTCAATCTCTCTCGCTTGATCTAATTTCAAATTACTCTCCATTGGAGTTTCATATAATTTCGCATTTTCAAGATTATATTTTTCAGCCAAAGATTCAATATATTTTGTTTGACTCAAAGTCATCAATTTCCTATCTTTACTATAATCCATATCAATACCGATGTAACTCTTGATTTCGCCCAAATCCTTCATAACAAATTTTTGCATCAAACTAGCTTTAATCCCTCTGATCTCATCAAGATTCTTGCAAACAATCAACAAATTATCAACAAAAACTAAAATATTTATTGGATCTTTGCCTTTGTTATTTACGTACAAACAATAGTCATAATTACTTCTTTTAAATCCTAACTTTTCAATGAAATCATTAAAGCATTCGTACCAAGTTCTAGAGCTTTCTCGCAAACCGGAAAGAGCTTTTAATAATTTACAAACTTTATTTTTACCAGTTTCATAACCTTTAGATTCATAAATGTTAACTTCGGATTTTATGTTGCCGTTTAAAAATGCTGTCTCAACGTCCATTTGTTCAACAAATAAATTATTCGCACAACTGTAACTTAATAGAATTTTCAAAGTTTGCATTTTTCCGACAGGTGAATAAACATTTTCTAAACATTCTTTCTGTTGAAAACCCCTAACTACTAGTCTAGCTTTATAAGTATTATCATTTTTCTTTCTATAAACCCATTTAACATCAAGTACTGGTTTATCTTTCGGTTTAACAACAACCGTCCATGTCTCATTTTTCGCATGACTCTTCATTTCTGAGTCCATCGCTTCACGCCAAAATTCCGCGTCGCGTGAATTTAACGCCTCCTCAAAAGTACTCGGAGTATTCGCATCAATGAAATTTACATAAAAAAATGTGTTACCGGATTACCGTACCTTTCCACAGGTTTTCGATTTCGATTCGAAGTTCTTTTTTCTACAAAATTTTCATTTTCATTCTCATCATTCACATACTCATTTTCAATCTCGTTCTCAGTTTCGCTTTCATTCTCATTATCATTATTATTGACGCTTTCATTCTCATTAATTGATTCATCATCACATCTCAAATTCACAAATTCATTCTTCTCATCTTGCTTTCTTTCTAAACAAATTGATTCAGTCTCATTCTCAATAACTTTTACATGTCTTGCATTAATAATTTTACCGTTGATTCAAACTCTATAACTATCGCTATTATGACCTACTCAAACTCCTATCTTAGCCTTATCGTCCCATTTACCTTTTCTTAAGACCCCTGGCGTTCTAACAAATCTTTACTGCCATAAATTTTCAAATGTCTTACATTAGGTTTCTTACCAATAAATATTTCAAAAGGTGTTTTATTTTCTTGCGTTCTGGCTATCGTTTAGTTTTTTAAGTAAGAGACTGTTTTTATAATTTCAGGCCAATACCTGTGATCGATTTTAGCTTCTCTGGCTAGACATCTACCTATATCCTTGCTGATCTATTATATCTTTCCGCGACACCGTTCAACTCATGAACGTATGCTGGACAAGGTGATAATTCAATTCCTTTATATTTTATAAAATCATAGATTTCACGATTCAAATATTCAGTACCGTTATCACAACGAATTTTTTTATTCTTTTTCTAAATTGGTTTTCTACTAAATTCACATACTCGATAAAACATCCTGCCGTCTCGGCTTTACTTTTAATACAATAAATTTTAGCACATTTGCTGTAATCATCAATAAATGTTAAAAAATATTTTTCACCACAATAACCAACCGTTCTCTGTGGTCCATTTAAATCAGTATGAATAAGTTCCAAAATTTCCGTAGTTTCAGTTCTCTCATTATCAAACGAAACGTTAGCCATTTTACTTTGAATACAGTTTGCGCTCTGCATAATATAACTCTCTAATTTTTCTGGCAAACCATCTAATAATTTATCTCTGACTAATCTGTTTAAATATTGAAAGTTGACATGCCCTAAGGCCCTATGCCATTTTTCTTTATCAGTTAATTTAGTTACGTTTGCATAAATATCATCATCATTTTTATGTTCATAAAAGAAACTTTTTATTATGTATAAACCATTTACATTCTCAGCAACAGCTGTTAAAATTCCAAACTGATGTTAAATTTTTGCAAAATCACCTTTATTCACTACTGTATTATTCTTAGCTATTTTTGCAACACTCAATAAATTTTTTCTGATTCCTTCAACAAAATAAAAATTTCTTAATTCAACCTCAATTTCATTATTATATGTTTTAAAATACGTTTTAACTAAACCTAACTTTGTTGCTTTTAAATTTTGACCACTTGGTAATTTTACATTTACTGGATACTTTAAATTAATAAATTTACAAAATAATTTATCATGATTAATAATATGATCTGAACAACCGCTATCTAAAAACCACTCAATTTCATTCGAATTTTCAGAATCACTTCTATTTACCTTGTTTACATTCACTTTGTTCACCTCCGTCGCCCAGACTGCTCCGGAATTTCTACCTCGCTGCTCGCTTGTTGACGACTCTGCTTCGTGATGTCCACCATGCTGTTGTCCCGAGCCTCTGCCTCGACCGCGATCTCGGCCGTTGGCTCCTCTGTAGATGCCACGTTGAAAAGTTCGTTGACCTCGTTGATTTTGAGCTCCTCTGCCTTGTCCTGACTGCGCTCGTTCTTCGTTGTTTTGCTGGTTGACCCAGTATTGATTTTTTTAATGTCCAAATTTTCCACAATTGTAACATCCACAACTGTAACATTCCGAGTGCAGTGTTGAAAGGGGAAATGATTCGATATTCGTCCGTAGTACGAGGATAGGTACAGGTGTGTGTGTGTGTGTGTGTGTGTGTGTGTGTGTGTACCCCTGTTCTACCCTCGTACCTACCCCTGTTTCCCCCTTTACCTACCCTCGTACCTATCGCTGTTTCTACCCTCGTACCTACCCCTGTTTCTACCCTCGTGCCTACTCTCGTGCCTACTCTTGTACCTACCCCTGTTTCTACTCTCGTGCCTACCCTCGTACCTACCCCTGTTTCTACCCTCGTACCTACCCCTGTTTCCCCCTTTACCTACCCTCGTACCTATCGCTGTTTCTACCCTCGTACCTACCCCTGTTTCTACCCTCGTGCCTACCCTTGTACTTACCCCTGTTTCTACCCTCGTGCCTACCCTTGTACCTACCTCTGTTTCTACCCTCGTACCTACCCTCGTACCTACCCCTGTTTCTACCCTCGTACCTATCGCTGTTTCTACCCTCGTGCCAACCCTCGTACCTACCCCTGTTTCTACCCTCGTGCCTACCCTCGTACCTACCCCTGTTTCTACCCTCGTGCCTATCCCTGTTTCTGCCCTCGTGCCTACCCTCGTACCTACCCTCGTACCTACCCCTGTTTCTACCCTCGTACCTATCGCTGTTTCTACCCTCGTGCCTACCCTCGTACCTACCCCTGTTTCTACCCCCGTGCCTACCCTCGTACCTAGCCTCGTACCTACCTCTGTTTCTACCCTCGTACCTATCGCTGTTTCTACCCTCGTGCCAACCCACGTACCTACCCCTGTTTCTACCCTCGTGCCTACCCTTGTACTTACCCCTGTTTCTACCCTCGTGCCTACCCTTGTACCTACCCCTGTTTCTACCCTCGTGCCTACTCTCGTGCCTACTCTTGTACCTACCTCTGTTTCTACTCTCGTGCCTACCCTCGTACCTACCCTTGTTTCTACCCTCGTACCTACCCTCGTACCTACCCCTGTTTCTACCCTCGTGCCTACTCTTGTACCTACCCCTATTTCTACCCTCGTGCCTACCCCTGTTTCTACCTTTGTACCTACCCTCGTACCTATCGCTGTTTCTACCCTCGTACCTACCCCTGTTTCTACCCTCGTGCCTACCCTTGTACTTACCCCTGTTTCTACCCTCGTGCCTACCCTTGTACCTACCCCTGTTTCTACCCTCGTGCCTACTCTCGTGCCTACTCTTGTACCTACCTCTGTTTCTACTCTCGTGCCTACCCTCGTACCTACCCTTGTTTCTACCCTCGTACCTACCCTCGTACCTACCCCTGTTTCTACCCTCGTGCCTACTCTTGTACCTACCCCTATTTCTACCCTCGTGCCTATCCCTGTTTCTGCCCTCGTGCCAACCCTCGTACCTACCCCTGTTTCTACCCTTTTGCCTACCCCCGTGCCTAAACTCGTACCTACCCCTATTTCTACCTTTGTACCTACCCTCGTACCTATCGCTGTTTCTACCCTCGTACCTACCCCTGTTTCTACCCTCGTGCCTACCCTTGTACTTACCCCTGTTTCTACCCTCGTGCCTACCCTTGTACCTACCCCTGTTTCTACCCTCGTGCCTACTCTCGTGCCTACTCTTGTACCTACCCCTGTTTCTACTCTCGTGCCTACCCTCGTACCTACCCTTGTTTCTACCCTCGTACCTACCCTCGTACCTACCCCTGTTTCTACCCTCGTGCCTACCCTTGTACCTACCCCTGTTTCTACCCTCGTGCCTACTCTCGTGCCTACTCTTGTACCTACCCCTGTTTCTACTCTCGTGCCTACCCTCGTACCTACCCCTGTTTCTACCCTCGTACCTACCCTCGTACCTACCCCGGTTTCTACCCTCGTGCCTACCCTTGTACTTACCCCTGTTTCTACCCTCGTGCCAATCCTCGTACCTATCCCTGTTTCTACCCTCGTGCTTACCCTCGTGCCTATCCCTGTTTCTGCCCTCGTGCCAACCCTCGTACCTACCCCTGTTTCTACCCTTTTCCCTACCCCCGTGCCTAAACTCTTACCTACCCCTGTTTCTACCTTTGTACCTACCCTCGTACCTATCGCTGTTTCTACCCTCGTACCTACTCCTGTTTCTACCCTCGTGCCTACCCTTGTACTTACCCCTGTTTCTACCCTCGTGCCTACCCTTGTACCTACCCCTGTTTCTACCCTCGTGCCTACTCTCGTACCTATCGCTGTTTCTACCCTCGTACCTACCCCTGTTTCCCCCTTTACCTACCCTCGTACCTATCGCTGTTTCTACCCTCGTACCTACCCTCGTACCTACCCCTGTTTCTACCCTCGTACCTACCCCTGTTTCTACCCTCGTGCCTACCCTTGTACCTACCTCTGTTTCTACCCTCATACCTTCCCTCGTACCTACCCCTGTTTCTACCCTCGTACCTATCGCTGTTTCTACCCTCGTGCCTACCCCTGTTTCTACCCTCGTGCCTACCCTCGTACCTACCCCTGTTTCTACCCTCGTGCCTATCCCTGTTTCTGCCCTCATGCCTACCCTCGTACCTACCCTCGTACCTACCCCTGTTACTACCCTCGTACCTATCGCTGTTTCTACCCTCGTGCCTACCCTCGTACCTACCCCTGATTCTACCCCCGTGCCTACCCTCGTACCTACCCCTGTTTCTACCCTCGTGCCTACCCTTGTACCTACCCCTGTTTCTACCCTCGTGCCTACCCTCGTACCTATCCCTGTTTCTACCCTCGTGCCTACCCTCGTACCTATCCCTGTTTCTACCCTCGTACATACTCCTGTTTCTACCCTCGTGCCTACCCTCGTACCCATCCCTGTTTCTACCCTCGTGCCTACCCCCGTGCCTACCCTCGTACCTACCCTCGTACCTACCCCTGTTTCTACCCTCGTACCTATCGCTGTTTCTACCCTCGTGTCTACCCTCGTACCCATCCCTGTTTCTACCCTCGTGCCTACCCTCGTGCTTATCCCTTTTTCTACCCCCGTGCCTACCCCTGTTTCTACCTTTGTACCTACCCTCGTACCTATCGCTGTTTCTACCCTCGTGCCTACCCTCGTACCTACCCCTGTTTCTACCCCCGTGCCTACCCTCGTACCTACCCTCGTACCTACCTCTGTTTCTACCCTCGTACCTATCGCTGTTTCTACCCTCGTGCCAACCCTCGTACGTACCCCTGTTTCTACCCTCGTACCTACCCCTGTTTCTACCCTCGTGCCTACCCCTGTTTCTACCTTTGTACCTACCCTCGTACCTATCGCTGTTTCTACCCTCGTACCTACCCCTGTTTCTACCCTCGTGCCTACCCTTGTACTTACCCCTGTTTCTACCCTCGTGCCTACCCTTGTACCTACCCCTGTTTCTACCCTCGTGCCTACTCTCGTGCCTACTCTTGTACCTACCTCTGTTTCTACTCTCGTGCCTACCCTCGTACCTACCCTTGTTTCTACCCTCGTACCTACCCTCGTACCTACCCCTGTTTCTACCCTCGTGCCTACTCTTGTACCTACCCCTATTTCTACCCTCGTGCCTATCCCTGTTTCTGCCCTCGTGCCAACCCTCGTACCTACCCCTGTTTCTACCCTTTTGCCTACCCCCGTGCCTAAACTCGTACCTACCCCTATTTCTACCTTTGTACCTACCCTCGTACCTATCGCTGTTTCTACCCTCGTACCTACCCCTGTTTCTACCCTCGTGCCTACCCTTGTACTTACCCCTGTTTCTACCCTCGTGCCTACCCTTGTACCTACCCCTGTTTCTACCCTCGTGCCTACTCTCGTGCCTACTCTTGTACCTACCCCTGTTTCTACTCTCGTGCCTACCCTCGTACCTACCCTTGTTTCTACCCTCGTACCTACCCTCGTACCTACCCCTGTTTCTACCCTCGTGCCTACCCTTGTACCTACCCCTGTTTCTACCCTCGTGCCTACTCTCGTGCCTACTCTTGTACCTACCCCTGTTTCTACTCTCGTGCCTACCCTCGTACCTACCCCTGTTTCTACCCTCGTACCTACCCTCGTACCTACCCCGGTTTCTACCCTCGTGCCTACCCTTGTACTTACCCCTGTTTCTACCCTCGTGCCAATCCTCGTACCTATCCCTGTTTCTACCCTCGTGCTTACCCTCGTGCCTATCCCTGTTTCTGCCCTCGTGCGAACCCTCGTACCTACCCCTGTTTCTACCCTTTTCCCTACCCCCGTGCCTAAACTCTTACCTACCCCTGTTTCTACCTTTGTACCTACCCTCGTACCTATCGCTGTTTCTACCCTCGTACCTACTCCTGTTTCTACCCTCGTGCCTACCCTTGTACTTACCCCTGTTTCTACCCTCGTGCCTACCCTTGTACCTACCCCTGTTTCTACCCTCGTGCCTACTCTCGTACCTATCGCTGTTTCTACCCTCGTACCTACCCCTGTTTCCCCCTTTACCTACCCTCGTACCTATCGCTGTTTCTACCCTCGTACCTACCCCTGTTTCTACCCTCGTGCCTACCCTTGTACTTACCCCTGTTTCTACCCTCGTGCCTACCCTTGTACCTACCTCTGTTTCTACCCTCATACCTTCCCTCGTACCTACCCCTGTTTCTACCCTCGTACCTATCGCTGTTTCTACCCTCGTGCCTACCCCTGTTTCTACCCTCGTGCCTACCCTCGTACCTACCCCTGTTTCTACCCTCGTGCCTATCCCTGTTTCTGCCCTCGTGCCTACCCTCGTACCTACCCTCGTACCTACCCCTGTTTCTACCCTCGTACCTATCGCTGTTTCTACCCTCGTGCCTACCCTCGTACCTACCCCTGTTTCTACCCCCGTGCCTACCCTCGTACCTACCCCTGTTTCTACCCTCGTGCCTACCCTTGTACCTACCCCTGTTTCTACCCTCGTGCCTACCCTCGTACCTATCCCTGTTTCTACCCTCGTGCCTACCCTCGTACCTATCCCTGTTTCTACCCTCGTACATACTCCTGTTTCTACCCTCGTGCCTACCCTCGTACCCATCCCTGTTTCTACCCTCGTGCCTACCCCCGTGCCTACCCTCGTACCTACCCTCGTACCTACCCCTGTTTCTACCCTCGTACCTATCGCTGTTTCTACCCTCGTGTCTACCCTCGTACCCATCCCTGTTTCTACCCTCGTGCCTACCCTCGTGCTTATCCCTTTTTCTACCCCCGTGCCTACCCCTGTTTCTACCTTTGTACCTACCCTCGTACCTATCGCTGTTTCTACCCTCGTGCCTACCCTCGTACCTACCCCTGTTTCTACCCCCGTGCCTACCCTCGTACCTACCCTCGTACCTACCTCTGTTTCTACCCTCGTACCTATCGCTGTTTCTACCCTCGTGCCAACCCTCGTACGTACCCCTGTTTCTACCCTCGTACCTACCCCTGTTTCTACCCTCGTGCCTACCCTCGTGCCTACCCTCTAACCTACCCCTGTTTCTACCCTCGTGCCCACCCTCGTACCTACCCCTGTTTCTACCCTTGTGCCTTCCCTCGTGCCTACCCCTGTTTCTACCCTCGTACCTACCCCTGTTTCTACCCTCGTACCTATCGCTGTTTCTACCCTCGTGCCTACCCTCGTACCTACCCCTGTTTCTACCCCCGTGCCTACCCTCGTACCTACCCCTGTTTCTACCCTCGTGCCTACCCTTGTACCTACCCCTGTTTCTACCCTCGTGCCTACCCTCGTACCTATCCCTGTTTCTACCCTCGTGCCTACCCTCGTACCTATCCCTGTTTCTACCCTCGTACATACTCCTGTTTCTACCCTCGTGCCTACCCTCGTACCCATCCCTGTTTCTACCCTCGTGCCTACCCCCGTGCCTACCCTCGTACCTACCCTCGTACCTACCCCTGTTTCTACCCTCGTACCTATCGCTGTTTCTACCCTCGTGTCTACCCTCGTACCCATCCCTGTTTCTACCCTCGTGCCTACCCTCGTGCTTATCCCTTTTTCTACCCCCGTGCCTACCCCTGTTTCTACCTTTGTACCTACCCTCGTACCTATCGCTGTTTCTACCCTCGTGCCTACCCTCGTACCTACCCCTGTTTCTACCCCCGTGCCTACCCTCGTACCTACCCTCGTACCTACCTCTGTTTCTACCCTCGTACCTATCGCTGTTTCTACCCTCGTGCCAACCCTCGTACGTACCCCTGTTTCTACCCTCGTACCTACCCCTGTTTCTACCCTCGTGCCTACCCTCGTGCCTACCCTCTAACCTACCCCTGTTTCTACCCTCGTGCCCACCCTCGTACCTACCCCTGTTTCTACCCTTGTGCCTTCCCTCGTGCCTACCCCTGTTTCTACCCTCGTACCTACCCCTGTTTCTACCCTCGCGCCAACCCTCATACCTACCCCTGTTTCTACCCTCGTGCCTACCTCTGTTTCTACCCTCGTGCCTACCCCCGTGCCTACCCTCGTACCTACCCTCGTACCTATCCCTGTTTCTACCCTCGTACCTATCGCTGTTTCTACCCTCGTGCCAACCCTCGTACCTACCCCTGTTTCTACCCTCGTTCCTACTCTTGTACCTACCCCTGTTTATACTCTCGTGGCTACCCTCGTACCTATCGCTGTTTCTACCCTCGTACCTACCCCTGTTTCTACCCTCGTGCCTACCCCCGTGCCTACCCCTGTTGCTACCCTCGTACCTACCCCTGTTTCTACCCTCGCGCCAACCCTCATACCTACCCCTGTTTCTACCCTCGTGCCTACCCTAGTACGTACCTTTGTTTCTACTCTCGTACCTACCCCTGTTTCTACCCTCGTGCCTACCCCCGTGCCTACCCTCGTACCCATCCCTTTTTCTACCCTCGTGCCTACCCTTGTACTTACCCCTGTTTCTACCCTCGTGCCTACCCTTGTACCTACCCCTGTTTCTACCCTCGTGCCTACTCTCGTGCCTACTCTTGTACCTACCCCTGTTTCTACTCTCGTGCCTACCCTCGTACCTACCCCTGTTTCTACCTTTGTACCTACCCTCGTACCTATCGCTGTTTCTACCCTCGTACCTACCCCTGTTTCCCCCTTTACCTACCCTCGTACCTATCGCTGTTTCTACCCTCGTACCTACCCCTGTTTCTACCCTCGTGCCTACCCTCGTACCTATCGCTGTTTCTACCCTCGTGCCAACCCTCGTACCTACCCCTGTTTCTACCCTCGTTCCTACTCTTGTACCTACCCCTGTTTATACTCTCGTGCCTACCCTCGTACCCATCCCTTTTTCTACCCTCGTGCCTATCCCTGTTTCTGCCCTCGTGCGAACCCTCGTACCTACCCCTGTTTCTACCCTTTTCCCTACCCCCGTGCCTAAACTCTTACCTACCCCTGTTTCTACCTTTGTACCTACCCTCGTACCTATCGCTGTTTCTACCCTCGTACCTACTCCTGTTTCTACCCTCGTGCCTACCCTTGTACTTACCCCTGTTTCTACCCTCGTGCCTACCCTTGTACCTACCCCTGTTTCTACCCTCGTGCCTACTCTCGTACCTATCGCTGTTTCTACCCTCGTACCTACCCCTGTTTCCCCCTTTACCTACCCTCGTACCTATCGCTGTTTCTACCCTCGTACCTACCCCTGTTTCTACCCTCGTGCCTACCCTTGTACTTACCCCTGTTTCTACCCTCGTGCCTACCCTTGTACCTACCTCTGTTTCTACCCTCATACCTTCCCTCGTACCTACCCCTGTTTCTACCCTCGTACCTATCGCTGTTTCTACCCTCGTGCCTACCCCTGTTTCTACCCTCGTGCCTACCCTCGTACCTACCCCTGTTTCTACCCTCGTGCCTATCCCTGTTTCTGCCCTCGTGCCTACCCTCGTACCTACCCTCGTACCTACCCCTGTTTCTACCCTCGTACCTATCGCTGTTTCTACCCTCGTGCCTACCCTCGTACCTACCCCTGTTTCTACCCCCGTGCCTACCCTCGTACCTACCCCTGTTTCTACCCTCGTGCCTACCCTTGTACCTACCCCTGTTTCTACCCTCGTGCCTACCCTCGTACCTATCCCTGTTTCTACCCTCGTGCCTACCCTCGTACCTATCCCTGTTTCTACCCTCGTACATACTCCTGTTTCTACCCTCGTGCCTACCCTCGTACCCATCCCTGTTTCTACCCTCGTGCCTACCCCCGTGCCTACCCTCGTACCTACCCTCGTACCTACCCCTGTTTCTACCCTCGTACCTATCGCTGTTTCTACCCTCGTGTCTACCCTCGTACCCATCCCTGTTTCTACCCTCGTGCCTACCCTCGTGCTTATCCCTTTTTCTACCCCCGTGCCTACCCCTGTTTCTACCCTCGTACCTACCTCTGTTTCTACCCTCGTACCTATCGCTGTTTCTACCCTCGTGCCAACCCTCGTACGTACCCCTGTTTCTACCCTCGTACCTACCCCTGTTTCTACCCTCGTGCCTACCCTCGTGCCTACCCTCTAACCTACCCCTGTTTCTACCCTCGTGCCCACCCTCGTACCTACCCCTGTTTCTACCCTTGTGCCTTCCCTCGTGCCTACCCCTGTTTCTACCCTCGTACCTACCCCTGTTTCTACCCTCGCGCCAACCCTCATACCTACCCCTGTTTCTACCCTCGTGCCTACCTCTGTTTCTACCCTCGTGCCTACCCCCGTGCCTACCCTCGTACCTACCCTCGTACCTATCCCTGTTTCTACCCTCGTACCTATCGCTGTTTCTACCCTCGTGCCAACCCTCGTACCTACCCCTGTTTCTACCCTCGTTCCTACTCTTGTACCTACCCCTGTTTATACTCTCGTGGCTACCCTCGTACCTATCGCTGTTTCTACCCTCGTACCTACCCCTGTTTCTACCCTCGTGCCTACCCCCGTGCCTACCCCTGTTGCTACCCTCGTACCTACCCCTGTTTCTACCCTCGCGCCAACCCTCATACCTACCCCTGTTTCTACCCTCGTGCCTACCCTAGTACGTACCTTTGTTTCTACTCTCGTACCTACCCCTGTTTCTACCCTCGTGCCTACCCCCGTGCCTACCCTCGTACCCATCCCTTTTTCTACCCTCGTGCCTACCCTTGTACTTACCCCTGTTTCTACCCTCGTGCCTACCCTTGTACCTACCCCTGTTTCTACCCTCGTGCCTACTCTCGTGCCTACTCTTGTACCTACCCCTGTTTCTACTCTCGTGCCTACCCTCGTACCTACCCCTGTTTCTACCTTTGTACCTACCCTCGTACCTATCGCTGTTTCTACCCTCGTACCTACCCCTGTTTCTACCCTCGTGCCTACCCTTGTACTTACCCCTGTTTCTACCCTCGTGCCTACTCTTGTACCTACCCCTGTTTCTACTCTCGTGCCTACCCTCGTACCTATCGCTGTTTCTACCCTCGTACCTACCCCTGTTTCCCCCTTTACCTACCCTCGTACCTATCGCTGTTTCTACCCTCGTACCTACCCCTGTTTCTACCCTCGTGCCTATCCTCGTACCTATCCCTGTTTCTACCCTCGTGCCTACCCTCGTACCTATTCCTGTTTCTACCCTCGTGCCTACCCTCGTAACCATTCCTGTTTCTACCCTCGTGCCTACCCTCGTACCCATCCCTTTTTCTACCCTCGTGCCTACCCCCGTGCCTACCCTCGTACCTACCCTCGTGCCTACCCTCGTACCCATCCCTGTTTCTACCCTCGTGCCTACCCTTGTACCTACCCCTGTTTCTACTCTCGTGCCTACCCTCGTACCTATCGCTGTTTCTACCCTCGTACCTACCCCTGTTTCCCCCTTTACCTACCCTCGTACCTATCGCTGTTTCTACCCTCGTACCTACCCCTGTTTCTACCCTCGTGCCTATCCTCGTACCTATCCCTGTTTCTACCCTCGTGCCTACCCTCGTACCTACCCCTGTTTCTACCCTCGTGCCTACCCTCGTACCTATCGCTGTTTCTACCCTCGTGCCAACCCTCGTACCTACCCCTGTTTCTACCCTCGTTCCTACTCTTGTACCTACCCCTGTTTATACTCTCGTGCCTACCCTCGTACCCATCCCTTTTTCTACCCTCGTGCCTATCCCTGTTTCTGCCCTCGTGCGAACCCTCGTACCTACCCCTGTTTCTACCCTTTTCCCTACCCCCGTGCCTAAACTCTTACCTACCCCTGTTTCTACCTTTGTACCTACCCTCGTACCTATCGCTGTTTCTACCCTCGTACCTACTCCTGTTTCTACCCTCGTGCCTACCCTTGTACTTACCCCTGTTTCTACCCTCGTGCCTACCCTTGTACCTACCCCTGTTTCTACCCTCGTGCCTACTCTCGTACCTATCGCTGTTTCTACCCTCGTACCTACCCCTGTTTCCCCCTTTACCTACCCTCGTACCTATCGCTGTTTCTACCCTCGTACCTACCCCTGTTTCTACCCTCGTGCCTACCCTTGTACTTACCCCTGTTTCTACCCTCGTGCCTACCCTTGTACCTACCTCTGTTTCTACCCTCATACCTTCCCTCGTACCTACCCCTGTTTCTACCCTCGTACCTATCGCTGTTTCTACCCTCGTGCCTACCCCTGTTTCTACCCTCGTGCCTACCCTCGTACCTACCCCTGTTTCTACCCTCGTGCCTATCCCTGTTTCTGCCCTCGTGCCTACCCTCGTACCTACCCTCGTACCTACCCCTGTTTCTACCCTCGTACCTATCGCTGTTTCTACCCTCGTGCCTACCCTCGTACCTACCCCTGTTTCTACCCCCGTGCCTACCCTCGTACCTACCCCTGTTTCTACCCTCGTGCCTACCCTTGTACCTACCCCTGTTTCTACCCTCGTGCCTACCCTCGTACCTATCCCTGTTTCTACCCTCGTGCCTACCCTCGTACCTATCCCTGTTTCTACCCTCGTACATACTCCTGTTTCTACCCTCGTGCCTACCCTCGTACCCATCCCTGTTTCTACCCTCGTGCCTACCCCCGTGCCTACCCTCGTACCTACCCTCGTACCTACCCCTGTTTCTACCCTCGTACCTATCGCTGTTTCTACCCTCGTGTCTACCCTCGTACCCATCCCTGTTTCTACCCTCGTGCCTACCCTCGTGCTTATCCCTTTTTCTACCCCCGTGCCTACCCCTGTTTCTACCCTCGTACCTACCTCTGTTTCTACCCTCGTACCTATCGCTGTTTCTACCCTCGTGCCAACCCTCGTACGTACCCCTGTTTCTACCCTCGTACCTACCCCTGTTTCTACCCTCGTGCCTACCCTCGTGCCTACCCTCTAACCTACCCCTGTTTCTACCCTCGTGCCCACCCTCGTACCTACCCCTGTTTCTACCCTTGTGCCTTCCCTCGTGCCTACCCCTGTTTCTACCCTCGTACCTACCCCTGTTTCTACCCTCGCGCCAACCCTCATACCTACCCCTGTTTCTACCCTCGTGCCTACCCTCGTACCCATCCCTGTTTCTACCCTCGTGCCTACCCCCGTGCCTACCCTCGTACCTACCCTCGTACCTACCCCTGTTTCTACCCTCGTACCTATCGCTGTTTCTACCCTCGTGTCTACCCTCGTACCCATCCCTGTTTCTACCCTCGTGCCTACCCTCGTGCTTATCCCTTTTTCTACCCCCGTGCCTACCCCTGTTTCTACCCTCGTACCTACCTCTGTTTCTACCCTCGTACCTATCGCTGTTTCTACCCTCGTGCCAACCCTCGTACGTACCCCTGTTTCTACCCTCGTACCTACCCCTGTTTCTACCCTCGTGCCTACCCTCGTGCCTACCCTCTAACCTACCCCTGTTTCTACCCTCGTGCCCACCCTCGTACCTACCCCTGTTTCTACCCTTGTGCCTTCCCTCGTGCCTACCCCTGTTTCTACCCTCGTACCTACCCCTGTTTCTACCCTCGCGCCAACCCTCATACCTACCCCTGTTTCTACCCTCGTGCCTACCTCTGTTTCTACCCTCGTGCCTACCCCCGTGCCTACCCTCGTACCTACCCTCGTACCTATCCCTGTTTCTACCCTCGTACCTATCGCTGTTTCTACCCTCGTGCCAACCCTCGTACCTACCCCTGTTTCTACCCTCGTTCCTACTCTTGTACCTACCCCTGTTTATACTCTCGTGGCTACCCTCGTACCTATCGCTGTTTCTACCCTCGTACCTACCCCTGTTTCTACCCTCGTGCCTACCCCCGTGCCTACCCCTGTTGCTACCCTCGTACCTACCCCTGTTTCTACCCTCGCGCCAACCCTCATACCTACCCCTGTTTCTACCCTCGTGCCTACCCTAGTACGTACCTTTGTTTCTACTCTCGTACCTACCCCTGTTTCTACCCTCGTGCCTACCCCCGTGCCTACCCTCGTACCCATCCCTTTTTCTACCCTCGTGCCTACCCTTGTACTTACCCCTGTTTCTACCCTCGTGCCTACCCTTGTACCTACCCCTGTTTCTACCCTCGTGCCTACTCTCGTGCCTACTCTTGTACCTACCCCTGTTTCTACTCTCGTGCCTACCCTCGTACCTACCCCTGTTTCTACCTTTGTACCTACCCTCGTACCTATCGCTGTTTCTACCCTCGTACCTACCCCTGTTTCTACCCTCGTGCCTACCCTTGTACTTACCCCTGTTTCTACCCTCGTGCCTACTCTTGTACCTACCCCTGTTTCTACTCTCGTGCCTACCCTCGTACCTATCGCTGTTTCTACCCTCGTACCTACCCCTGTTTCCCCCTTTACCTACCCTCGTACCTATCGCTGTTTCTACCCTCGTACCTACCCCTGTTTCTACCCTCGTGCCTATCCTCGTACCTATCCCTGTTTCTACCCTCGTGCCTACCCTCGTACCTATTCCTGTTTCTACCTTCGTGCCTACCCTCGTAACCATTCCTGTTTCTACCCTCGTGCCTACCCTCGTACCCATCCCTTTTTCTACCCTCGTGCCTACCCCCGTGCCTACCCTCGTACCTACCCTCGTGCCTACCCTCGTACCCATCCCTGTTTCTACCCTCGTGCCTACCCTTGTACCTACCCCTGTTTCTACTCTCGTGCCTACCCTCGTACCTATCGCTGTTTCTACCCTCGTACCTACCCCTGTTTCCCCCTTTACCTACCCTCGTACCTATCGCTGTTTCTACCCTCGTACCTACCCCTGTTTCTACCCTCGTGCCTATCCTCGTACCTATCCCTGTTTCTACCCTCGTGCCTACCCTCGTACCTATTCCTGTTTCTACCCTCGTGCCTACCCTCGTAACCATTCCTGTTTCTACCCTCGTGCCTACCCTCGTACCCATCCCTTTTTCTACCCTCGTGCCTACCCCCGTGCCTACCCTCGTGCCTGCCCTCGTACCCATCCCTTTTTCTACCCTCGTGCCTACCCCCGTGCCTACCCTCGTACCTACCCTCGTACCTACCCCTGTTTCTACCCTCGTACCTATCGCTGTTTCTACCCTCGTGCCAACCCTCGTACCTACCCCTGTTTCTACCCTCGCGCCAACCCTCATACCTACCCCTGTTTCTACCCTCGTGCCTACTTCTACCCTCGTGCCAACCCTCATTCCTACCCCTGTTTCTACCCTCGTGCCTACCCTCGTACCTATCCCTGTTTCTACCCTCGTGCCTACCCTCGTACCCATCCCTGTTTCTACCCTCGTGCCTACCCTCATACCCACCCCTGTTTCTACCCTCGTGCCTACCCTCGTACCCATCCCTGTTTCTACCCTCGTGCCTACCCTTGTACCTACCCCTGTTTCTACTCTCGTACCTACCCTTGTACCTACCCCTGTTTCTACCCTCGTGCCTACCCTCGTACCTATCCCTGTTTCTACCCTCGTACATACTCCTGTTTCTACCCTCGTGCCTACCCTCGTACCCATCCCTGTTTCTACCCCTGTTTCTACCCTCGTGCCTACCCTCGTACCTATCCCTGTTTCTACCCTCGTGCCTACCCTCGTACCTATCCCTATTTCTACCCTCGTACATACTCCTGTTTCTACCCTCGTGCCTACCCCCGTGCCTACCCTCGTACCTACCCTCGTACCTACCCCTGTTTCTACCCTCGTACCTATCGCTGTTTCTACCCTCGTGTCAACCCTCGTACCTATCCCTGTTTCTACCCTCGTGCCTACCCTCGTACCTATCCCTATTTCTACCCTCGTACATACTCCTGTTTCTACCCTCGTGCCTACCCCCGTGCCTACCCTCGTACCTACCCTCGTACCTACCCCTGTTTCTACCCTCGTACCTATCGCTGTTTCTACCCTCGTGTCAACCCTCGTACCTACCCCTGTTTCTACCCTCATGCCTACCCTCGTGCCTATCCCTGTTTCTACCCTCGTGCCTACCCTCGTACCCATCCCTGTTTCTACCCTCGTGCCAACCCTCATACCTACTCCTGTTTCTACCCTCGTGCCTACCCCCGTGCCTACCCTCGTACCTACCCTAGTACCTACCCCTGTCTCTACCCTCGTACCTATCGCTGTTTCTACCCTCTTGCCAACCCTCGTACCTACCCCTGTTTCTACCCTCGCGCCAACCCTCATACCTACCCCTGTTTCTACCCTCGTTCCTACCCCCGTGCCTACCCTCGTACCTACCCTTGTACCTACCCCTGTTTCTACCCTCGTGCTTACCCTTATACCTACCCCTATTTCTACCCTCGTGCCTACCCTCGTACCTATCCCTGTTTCTACCCTCGTGCCTACCCTCGTGCCTACCCTTGTACCTACCCCTGTTTCTACCCTTGTACCTATCGCTGTTTCTACCCTCGTGCCTACCCCCGTGCCTACCCTCGTACCTACCCTTGTACCTACCCCTGTTTCTACCCTCTTCCTTACCCTTATACCTACCCCTATTTCTACCCTCGTGCCTACCCTCGTACCTATCCCTGTTTCTACCCTCGTGCCAACCCTCGTGCCTACCCTTGTACCTACCCCTGTATCTACCCTCGTGCCTACCCTTATACCTACCCCTGTTTCTACCCTCGTGCCTACCCTTTTACCTACCCCTATTTCTACCCTCGTGCCTACCCTCGTGCCTACCCCTGTTACTACCCTCGTGCCTACCCTTGTACCTACCCTCGTACCTACCCCTGTTTCTACCCTCGTGCCTACCCTCGTGCCTACCCTCGTACCTACCCCTGTCTCTACCCTCGTGCCTACTCTTGTACCTACCCCTATTTCTACCCTCGTACCTATCCCTGTTTCTACCCTCGTGCCTACCCTCGTGCCTATCGCTGTTTCTACCCTCGTGCCTACCCCCGTGCCTACCCTCGTACCTACCCTTGTACCTACCCCTGTTTCTACCCTCTTCCTTACCCTTATACCTACCCCTATTTCTACCCTCGTGCCTACCCTCGTACCTATCCCTGTTTCTACCCTCGTGCCTACCCTCGTGCCTACCCTTGTACCTACCCCTGTATCTACCCTCGTGCCTACCCTTATACCTACCCCTGTTTCTACCCTCGTGCCTACCCTCGTACCTATCCCTGTTTCTACCCTCGTGCCTACCCTCGTGCCTACCCTTGTACCTACCCCTGTATCTACCCTCGTGCCTACCCTTATACCTACCCCTGTTTCTACCCTCGTGCCTACCCTTTTACCTACCCCTATTTCTACCCTCGTGCCTACCCTCGTGCCTACCCCTGTTACTACCCTCGTGCCTACCCTTGTACCTACCCTCGTACCTACCCCTGTTTCTACCCTCGTGCCTACCCTCGTGCCTACCCTCGTACCTACCCCTGTCTCTACCCTCGTGCCTACTCTTGTACCTACCCCTATTTCTACCCTCGTACCTATCCCTGTTTCTACCCTCGTGCCTACCCTCGTGCCTATCGCTGTTTCTACCCTCGTGCCTACCCCCGTGCCTACCCTCGTACCTACCCTTGTACCTGCCCCTGTTTCTACCCTCTTCCTTACCCTTATACCTACCCCTATTTCTACCCTCGTGCCTACCCTCGTACCTATCCCTGTTTCTACCCTCGTGCCTACCCTCGTGCCTACCCTTGTACCTACCCCTGTATCTACCCTCGTGCCTACCCTTATACCTACCCCTGTTTCTACCCTCGTGCCTACCCTCGTACCTATCCCTGTTTCTACCCTCGTGCCTACCCTCGTGCCTACCCTTGTACCTACCCCTGTATCTACCCTCGTGCCTACCCTTATACCTACCCCTGTTTCTACCCTCGTGCCTACCCTTTTACCTACCCCTATTTCTACCCTCGTGCCTACCCTCGTGCCTACCCCTGTTACTACCCTCGTGCCTACCCTTGTACCTACCCTCGTACCTACCCCTGTTTCTACCCTCGTGCCTACCCTCGTGCCTACCCTCGTACCTACCCCTGTCTCTACCCTCGTGCCTACTCTTGTACCTACCCCTATTTCTACCCTCGTACCTATCCCTGTTTCTACCCTCGTGCCTACCCTCGTGCCTATCGCTGTTTCTACCCTCGTGCCTACCCCCGTGCCTACCCTCGTACCTACCCTTGTACCTACCCCTGTTTCTACCCTCTTCCTTACCCTTATACCTACCCCTATTTCTACCCTCGTGCCTACCCTCGTACCTATCCCTGTTTCTACCCTCGTGCCTACCCTTGTACCTACCCCTGTATCTACCCTCGTGCCTACCCTTATACCTACCCCTGTTTCTACCCTCGTGCCTACCCTTTTACCTACCCCTATTTCTACCCTCGTGCCTAATCTCGTACCTTGAAACAGAGGTAGGTACAAAGGTAGGTACGAGGGTAGAAACAGGGGTAGGTACAAGGGTAGGCACGAGGGTAGGCACGAGGGTAGAAACAGGGATAGGTACGAGGGTAGGCACGAGGGTAGAAATAGGGGTAGGTACAAGAGTAGGCACGAGGGTAGAAACAGGGTTAGGTACGAGGGTAGGCATGAGGGTAGGCACGAGGGTAGAAATAGGGGTAGGTATAAGGGTAGGCACGAGGGTAGAAACAGGGGTAGGCATAAGAGTAGGCACGAGGGTAAAAACAGGGGTAGGTACAAGGGTAGAAACAGGGGTAGGTACAAGGGTAGGCCCGAGGGTAGAAACAGGGGTAGGTACAAAGGTAGAAACAGGGGTAGGTACAAGGGTAGGCACGGGGGTAGGCACGAGGGTAGAAATAGGGGTAGGTACAAGAGTAGGAACGAGGGTAGAAACAGGGGTAGGTACGAGGGTTGGCACGAGGGTAGAAACAGCGATAGGTACGAGGGTAGAAACAGGGATAGGTACGAGGGTAGGCACGGGGGCAGGCAAAAGGGTAGAAACAGGGGTAGGTTCGAGGGTTGGCACGAGGGCAGAAACAGGGATAGGCACGAGGGTAGAAATAGGGGTAGGTACGAGGGTAGGCACGAGGGTAGTAACAGGAGTAGGTACGAGGTCACGCACGAGGGTAGAAATAGGGGTAGGTATAAGGGTAGGCACGAGGGTAGAAACAGGAGTAGGTATAAGGGTAGGCGAGAGGGTAGAAACAGGTTGGTGTAGCGTTCAACATTTTGAACGCAACACCAACTAACTTTTAATATTTTTGAAATTTGACTCTGATTCTTTCCTCTTATCAACAATCCTATAATCTGCCACTTAATTTTATCAGAAACTGCTTTTCTTCCCATGATGAAAGTTATGCAAGCTTATAAACATTTAAAAAACTAATTTATCAATAATGATGGCTCGGTCGGTAATGTAGATAAGTTCTTTACCGATCGAACAATCATCGCTACTGACATTCGAATTCTACGAATTTGAAAAATTACTTCAAGTTGAATAAACTCTCTGAAACTTCTAACTAAATATTAAAATTAATGAAAAAGTCAATTTGATAAATATATTGCTTGTAATCAATTAAATACAAATTGAAGTTATTTTTGTGAAATTTAACTGTATTAGAAAAACTGTTTTTTAACATATTTTTTTAAAATTCTCTGTAAGATTTTGATTCATAATAAATTGAATTAGTTTAAAATTCATCAAATATCAGTTCAATATAATTTTTACCTCCCAAATTAATAAAAAAAAAGCTAATTTAAGCGAAAAACAATGTAAAAGTACAAAAAATCAATGTTTTTTCAAGTTTAAAAAAATGTATTTTTTCTTTGTGGCTTGAACATTTTTCTATTAATCAGCTTGAAAATTTTTTTCGATGAACTTGAACATCGGAGAAACGCGAAAAAAAATATATTATTCACTTGGGTGTTTATAAAAGTTTTACAACACACTATCTAGATCATAAAAGAACTAAATTTAGCTGTTTTTTAAAAAAGGTCATTTTAAGCTTAAAAGAGGATAAAAATTGATTGGAAAGACGAATTAATATAAAGTAAACTTTGTTTTTTTAAAGTACTGAACTTTTTTTGAACAAAAAAAATTTTAGAGATGATAACTAAAATATTTAAACACGTGCAGGCAGGCACAAATTCAAAATATTTACTTGAAACAGGCGAATTTTAGGGGGTGCCTTATAATTTTGATCACTACTGTAAAATACGAGAGTGAGCACAAAGATAAGAACAACGAAAGCACAAGGATAGAAATAAGAGTAGGCACGAGGAAAGACACAGGAAAAGGTACAAGAGTAGAAACAGAGGTAGGCACAGGAAAAGCTACGAGAATAGGTACAAGGGTGGACACAGAGATAGGAACAGGCGTAGAAACAAGGGTAGGCACGAGGGTAGGAACAGGGGTAGGTACAAGGGTAGGCACGAGGGTAGAAACAGGGGTAAGTACAAGGGTAGGCACGAGGGTAAAAACTGGGGTAGGAACGAGAGTAGAAACAGGGGTAGGTACAAGGGTGGGCGAGAGAGTAGGCACGAGAGTAGGCACGAGGGTAGAAACAGGGGTAGGTACGAGGGTTGGCACGAGGGTAGAAACAGGGGTAGGTACGAGGGTAGAAACAGGGATAGGTACGAGGAGGCACGAGGGTAGAAACAGGTGTAGGTACAAGGGTAGGCACGAGGGTAGAAACAGGGGTAGAAACGAGGGTAGAAACAGGGGTAGGTACAAAGGTAGAAACAGGGGTAGGTACGAGGGTAGGCACGGGGGTAGGCAAAAGGGTAGAAACAGGGGTAGGTACGAGGGTTGGCACGAGGGCAGAAACAGGGATAGGTACGAGGGTAGGCACGAGGGTAGAAATAGGGGTAGGTACAAGAGTAGGCACGAGGGTAGAGACAGGGGTAGGTACGAGGGTAGGCACGAGGGTAGGCACGAGGGTGGAAACAGGGGTAGGTACGAGGGTAGGTACGAGGGTAGTAACAGGGGTAGGTACGAGGGTAGGCACGAGGGTAGAAATAGGGGTAGGTATAAGGGTAGGCACGAGGGTAGAAACAGGGGTAGGTATAAGGGTAGGCACGAGGGTAGAAACAGGGGTAGGTACAAGGGTAGGCACGAGGGTAGGCACGAGGCACGGGTATTTTTTAACCCAGCTGAAAAAATCCATATGGAAATCCATATGGAAATCCATGCAGTACCCCATACGGAAATCCATTCCGAAATCCATATGGAATTCCATATGGTGAATTGAAACCGATTTCCATAAGGATTTCCATATGGATTTCCATATGGATTTTCAAAAGCAATGAGTTTTTTTTTTTTAAATAATTTTTTTTTTCTAAACTTTTTTATTATTTAATAATAATTAAAAAAAATTGATTAGCATAATTATTTTTATGCCTTTTTCCAAAATAATAGTTATTGTACTTCTTTTCTCCTTATCCAAATTTTTTTTTTTTTTAATTCAATTCTTTTCATTTTGATTTTATTAATATTTTAAAAATTAATATTTTACTATCTTCATATTTTATTCTGATTATTGATACTTATTAATAGTTATATAATTTAATGTAACCAAACAGTATAATTAATTGTGATTTTTTTCAATTTGATTAATTATTTTTTCGAAGTATAATATACTGAAAAAATTAATAATTTACACAAGTTTTTCAAGTAAAAAAATTTATTTTATTTTTCAACATGTGATTTCTAATATGTGATATAGTAATTTTATCAATGGATGACAAAAAGATTTTAGTACATGAGTATATATACAGTTAGTCGCAGAAAGTTTCTAACAAAACAATATTTGCTTTTTTCTGTTTTTAGTGAATCCAGAGTGACCAAATTTATTCTATTAATTTTTGAAGTAGTTTATTATGCTATTGCTACTATTTATTTTACTAATGAACACAACTTTTGACTAAATAAACAAAATTATAATTTTTTAGATAATCAACAACACTACATAATAATATTGTAAATATAGATGTCAGGACAATATTAAGAGAATAAGCTACGAAAGAGCCAAAAAAAAAATTAATTTCCCAGCTATTAGACTCTGAACCATTTCAGAATTTTAACAGAGTAGTAAGTTCATATCTAACTGTCCGTAAATTTTCAGAATTTTCTCAGCATGATTAATTTTTAGAGTTGGATGTCCTAAAGCAATATGAACATGTGATTCATTGATACAGATTTTTAACAAGTATCTCACAACAGAAAAACTAAGAAATTATATTATTGTAATTTAAGAAAAAAAAATTAACGTTTGCAATTAGTTATGTAATATATCTCATCCATACTTTGTCTATACTTACAAGATATGATTATGAAAAAATTAGGTAAAAACCATGCTTACCTGGAATTATGTTCTAGGTTTGAAATTTCATGATCATACAAATGGCACACTTTTTTACACTTACTAATTCGAATTTCTTTACTTTTCAACTTAAAATTTGCAAGTTAAATTTGAAACTACACTTTGGTAAGAAATTTGTGGTAAAGCGTCAACAGCAACTCCCATCTTTTTCATATTGATCTTTAATAATAGTCTTCAGAATATTCAGCAAAGGAATTGTAGCGTTGACCCAAGTCCACTCTCAACACCAAGTGTTATCGGCCAAGACTGAAAGAAGAATTAACACAAGTCCACTTCCAACACTAAGTGTTATTGGCCAAGACTGAAAAAAGAATTAAAAATTGCACAAAGTTTAAGGTCTTATATTTTACGGTAGTGCTATATGCCGAACAGATTTAGTCCATTTTCATGTTTCTGAATTCTCGCAAATGTAAATACAACAACAGCGCCGTCTGCCACGGTGGCCAGGACTCGAACTTTCGGTATAGAGGTAAAGCATTTTTCAAAAATTTGTAAGTTTTTCCACATCAACAGTAAGTCGAATTAAAAAATTAAAATATTAAATGTATAGTTGATAAATTTTTAAAATTATTTTTTTTAAAGATAACTAGAGTGAATTGTATTCTTTTTTTAATCTAAAAATTATGTATTTTGCTTTGCTATAACTTAGCATATGAAGATTACTTATTTTAAGCCTAAAAAAAATATTCTTATTCAAAAATACATTCACAGCAATATATTCAATTGTTTTGGGAAAAAATATCTTAGCAGGGCTGGGTAAAAAGGTTTGAATCTCAGCGGTCCATCCTATGCTCACACAGAAGTAGTTTTATAAAATACTGTTTTTATTGCTGATTGAATTCATACACAGAGTTATTGCTTAATTCTATAGTACTTATACAATTTACTGTCAGAGTAAAATATAATTAAGGAAATATGTCGATTTATACAAAATTATTATTGAAATTATTTTCAAATTATTATTGATAAATTTTACTTTTATCGTTTTTTCAAAGAGCTTGCAAACAAGCGAGACAAGCCTGGGCTCTTTTTCACTTTTTCGCTAACGAAAATGTTTATGCTACAATATATATATATATATATATATTGCGCTCTCTTACTAATAGAAAGTTTGCCATGATATTAATTTTACGTACGAACAATTTCAATGAAAATGTTTATGCTAAAATATATACATATTTTTTTTTTTTTTTTTTTTTTTATCTTGCGCGCTCTTACTAATTCAAAGTTTGCCATGATATTAATTTTACGTACTCACAACGTAATCGTAATCACAAAATATTGCAATATACTAATCAGTTTACGATGTACATTTCAGTTTATAGTGGTCCAACGATTAATATTAATTTCGTTGTATAAACAATGTTTATGCAACATTTTATTTATTTTCAACTAAAATACTTATAAATTGCTGTGAATTTATCTTTAAAAAATAAGTTTTTTTAAGCACATCATTAGTTTCTATGAATGGTTACCTCTACAGAAATTTAAAAATTCCCGCAACGTTCCTGCGCAGAGCCGAGGGAGCAAGGGAGGAACGACGGTGGAACGATGATGAAACACTCATCGTTCTGCTGGCTGGATGAAGCTAACAGTAGCTAACCTCAACACTTTTTTATTTTTACTTTGCAAAGAATGGTCTTTTTGGAAATTATTTTTCACTTTCAAACAACAATTATTTTAAGTTTTAATAATTTACGATTATATTTGGGCTATTTGAGCATTTTTTTGTTAAAAAAAAAAAGTCATTTTTGACAAATCTGATCGGCAGCTAGCATCGGCCTATATTTTACCACTGAATGAATTGAAGCAAATAGTAAGGTGAGCATAAACTTATCTATTGATGATGAATTCATTAGTAATTATCAATAATTTCTTCATTGGTGCAATTGAGTTTCATACTATATCACTTTAAATTATACTTAGTTTTAATTTTGTAAATATTTATTGACGGGCGAAAAACTTTTACTTTTGTTTAATCAAAAGTTCAGCATTAGCATTGAGTTTAAAAATAACGTGAAACATAATTTATAATGGAAAGCTTATTAAATATTTACTTAAAATGTTGTGTACTATCAGAAAAATGTCTGTGCACTGTCATTATCAATTAATTTATCGTTAGGAAAAGTTACGGTTAATGAAATCAATGCGCGGGCCTTAAGCGTACCTACTAAACCTTTATTAGTACGTCTGTAGAGAATAGAGACGGTGAACTTTTGATTAAACAAAAGTTAAAGTTTTTCGCCCGTCAATAAATATTTACAAAATTGAAACTAAGTATAATTTAAAGTGATAAAGTATGAAACTCAATTGCACCAATGAAGAAATTATTGATAATTACTAATGAATTCATCATCATTATTCTATGGAGGAGGTCGATACTTGATGAAGATCCATGTCATTTATTTATTAAATAAAGTGAAGATCAGACTTTTAAAATACCTTGTGTTTTATTTTTAGTCTTATTTTTAATACTTCATCATCATTAGATAAGTTTATGCTCACCTTACTATTTGCTTCAATTCATTCAGTGGTAAAATATAAGACCTTAAACTTTGTGCAATTTTTAATTCTTTTTTCAGTCTTGGCCGATAACACTTGGTGTGAAAAAGATGGGAGTATTTGCTGTTGACGCTTTACCACAAATTTCTTATCAAAGTGTAGTTTCAAATTTAACTTGCAAATTTTAAGTTGAAAAGTGAAGAAATAAGAATTAGTAAGTGTAAAAAAGTGTGCAATTTGTATGATCATGAAATTTCAAACCTAGAACATAATTCCAGGTTAGCATGGTTTTTACCTAATTTTTTCATAATCATATCTTGTAAGTATAGACAAAGTATGGATGAGATATATTACATAACTAATTGCAAACGTTAATTTTTTTTTCTTAAATTACAATAATATAATTTCTTAGTTTTTCTGTTGTGAGATACTTGTTAAAAATCTGTATCAATAAATCACATGTTCATATTGCTTTAGGACATCCAACTCTAAAAATTAATCATGCTGAGAAAATTCTGAAAATTTACGGACAGTTAGATATGAACTCAAAAATACTCTGTTAAAATTCTGAAATGATTCAGAGTCTAATAGCTGGGAAATTAACTTTTTTTTTTGGCTCTTTCGTAGCTTATGCTCTTAATATTGTCCTGACATCTATATTTACAATATTATTACGTAGTGTTGTTGATTATCTAAAAAATTATAATTTTGTTTATTTAGTCAAAAGTTGTGTTCATTAGTAAAATAAATAGTAGCAATAGCATAATAAACTACTTCAAAAATTAATAGAATAAATTTGGTTACTCTGGATTCACTAAAAACAGAAAAAAGCAAATATTGTTTTGTTAGAAACTTTCTGCGACTAACTGTATATATACTCATGTACTAAAATCTTTTTGTCATCCATTGATAAAATTACTATATCACATATTAGAAATCACATGTTGAAAAATAAAATAAATTTTTTTACTTGAAAAACTTGTGTAAATTATTAATTTTTTCAGTATATTATACTTCGAAAAAATAATTAATCAAATTGAAAAAAATCACAATTAATTATACTGTTTGGTTACATTAAATTATATAACTATCAATAAGTATCAATAATCAGAATAAAATATGAAGATAGTAAAATATTAATTTTTAAAATATTAATAAAATCAAAATGAAAAGAATTGAATTAAAAAAAAAAAAAAATTTGGATAAGGAGAAAAGAAGTACAATAAATATTATTTTGGAAAAAGGCATAAAAATAATTATGCTAATCAATTTTTTTTAATTATTATTAAATAATAAAAAAGTTTAGAAAAAAAAAATTATTTAAAAAAAAAAAACTCATTGCTTTTGAAAATCCATATGGAAATCCATATGGAAATCGGTTTCAATTCACCATATGGAATTCCATATGGATTTCGATATGGATTTCCGTATGGGGTACTGCATGGATTTCCATATGGATTTCCATATGGATTTTTTCAGCTGGGTTAGCACAGAGACTAAATTAAAGAGATCTTGAAAGGTTCGTAATTAAATTTATTTTTAAGAACCCCAATCGCACAAAGTTTATTATTGCCATAAAATCTTTAAAATTTACTCGGCTGACAGAAAAGGTAAAATATAATTTTTTTTTGTGTAAAGTGAAGCATGCCTGCGAACATCATTTGCTCTTGCTGGGAGACCTAAGACTTACTTTATCCTACTTGATAACTAAAAATTGAAAAAGGAGCTGCAGTTAAAACTTTCTTGAACTAATGAAATTTTATCCAATGAATTGACTTCAAACTTTGGAAAAGTTCAGATGTCAATGACCATAGGCATAGTTTGGTCGTCATTATATTACACTTGCCTCCAAAGGTAATTGCATTGATGGTCAGCCAGGTAAATCTTAAAAAAGTTGTAAAAAACTTTGTAACTGTTAGTAGAGCTTAGGGAAATAATCCCAATCACATCTTATTCTAAATTTGTTTAATTTTGTCTCTGTGGTTATATGAGATTCAAGGACTTCAAAGCAAGAGGGACAAGTTGTCAATAATTTTAGGTAGTTTTTGAAATTTGTTGACCCTAAGCCGTTACATCAGAGGTGATAAAGTTTGTCATTAACATAGTCACTGAGGGTATGTTAAACTCAAGACCTTAAAATTTTTAAAGCAAAACAAGTTTTCAATAGCTTTTATACATTTTTGAAAATTTAAATTTTACAAATGATGAAAAAATATTAGTTTTATACTTTTTTCAGTTGATTTATCTTCAAGAATCTTTTATGGTTTTAAAAATGACTTATAACTATTGAAAACTTGTCTTACTTGCTTTGAAGATTCTAAACTTTTAATTCTTGTATATGACTTATAGAGACAAAATTAAACAGATCTTGAACAAATTTAATCTGGTTCATTTTTATGAGCTACGTACAAAGTTTATGATCGTTATAGAATCTTAAGATTTTCTTGGCTGACAATAAAGGTGTACTATGATTTTTTTTTTGTGCAAGGCAACCATGTCTGTGAGCATTGACATTTGCTCTTGCTGGGAGACCTACAACTTACTTTACATTTGAACTGTTCCAAAGCGTCAAGTCAATTCATTTGATAAGATCTCATTAGTTCAAGAAAGTTCTGATTGCATGAGTGATTGCAGCTACTGTTCCAATTTTTAGTTATCAAGTAGGCTAAAGTAAGTGGTCTCCCAACAAGAGCAAATGTCAATGTTCACAGGCATGGTTGACTTTACACAAAAACAATCATTGTTCAGCTTTATTGTCAGCCAAGTAAATCTTAAAGAATTTATAGCAATAATAAACTTTGTGTGAGTGAAGCTTATAAAAATAAACCTGATTACAACTCTTTCAAGATTTGTTTAATTTTATGACTGTGTCTTGATGATTTTTTTTTTTTTTTTTTTTTTTTTTTTTATACAGATATTGATAAAACAACTATTTTATTGAAATATTACTTGTATTTGAAATTTGTATAATTCAAGAGACCTACTTTACATGAAGAAAATTATTGAAATTTTTACGTACTGAAGCAAATCAAGAGTAAATATTGAAGAAATAATTGAAGAAACATGAATTGTTTATAATGCAACTGAAGAGTTTTATTTAAGAAGAAAATTTTTTCATAAAATTAGTGATTTTGCTAATTTTATCTAAAAAATAATGTATGATTATTTTTTTCAATTTTCAGCCTTGTATTGTGTGTAATGAATAAGTACGTTTGAGTTTCAGCTTATTTCATTATTTTGATTTTTCATTACATATATATTTGATTTTGCAAGATAATTTTTACTACGAATTTGATTTATTGAGGAGAGGTAGCTGAGGAGTAAGCCATAAGGCAGTCATAAAGTTTTACAAACTTATAGGTTAGACGCGCATAGCCACGCACAGCAACAGCGGCAGACGACGACATGGCTGCCGTGATTGACGAAAAAAAATCTTCAACTGCCGTTCTGCGTTTTACTCAGTGAATTTTTAATCAATTTTCATGATTTTTTTTTTTAAATTACAGCTTTTTAATTTCTCTACCCTGCTAGAGAGCCCTTTTTTAAAAATATTTTCTTAATTAAAATCTATTCATCAAAAAAACTCGCCTGACTTCCCCTTAACCGAGGTGAAAATAAATGAAAACGTAACATTTAGTTATCCTTATCTGAAACGAAACCTTAGTTAAGCGACGGTTAACTAGACTGAATCAGACTTGGAACTAATTTTAGTTCTGCGAATGTTAACTAAAAATTTGAAATGGACTTTAATTACGCAAGTGTTAATTAAAGTGAGTATAGTGTATGAATTATAATTCTAGTAAGACTTGAATTCTGAAGAGATGCCAAGGGGACGTAAGAACATGTTAAATCAGGGTTTAACATACAAAAATGAAAATGTTCTAAGGTCTAGAGTGTTGAAGCAAGAGGTTGTATTGGGTTCGGTTACAATTGGTACTAGTTTTTCTTCAATTTAACCTAAAAAATGAAAAAGAACAAAATTATAAAATATGGAAAAAATATTGAAGTCATTTAATCCAAAGGGTACTGATGGTGAAGATAATAATAGTTATATGATACAGCAATTCAGGTTCTGGAGGTCCATCGAAGCTTTGGTTTGATCCTTGATAGGCTTTGAGGTCAGATTATTGCTCGAAAGGATCCCAAGAATTGAAGAATGGTATTATCAAGTACTCGATGGGTGACTTGAAGGTTGGTTGAGTGCTCGATGAGCAGGTTGATGCATGGAGACTTGTTCGCTTGAACATCGCATGAAGCTGGGTTAAGGTACTCGATGAACAAGCTGCAGGTTGGGGGGACTACCAGGAAGCTGTACTACCAAAGCGTAGTGAAGAAAGTCCAATACTGTGTGCTGGGGAATCCTGGAACCTTAATTGTTATGCGTAGAGGGTGGTTGATGTCCAAAACAAGCCAAAGTAGTTATGCGATAATCTTGACAGGGTGTGGATCTGTAAAATTCAAATGATTTCAGTATTTTGTTTACACTCATGGGGGTTTGATAATTAATAATTAATCAAATTGAAAAGAGTAATAATTTTCAATGGTATATAATTGACTTGAATTGAAAAGAGATAAACAAAACTTGAGTTTGTGTTTAAGGAAACAAACAGAATTAAAATTTAAGATAAGGTAAAAAATATAAATAAAATTTTGAGTTAACTTCGTAGCTGAGTAAAAAAGGTAAACAAACAATATTTGAGGTTAGAGTAAAGTGAATAAAAGGTTACTTCACTCTGCAATTTGAGTGCTAAACAGAAGTAAAAAACAGTTAGTTTTGTGATGAAAAACTAAGAAAATCAAATGTGGAACAAACACACCAGATAATTTGATCCATCGACGCTAGGCTGTGTACTTTACGAATCTCCTGTTTGTTGCGAGTGATGCTGTCTGTTGTCTCTTTCGCTCCTACTGTCGGCTGCAATCCGCACGACGCGTAGAGGGACCTACGACGGCTCGTCGTTGTGATGTGGTAAGGAGGGGGTATCACGCTGCTGCTACTGCTGAGCTGCTGGTGGGCCGTGACGTCACCTTCTCCTTTCCGGCGTTGCTGCCTCTTGGTTTGCTCTTGTTAAAGATGGCCACCTCGCCCTTGAATTTTGGCGTTGGCGGCGTCCTTGCCTTTGTGTTCGGTGATGGCTGTTGGTCGAATACCGACGCAATGCATGCAGTCGATCTCTTTTTTTTCTTTCTAGGATTCTGCCGTGGATGTCGCAACACGACAGAAACTTTGTTTGTGGTTGTTTCTTTCTTGAACTCTGTCGTGCTAGACGATGCACGACAGACACTGTATTTCTAAATTTTTATTAATTTTTTCACTGGTTTACTCACTGAAACTCGCACTATACTTTTTGTTGCATGGTTCATCCGGCTCCAAGGACCAAATGTTTGCAATTAAGCTGAGTGGACTGTATTAAATATAAGGAATAAATTACCGCTGTCGCAAGGGAGTGGGAAAGTGAAATGAGGGTAGTTGAAAAGCACAACACTGAGGTTTAATGTTGAACTTGAGTTAACTATTTATCATACACTACAAACAAATGAGGTGAGAGCTCGCCGTTTTGGCCGGGAGTCTCTCAGCCTTAGGTAAGTTGGGTGAATTCGTCGTAGATAAGCAGGCGATCCACGACGACGGGTTGAGTCCCGCGATGCGTGATTGCGGCATCACGATTGCAGCAAGACTGGTGCGGGCGGAAACTGGTCGCTCCGGGCAGCTCTGGCGTGGGCCACTCGGATGACCAATTCCGTGGTGAAAAAGAGGCGGTTAATCTTGAATATTCAGAACTGTTTTATTTTGATAAATTTTTGCAACAATTGAAAAACTACAAATTATAAACTCTTAACAATCAAGAATCAAAATTTTTTCATAAGTGACTTAGAAGAGCTGAATTATTAGTACTATTGCTTAGTAAAATTCAAACTCAAAAACAGATAGATGCTCTTCAACTATTAGAAATAGTTTTATAGAATCGCTGTTTTAAAATTGATGATACGTTGAAGTAATGGCTGATGGAAGACAGGGATTTTTTAAAATCAGTATGTCAGTATTTTGAGAACAAGAAGAAAAAGAAGACAGTGGTAAAAGTAATGTTGAAACGACTTTAAAAAAAAAAAAAAAATCGTATATTTAGATAGTGGTAACACAGCAGCTCACTAGTGTAAAAAGGCTGTTATTTCTCTGTGTGGTACCTCAAATAAAAGAGAGTTACGAAAAAGCTCATCTTTTATTTAAATTAATTAAATGACAAGAGTGAAGTTATCTGTTCGTAACGATTGAATTTAAAACTTTTGGTGATATTAGAAAAACTATGATCGCTTGGTCAAAATAAAAAATTAGTCAAAGAGTGTCACAGCACGATAAATCCACTAGTAATCGAAGAAGTTGATGACACTTACATAATTCAAAAATTTTTAGTTCATGAGCTACATATTTTTTAAGGCTTGACAAATCATTTATTCAAGAATGGATTAATCCCACTATTAAGAGAAGAAAAAGCCTTACTCTGGCAATAAAAGCTGAAAATTTCTCAAAAAAATTATCATGGTTATGTTTTTGAATGTTATTTTTGCAGCAAACTATTAAAAAGTCCTGAAGTTCTTGTCGATCCAGAAATTTGTGGTGAAGTTAGAAGTCTTGCTCTGGTACCCTTCATTTCTAAGCCGAAATTCCTGTAGTGGGCCACTTAAAATCAAGTCATTAATTTTCGAACTTTTTTTACAGGATATTGTAGGTTTATGAGTCAAAATTAATTCACTAGAATATTTTTTTAAAAATTAAATTTTTGTAAAAGTTATAAACAATGAATTTCGGGGCATATTTTTCTTTAAAATTTGATTACTCTGAGTTTATTTTATAAAACTTAACCAAATTTTAATGGGAAGTACAAAAATAGCTATAGAATAGATTGTGACATTTATTTCATGAAAAAAAAAAATTGATTTTTTTGTAAAACATTAATTTTTTAACAAACAATCTAAAATGTATTGAACTTTTGATATCGGTAGAAGAAAATTTTTCGTGCCACATTAATTTTTAAACCCCAAGTTAATGATACACTCAAAAAAAAGTTAGTGCTTCACATTAGATGAATAGTTATGACACAAAAATCTACAATATCCTGTAAAAAAAGTACGAAAATTGATAACTTGATTTTTAGTGGCCCAATACAGGAATTTTTGCTCTTGTGCATTCAAAGCAATGGAAAAACTTGTTCATAGTTGTTGTTAAGATACCGTTGGCACTAACTTAGATTGAGCTCCTGCGTAAGTTGGCGAAGGCTTATGAAAGTATCAGGGTCTCTGTAACCTCAAAATTCATATGATTTTTGATCATTTACTTCATTGTCTTTATTTTTTGAATAACAGTGGTTTTAGCAAATGGTCGGAACAAGTAGGAGGAAGTGTAAGCCAAGAATTTTTAAAATTTTGGGATCTTTACAATTAACGTGTCTTGAGGATTCCAAGTACGCAATAGATTCAATAAGGCTGTCCATGAACTTTCAACTCATTCAAGAAGAAAAAATTAAAAAATTGTGTTTGTTTATCTGTTGAAAGACCTTGTGAATTCGTTCAGTAAAATATGGATTTAAAATTTTTCAAATCTTAATTGTCGTATAAGTTTTAATAAATAAATAAAAAAATGATTTTTTTCAAAATACAACTATTTTTACTCTCATATTACCCTGCATGAAATTCAAATTGATAGAAGCTAAAAATAAGTTCATAATTATTATTATTTTTTATCATTGATCGAAATTTTAAGGTAAAAAATTTAATCATACTTAAATTCTGATTAAATATTCGGATTTCGTAGAAAATTTTACAAATAATGATACTTTATGAAAAAAAAAAAAAAAAAAAAAAAACTTTTTTACTCGATTCAAACGGGATTTTCATCTGGAAACTACGTAAAAAAAGGTTGCGTAGTCGTTTGACGGGACATTTTCATTCAACCCATACTTTTTTCCTGCCCGCTGTGGGCAATACGTTCTGTTCGAACGATTAAAGATTGAGTAACAGTGGCCAAAGCTTTGGTCACAGCATTGTCTGCAGTCGGGGATGTATGTATTAATAACATTCGATAGTTCTTTTGATTTGGTAACTTTATTCATTGTACAGTTCGTTGTACAAAAATTGTAGGGTGCAAAAGATAAAAAAGTATATTACAATATAATTAAATTAAATTATAATAATAACAGGAATAGAGATAAACAAAATAAAATAAAAAATTACGAAATAAAATATGATAAAATGTTTACTATTTAACGAACAGATTTACTACAGAGTACCGCAAGAAGCGAGGGATGAGGAGGGTAAACTAGTTATTTAAATAACAGCTCTGGTTGCATGGATTGGGGTACATTTCTCCAACGCCGTATCTCCGACAGACTAATGTCCGACTCTATTTCTCCGACAAAAAAAAATCCGACCTACCATTTCTCTGACTTGTATATATTATATTATATTGTATGTATATAATACTCCCAAGCTTTAATGGTTTATTTCATTTAAAATTCTGCAAAGAGCTCCAAACTCTGTTTAGTTTTCAAATATATTACTGGAACCGAGCCTTTCGCCTTTTTGATAGGGAAACCTCGAGCTCAGTTTTTCTCTTGCACTCGCGAGCTTAAGTGATTCCGTGACGCGTAGCTGCCACGTGCACGGGCAGGCAGTCGCTGCAATGACTCGTGTAGTTCTCGTCGTAGTAGTGGCGCGAATCTTAACTATAGCCGCCCATTTTAAACGACTTCATTTTGATCAATCGTTTAAAGTCTATAACAGTGCAAAACAGAAAAAAAACTTCTGATTAAAATATACTTAATTTAATGAATAACTTTGTGAATTTTAGGTGTTATTAGCCTTGTAAACTGACTAATAAAACGAATTTAGGAACGTCACGACTGAACCTTCATCGGCAGGCACTAATAAAACTAATTTCATACCAGGACTCTCGAAGAGAGAATGAGTGGTTTTAACGGTGTAGTATCGAGAATTTCCAAAACTATCGGGATTCTTGCCTATTACCTTGCTGAAAGGCCATTGTGGAGTTTTTTTATGGCGAATAAAAACAATATCTCCTACAACAAAAGATCTTTTTTTTCGCAACTTCTTCGGGCGAGGTTGGATGTTTTCTGCAGATTAATCTGCTTCAGATACTAAAAATTATCTTTGTATAAGGAAGTGAGCGGGGGATAGAAAATCGACATCATATACACCTGTTAACCAAATTTTCAACAGCTGCGCGGCCGTTCAGCAACCAAAAACGACGTCGAAGCGTCCTGAGCGTTAACTGTATACCTCCGTGTAGTGTGCCAACGTGGGTTTTGTGAATAAGTAGATTAGAAACAAAAGTATGAGTGGATGTTTCTGGTCAAAAGCCAGCAAAGCGTGGATTAACCTATACCTCTCACTCGAAGGAGCCTTCTATCTATCTGGGGGTTTCATCTAGCAAGTAAAGTCTTGAGTTTTGGATCTTTCTGAGTTAGTAACAACTCAATCTCTTCTGCGAAGTGAACTCGTTAAAAGAGATACACGAAATGATTGCAGGAATTTTCCAACTCAAACACTCGACAATGATTGAATCCCTGGACTTAATTTGAGTTAGAAATTTCAAGTTTAAAGTCTCGAGATTAGTAGTTACATGATCCGGTTTTACTCTCATTCTCCGGTGGACATTTCGTAGAAATCGAAAAACGTAAGCTGTTACTTTTTAAAAGTCTTTTCATTCTGAACTTTTTTAATCGTTAATTTATCGAGCAGCGTGGACCAGGCTAGAGTAGAATCACGTAACCACAAGGGTCCTTGTCACCAAAATTCATATTCAGCGAGCAAATTTGGATCGAGTCCTCGTGACGCAACATCTGCAAGATTTTCTTCACCTTTGACGTGATGCCAATGCGCTTGATGTACTAAAGTGAGTATGTCTCTGCACCGATTAGCCACATAAGTTTACCTTCGAGTGGGATGGCTACGTAGCCAGAACAAAGTGTCCTTGGATTCGGACCACAAATAAATAGAATCGATATTGATCCTCAATGATTCAACAATGTGCTTTGCGAGTTGCGATAATAATTGTACTGCACACAACTCTAAACTATCAATACTTTGAGTATTTAGTTGGGAGACTCTGGTTTTTGCATTGTGTAATGAAGTATATACCTGATCGCCTTCAAGAATTTTTAAATAAGCCACGGCATGGAAAGCTTGTCGTGAAGCTTCACTAAAACCGTGAAGTTCATAAAGTTTTACTTCAAGTGACCAGTGTACGTACCTCGGTATTTTTATAGATATTAGCGAGCTGAGTTTGGTATACCACTCTCACCAGTCAGAAACGAGGTCTTCTCGAGGAGGGTCGTCCCAACCGCATTTGAGTAGCCAAAGAGACCGCAAAAACAATTTAGATTACAATAGGTGCAAGCCAGCCCATAGGATCAAAGATTTAAGCAATATGAGACAGAATTAATCTTTTGGTGAATGTATTGCTTAGGGGATGGCGAGTCAAATCAATTTGGAATGAATCTTCATCAGCTAACCATCTCAAACCTATAACTGTGATAGAAGAGTCTTTGAATGATGACTCTGGCTTGGTTGCTAAATGATCGCCAGGTGGGTGAGAATTTCAAGGTGATTGGCTAACCATTTTCTGAGACTCAGATCTCCAATAGTGAGTAATTCAATTAATTGATTAATTGTCACTGTCTTTTCAAGGCCTCTTGGAGTGTATGAGCACCTGATGGAAGTTCTTCCATGTAACGCTCGTTCTGTAAACTATCTGCTGCTAATGGATAGTCGCACTTATCTTCTTCAGCAAGCAGGAGTAACGTATTTTTTACGTGCCAAACTGAACAATTCAGACCATACGTGATGGTGAGGAGATAATAAATGTCAAATGGCTGATCAGAACTGAAACGCCAAACTATTGCTTGATAGTGGACATCCTGATTGTAGACTCCAATTTGACGGAACATCTGTTGCACGTCAGCAACAAACACATATTTGTGGAAACGTCAATTGTTTATTATATCAGATAATTCAGGTAGAAGATTCTGACCTGTATGTAAAACGTCGTTGATCTATATATTATTATCAGTTTTACTCGAACCATTGAAAACGGTTCTTAATTTGGTCGTGGAGCTTGAAGGTTTCAAGGCTGAGGCAGGAAAAAAACAGCTATTGATCGATTCAAATTCTGGTCGTTGAGATGATTATTTAATTGTGTGACACCTGAAGAAAAGGGCAATTCTCTTGAAATGTTGTGCAATAAAAAATTTATAACAAACTACATTATGCTTGTATTATTCTTGCCTGGATTATCAACACAAAGTCACGTTTCCCAATAAATTCTGGTGAGTAAGTGGTAACGAGTTTCATGTGATCACGATCAATGTAGTCTTTTATGAACTCTTTGTACATTTTTCAAAATCTGGATTTGTCTTAAATTTCTTTTCCATTGTATATAGCATTGCTACTGCTTTTTGATAAGAATTTTTGATTGATAAGAAATTAAGACACCTTAATCATGAATTAAATGTTCAAATTTCTGTTTGAATGGTAGTCTCACCACGTAACGACCCGTTACATCTCTGGTAGTAGTATCGGCAAAAAACTTTTTACAGTGCGCCTCATCTGGTGTTAGATTTTTAACTTTGGGTAGCTCCTTCTGCCGCAAAAAATTCTGTACAGGTCGATTTTCTCAAGTGTACTTTCCACTCTCTTTGCGTTTGTTTATCCATTCTCGAGACTAAAATATGAACTTAAAAATTTATTTTCACTACTTACAATTTATACTTCTTTTATAATAAAGCTATTTTGTGGTGGTGCTTGGAATCCCTGAAGGTCGACAAATGCAGACTCTACCATAGCCACAATCACACTGACTCACTCGTCTTGTGTAAAAGTCTTATTTATACTACATAATTTTATTAATTAATTTTGTCAAGGGGTTGTATTCAACTTCTTGATCATGAATTATATGAGCAAATGATGAAGTGTTTGCAGGAATAGCATCGCGTGTTTCAAATGAAATTTGCACATCTAAAGGTCCAATTTTGATATTATCTTGTTGACGAGAGCAATCAAATACTATTGAAAATATATATCCAAACAAGTCTATGTCTATGAGTGCTTCTTCTCTTCTATCTCCTCCTTCATTGTAATATGAATCTCTGAAATCTTTGTACATTGTATAAGCTCGTTTCCAATTATGGATTTAAGTATCTAATTCTGAGTTTTCATATGGCCAACAAGTTGAATTCAAACATAGTTTTGCATTTCTCACAGTGTAATTGTCAAATAAAGTTGAGTTTGTATTCTTAAAATTTTTTCGATTTGTTTGAAAACCAAATATTACGTGAGATATGTACAATTGAAGGCGTTCCAATTTTATCGATTCTTGGGCGCCAATATTTTCTACGTTTGTTAAATTTGTTTTTAAATTAAAAATTAATTCTTATCGAGCATTGAATATAATTTTTTTTTCATCTTCACAGAAACCAAAAACAAGATCTAAAAGAATTACACCTATGCATTATACCCATGCACTCCTCTGCGTGCCATCGCGATTTTCTGTATTCAAATAACTTAGCGGATCATCTCTATCTAGGAAACAAAATCCTTTCATAGCTGTTGAAACACCTGGGTTAATACACGTATCAATTTTTAATCCATTTAGCTCATAGCGTATTTGAAAAAGAATAAAAATGAATCATTGTAGACCCAATCTTGTGGATCAAAAGGTTTGCTGGTTTCAGGTGTAATTTTATACTCTATGTAGATATAAGCTTGGCTTGGTAAAGTTATTCAATCCTGATATTGAATTACAATTTACAAAAGAAGTTACAATTCTAACTTCTTCTCCGGGATCTAATGACGTGCTTGCATACTGATTGTAAGCATGATGTTGAATTTTCGTCACTCTATTATCAACAAAGGGTCTTGACTTCACATCAAGCATGTCATATACAGCTGCCATTTTTTAGCAACACTTGTAATCCCAAAGACTTTAGATAATTTATGTTTGCTTGTGTTAAATTACTTCCTCGCTGTTTCACTTGCTGGTGCTGCTGCTGCTGCTGCTTTTGCCTTATGTTGTAAAAACGCATTTCCACCGTATGTCTTGTCGCGGAGAAAGCTCAGACACAACTGTCCACAGTTTGAAGAATTTCACTTTTGATACCTCTGATAATTATATACCACTTTTACCCTCGAACCAAAGTATTTTAACAAATTCGAAATTCGAAAAGGTGTGGTGAAGACGGGAAAAGATTGTTTTTGCTGTAAACACCTCGCAAAAATGGAGTTTTTAGTTCCTGGCTACTACTTCCAACTCTAAATTACTCGTCTTGTGACTATGTTTAAACATTTCTTTTTCTTGTAACTACTTCCTCGCTGCTGCTGCTTTGGTGTTTTTATTACTCGAGTTTTTTATTTTGTTTCAGGTCTTTTCTTAAGGATATTTGGTGCTTACGAAAAAATGCAGTTGTTTTGTCAATTTTGATCGGATCGATTTATGATTAGTATCAAAATAATCATTGAATTTTTTGCCTTTTTTTGTTCGATTCAGTTTTTTTTAAAATCGAAGTATTTTTTTAAATACTTTAACCCAAACTCTTATGGAAAACAAGCAATTTTCTTCTTTGATCGTATGTCACTCTTCCAAAAATACAGAGATCGTTAAAAGAATTATTGGGATTTGTAGATTTCAGCTCGAAGAAAATTTTAAGATTTTTTATTAATACCTTTCCAACCATTTGAAAAAGATAACAATGAAAAACAAGCGTTCAGCGGTTAAATTCAATGCGCGTCTAAACAAGAAATGTTTTAACTTTTTTTCTACTGCATAACTTGATCTTAAAATTTGTACACAATGTCTTTAAGTCTTAACTTTTAATGTGAGATTAAAAAAGTAACGTTTTTGAACTATTGTCGCAGAGTTTTGTAAATCAAAAATTAGGTTATGTTTTCGTGATTTTTCTTAATTTTTTAAAATATCTTTTAAACTTAAAATTAACACTATATGAAAGTAGAGACTTTCAACTATGTTGTGTAAAATTTTCATAATGATTCATTCATTACGGTCAAAGTACTGATGAGTTGAAAATTAAATCGTCTAGTCCGGCGCTGTGGTGCCCGTCCTCTCCCCTCTTTTCCCCTCACGAAAATACTGAACATCCTTAACTGCTCCCCCTTTTCTTTTTATAATCGTTCCTCTTCCTTTTGTTCGCTTGTTTTTGTTTTTTCTCTGCTTTTTCCTCAAAGCTGCAATAAATTTATCCAAGGCCTTCATTCTAATGAGAGAGCAAATACACAGGTCGTTGTAAGCTGAATCATTCTCCTCGGGTTCTTGCTGCTGCTGCTGCTGTGCAACTGCTGTTGTCTATACTAATTGTCCAAAATCTGATGGTTCTGGAAAACCAATTCAAATTAATAATTTACAGTCGGACCTCGTTATTCGCGGAGGTTACGTTCCAAAAGGGTACCGTGAATAACGAAATCGCGAATAACGAACCATTGCTTACATGGAATGTGGGGGGTTACGTTCCAGGTCAATCATTAATGCACAAAAGTGTCGAAAAATTATTACAAATTTTGAAGAAAAAACTGTTTATTTATCAAAAAATAGTAAAATAAACGATTAACAAAGCATGAATTACAAATTCTTTTTAAAATATTGAGTTAAAGTTTTCTGTTTTGCTTGACGAAGTGTATCTTTATATAAATCTTGATAAGCTTGCAAGGCAACTTCACAGTCGGGCTTGAATTTTAAACTTCTCATAACAATTGGATCAGTATCGATGGCTTCTTGAATCGCAGCTTCGACAGTTTTTATAATGTTTACAACAGATTTTGGGGAAACACCATTTCGGAAATCTCCGTGGGCTCTTCTGAAAGATCTTCAGGAGGTTCATTCAGAATTTCTTCAATTTTATCAACCGATAAACCATTTTGATCTGGAGAAATTAGATCTACAAATTCATTGTCTTGAACGTCATCAAAACCTTCACCTCCTATTTGTTTTCCGATTTGTACAAGACCATTAACAATTTCAGTCACTGGTTGATCTTTTTCTCGAGTGGGTTCTTCTTGTACAACTTCAGGAAGCAGTTTTCTCTAACTCTTATTAATCGTTGATTTTTTTATTTCTAACCAAGATTCTTCAACGTATCCTATTGAATCTAAAATAGTAGAATTCTTTCAAAAGTTTTTAACCTTGTTTTTTGTATTATTTGTGTTTTCTAAACTTGCGTTTGTCTGGTAAACTCATGACTTTTTTCTCCCTTTTTCCTTGAGGAGTAAGTGATTTTGAAGGAGCCATTATATTTTTTGTAAATGATTTAATAAAAAAGAAAACAAAATATTGATATTAAAAAATAATGAGAAGATAACCAAAAATTCAAAAAGTGTGAAGTTGGGAAAACCGCGAATAACGAAAAATGGGAAAAATTGGTGCTATCGCGAATAACGGAATCGCGAATAACGAAACCGCGAATAACGAAACCGCGAATAACGAGGTCCGACTGTATAGTGATTAACATAAATTTCCATCTCTTACCGGAAAATTTCCAAAAACTTGTTATGTCTTCGACTGGTTCTTGTTCTACACCTCGCGACGACATACCAGACAGTTTTTTCTTAGTGGTGCAGGACCATCAATCTGGCAACGACCCGTGTTGTTATACTTATAGCAGGGAAGACAAGCAAGTACTTCAGGATCAAGCTGTAGCTCCGGGTCAAGTCTATCTCACAAATCTTCAATGTGTTTTTTCAAATATGTGACTAGTACTTTAAAATGTTTTTTAGCTCGTTATCAGAATTTCAAATTCAAAACTGTAGATAAATTTAAATTCAAAACTGTTGATAAATTTAAATTCAAAACTGTTGATAAATTTAAATTCAAAACTGTAGATTTGCAATCCTCCTGCTCCTGCTGATCTGCGTAGACAAAAAGCATTACTACTAGTTGAGCGGAGGATGTCAAGGTTGCTTATATAGTCAACGACTCTCCTAGATGCAATATCATGCACTTTCTAAAGCAGCCTACATCTATAAAAAGTTGATAGAGTTTATGGTCCTTATTTCGAGGGAAATAAATTAAAGATTGAAAACGCGGAGGTGGATCTGGACATAAACGATGTAATGATTTAAAAAAATAATGATGATCAAATTAGGAAATATAAATTAACACCAGGTATATTTCAACTTTTAATTTCAAATTTACCGGAAAATTACACTCAAGAAGATTTGTTAAAGTATGAAAATATCATTACAAGTGCAACAAGAAGGAATTATGATAAAAAGGAAGAACTAAAGGGATCTTGAGGTCTGAAATGGAAACATATTTTACGCCCAATGTTTCTCTCAACAGATGTTATTCTTATAGAAGCACCTGTAAAAGTACCTGCAAAAAGACGTAAAAGTATTGAGAAGCAGCAGCAGCCTATATTTCACACACGACAGCAACTTTCTGCAACTGCAGCAGCAAAACGTCTAAGGTTGGCTAAAAGAAAATCTTTGGGAGGATCGGTTATAGACATGCTTGTAACATCAAACCCAATAGATTATGTGCATTGGGATGATGCAAATGAACTGGTGGTTCGCTTGAGACTTTTAATTTCATCGCAGGAAGCTGGTCATACTGGTCATTCAAATGAAATAGTTTCAATTTTGGAGGAATTGGAGGAAGCGGGGATAATTTCTAAAAACTGGAAAACAGCCTATTTATAAAACGAATCAGTTTATTTTAAATAATTCAGTTCAACAGCTCAACAGCATGGGAAAACAGCCATTAGCGATTTAGTTTAAACAATTCAGAAAGTTCAACAGCTCACTTGTGGAAAACAGCCTATTCATAACAGATCAGTTTAGTTCAACAGCCATCAGTTTACGCTTTAGATCAGTTCAGCAGCAACCTTGGAGCATGAGTATATTGGTGTACAAGATTCGCGAACAGATGAAAAGGTGTTTTCTAAAACTTCTGTACATTAGCTCAAGAACGTCTCGAGTCATTTGCAAACGAAAATTGGTCCGAAGGAGGAGCAGCCCCAAGTCCCGAGGAACTTACAAAAGTAGGTTTCTACTGCATGGGTAGAGGGGATCGAGTAAAATGTTTTTTCTGCAACACTCAAATATACTCTTGCTAGAGGATGACAATGCCTTGCTAGAACACAGAAAATGGTCCACCAATATATTTGAATTTTTAAAAAGTCTTGATTAAGTGAATGCAAGCAAGCAAAATATCATTTGTAAAATTTGTTTTGATGAAGAAGTTGAATTTGCCTGTCTTCCCTGTGGACACACATTTTGTGAGGATTGTGTGCTAACAATAGACCGCTGTGCAATGTGCCGTTCAAAATGTTTGGGAAAACTGCAAATGTATTTCCAGCAGCAGCAGCAGTAATGCAATATTCAAGAGAAAAAGTACAGCTGGTGAATGAGCTGCATGCACCAGCTCGTCGGCATTTTCCCCGCAGACAGGTCGTAGTCAAGGGTATTCAAGACGCCTTTCAAGCTGACCTTGTGGAAATGGGTCAGTTTTCCCGACAGAACCGAGGTTACAAGTTGATTCTCTTTTGCATTGATATATTTAGCAAGTATGCTTGGGCCCTGCCTTTGAAAAATAAAACGGCTAAGAGTGTTATGGAGGCAATTAAGAAAATTTTGAAAGAACGAGTACCCAAAAATCTGCAGACTGATCAGGGAAAAGAGTTTTACAATTCCAAGTTTCAAGAGCTGATATATTTATGAGTTGGATGAAAGAGTAATAAAGAGTGTTAAAACTAAATAAATTTTTTTGTGAGTTATTTGTTTTTGTGCTAAGGCATATATTCCAACCCAACCTGGAGTCCTTTAGGTTTATGAGCTACAGCACACGCTTCCACCGAGCAATAAGAAAATACAAGACTTTGAGAAAAATGCATTGAATTACTCCTGGAGTCCGCTGGAATTAATTTTAGGTAAGTGATTTTCCTTTTTAGTGCACAATGAAATTTTGAGAAACTGAGAAAATTATTTTTGCAGGTTGCTGAGAGAGATATAGTGGGAAAATCACATATTTCGTTTGGGCAATTTTTATTTTATTTGAGAATTGGAAATGAAGAAAATGCTTGGTTTCAAAGTAATTTTTATTGAGAATGATGTAAAATTTGTGGAAATATTTTGAGAGAATTAATTATTCCTTTGTTCGAAAGAAAGAAAAGATTATGATGTACGTGGAGATTTCAAGTGTTGGTGTAGGAGATTCTGGATGCAGAGTGAGGTCATAGGCTAAACAACGGCGAGCTTGGCATCTCGGGACTTTTTATCTTGGCGAGTTTCGGATTTTAGTCATCCGTTGACGATTTTCGATTTGAGTTAGAATACACACAGTGTGGCCAGTTGAAGTTTTTTTAGTTTCGTTTCTATCGCGCTCTTACTTCTCCTTCACTTTGAGAAATTTGCGGACCGAGGGGAATTTATTGATGCTCGACGCTTTCCGCCCCCTGCATTTGAACGCAGATCCTAGAACGTACCGTGGGTTTTTCTTCACCCTGGTTCGTCTTGACTCTACCTGTGCACACGGTAGCTTATCTCGCTGCTGTACTGCACAGTATTTTTGCATTAGTTCTAGGGTAGTAAGCAGAGAGCTTGCGCTCGCCTAAGCCCAGCTTGCAGCGCTTGAATCTCTCAGGCCGGATTGCAATTCACGCAGCTCGTGCTAGAGTCTTCAATGTCAGCGTCTCTCTCATTCTCTCTTTCTCTCTCTCTCTCTTCTATTTTGTACAGCATAATGTACAATTAATAAACTCGTCAAAATCAAAATCAAAATCTCTTGAGCGATATTTTTATTAAAGCTGATATGATGGTGGTGACTCGTGATTGCAGCTGAGTCTGTATTTGAGAATTAAATAATTCGTAGAGAGAATTATTGAAAATCATTGTTTTTATGAATTCATAAGCAGGCCGCGGAGCAGGGTAGCAGTGAAACGACGAGAGTTACAACTACAACAATGAACGAGAGTTTCCAGGTTTGTTTTTGGCGCAAGTAATGTGTAATAATAATGATGTAAAAGCGAATGTTTATAATTGTAATGTAAATAGCATAGATTGGATATTAGATAGCGGATGCTCGGATCATATCGTGAATGATGATTCGTATTTTTCTGAGTCCGTTTTTTTTGAAAAATCCGATTAAAGTCAAAGTAGGCGATGGTAGAATTTTGGAGGGAACTAAAGTCAGTAAAATCACAACATATTTTATTGTTGACAATAAACGGATGGAAATCAATTTATCCAATGTATTCTATGTAAAAAATATGGGTAGAAATTGAATTAGTTTTGCGCGCGTTACGGATAAGAATAAAATTTTTTCAATCGGTGATACTGCGAAAATTTATGATAAGAACGATAGATTGTTAGGAGTTGCTTACAAAGAAAATGGTTTATACAAAATGAGTAGTTTTAATTTTGACGGAGAAAATTATAATACTCAAACAAATTTGAAAGCTTCACCGAATGCTTGGTCACTTGAATTTTAAATATTTGAATTACGTGTGCAAAAATAAATTAGTTGACGGTTTACCCAAGAAGTTAGAATCAACCTATTTAAAATGCGGTACATGTTTGAGAGAGAAAATTAATAATTTGCCATTTCAAAATAATAGATCTAGAGCCAGTGAAATTTTAGAGTTGGTACATTCAGATTTAAATGGTCCTCACCGGACAATCGGTTTTGATGGATCAAAATACTTTTTTAGTTTGACAGATGATTATAGTAAACTTGCAGTTATTTATACTATTAAATCTAAAAATGAAGTTTTGAGAGTTATATGAATAAAGTACAAAATTTAACCGGTAGAAAGATTAAGAAATTCAGATGTGATAACGGGCGAGAATATTTAAATAAACATATTTATGCTTTGGCTATTGAGAATGGCATATCTATTGAACCATGCCAACCGAACGTGCACGAATTAAATGGTGTGGCTGAGAAATTTAATCAAACGATCATGAACTCCGCGAGATGTTTGATGTATGAAGCTGACGTTAATAATAGATATTGGCCAGAAGATTTAAAAACAGCTGTTTATTTAAAGAATATAACTTTTACGAGAACTACGATAGAAACTAAAACACCTTTTGAGATATTTTTCGGTAGAAGGCCGAATTTGAGTAACATAAAATTATACGGTAGAAAAGTCTTTGTTAGAGTACCGGACATAAAAAGAAATTCTAAATGGGATAAAAAAGCCGACGTGGTTTTGATAGGTTATGATAACGTAGGATACAAAGTTTTAATTAACGGTGGAATTTTCGTTGCACGACATGTTGAGGTAATCGAAAATAAAGATAGTTTAATCGGTTATAATAGGGAGGAAGAAGAAAGTGATTTTAGTGATGATAATGATTCTTGTGAGAGCATTTCGAGTAAAAACTCTGAATCCGATGTTTTAATGAAAGAATCTGGAAGTGAGAAATTAATCGATAAACAAAATAAAAGTCCGGAAATTAAAAGTAAGAAATCACCTCCGAATATTTTGAGAAGGTCTACTAGAGACAGAAAGAGACCAGATTTTTATAGCGTGAATTTGGCTGATACGAAAGTAATTTATGTAAATTTAGTTAACGTGAAAAGTCCATCAAGTTATTACGAGGCTATTGAATGCGATGAACGCGATTTGTGGAGGAAAGCGATGGAAAAAGAGATGGATTGTTTGTTGAAAAATGAAACGTGGAAATTAGTAGAAAAACCAAAAAACGCTAAAGTCTTGGACTTAAAATGGGTTTTCACGAATAAATCTGATAATCGGAAAAAGGCGAGATTAGTGGTGAGAGGTTTTCAGCAGAGAGAAGTGCTTGAGGACATATACTCACCAGTAGCTCGGGTGCAGACGTTGAAATTATTGTTGTCATTTTGTTGCCAGAAAAGCTTATTTATTCACCAATTAGATGTTGAGACAGCTTTTCTGAATGTTGAGGTTAAGACAGAAGTATTTGTGAAACAACCATTAGGTTTTGATGATAATACAGGTAGGGTTGGAAAATTGATAAAGTCATTATACGGTCTGAGAGAAAGTCCGAGAGATTGGTATGAGTGTCTCGATGATTATTTAACAGAATTAGGATTCGAAAGAAGCGAGAGTGATTATTGTTTATACACTAAACGCGAAGGAAATTACGATATGTACATAATTTTGTTTGTAGATGATTTATTGATTTGTTGTCAAAATATTGAAATGCGAGAGAAAATAAATTATAAAATGTTTGATAAATTGAGTATGAAAGATATGGGTAAAGTGAATACATATTTAGGTATAAATATAAATTATAGTCTTAAAAACGGTAAGATGACTTCAGATCAGACTGATTACATAAATTCGTTAGCGAAAAAATACAATGTAAACAATGAAAAATTATTTCAAACGCCTATGGAGCAGAACTTGAGTTCACAACCCGCACAATCAGCTTCAACAGATTTGTGATATAGAAATTTAATTGGTGCTTAGTTCTATATTAGTTCGAGTACTAGATTGGATATTAGCTATAGTGTGAATTACTTTGGTCGTTTTCAGAATTGTTATGATGAAACACACTATAAGTATGCGTTGAGAATTTTGAAATATTTATACTTGACTAAAGATTTGAAATTGACCTTTTGTAGATATTTTAATGCAGATTTGATTGATTGTTACGTTGATGCTGATTGGGCAGCTGATAAAGTAGATAGAAAATCTACAACTGGATATGTTATAAGAATTTTTGGAAATGTTATTTATTGGAAATCGAGAAAACAGGGTAGTGTAACTAAATCTTCGACAGCTGCTGAATATGTAGCTTTATCTGATTCTGTAAGTAAAGTGAAAGTGGTTCTGAATTTGTTGAAAGATTTCGGAATTAAAGTGAAAAATTCAGTGAAAATTTACGAAGATAATTCGGGAGCTATTGCTATTGCGAAACATGGGAATATGACAAAAAATTCTAAGTACATTGAAGTACATTATCATTTTGTGAATGAATGTTACTAAAAGGGAATAATTAATGTTGTAAAAGTAGAGTCAGATGAAAATATGGCCGATATATTAACGAAAGCGTTAAGTAGAATTAAGTTTGAAAAATTCCGTGAAAATTTGCGAATTGTTTAAAGTAAGATTGAAAAGAAAATTATTATTGTATACGAATAAAATATCAATATGTGCGAACTGAGATAATTATTATAATGATACTGTGAATAAACGAATAGAATAATGAAATTGTTTAAAATTTTTGAAGCGAAAATTTAAGGAGATGCGTTGAGAAATAAGGTAAATCTCCGCTTCAACGGGAGAGCGGCACGTACGTATGTGTGTGTGTGTGCAGTACGAGTATGCGTGAGTGACACATGCGTGAACGGCGCTGCTTGTAGCAGTCGCAAAGAGTCGTCCGTAAGAGACACCACGTGCATCGGGACGCACGTTATTAGTTTGTAAACTAAACTACAATTATATTTATTAATAAATAGTAGTTAATATAACAATACGAATTATTAATCCTCTGATACGAAAATCCCAATACATAATTATAAATTACATGCATTTATAAAATACTTAAGAATATTTTTTTCCAAATTCATAGAACGTCTACTTACGTCCATTGTACAGGAAGATGGAAAAAGACGATCAAGAGTGGGCTAACTACGTCTATAGCCGCCAACGGGCTGACGAGGAGTTGATTAACCAACTGAATGAACGTAAGAATAAACTTATTTTGAGAATTTTGAAAATCACTGTAAAATTATTGAGGAATTTTAAAGTTTTCATTTAGAGAAAATATGAATAAACTTTAAAGCTTGAGTTAAGAGTTTAGGCCGAATGATAGAGAGTTTTGAGAAAATCAAGTATTAATAAATAAATAAAATTTTACAGCATCCATGAACAAGGTGGTCCCGACAGTTGAGTTGGAGAACGAGGGCAATGGGAATACTGCAGCTTCGACTGCATTTTAGCAGAACAACCAAGATCCTATTAAACAACCAAGTACTTCTCAACAGACCCCACCACCCTCCACTACTCACATCAACATGATGGCGCAAATGAGAGGAATGGACGATAAACTTGCTAAATTACAGCAAGAGTCAATTAATGCTGAGAAAGATAGTCTTCTGAGACTGAGTTCACAGAATTCTACTCAGAGGGTTGACTCTTCAAGAGCTCCGAGAAATTTAGAAAATTTTGAAAACGGGGGTAATCATTATTTAGAGTCAAGGCCCGGCGTTGCTAGAATCTACAAATTGACTAAAAACATGAGTTTTTACATTTGGTCTGATCACCTCATCAACGAATTAAAGACTAAAAGATTGACTGACGTAATTGATTTGACTGTACCGTCTCCGAGTGGTTTGTCAATTATGAGACAAAGTGAGAGAAAGAATTTTGTTCAAGAAATCATTATAAATCACATTGACGATGACTACCATCAATAGATTTTAGGTACAGATGACCTGACTGAAATTTTAAATAAATCAAAATCCGCGCGAAAGCACCTTATCGGGGTGACTCCTGAAACTTTGAAATCTCAACTTTATAATGCGAGAATGAACCCGGGAGAGTCTGTAAATTCTTTTTGTGACCGTTACGAGAAAATAATTAGAGAAATTCAAAATAAGTGACACAGTCTACAAACTGACTGAATCTGAAATAAGATCAATTTTTTACGAGGCTGTAACTATCTTTCCAATTTTTGAAGAAATAAGACAAATTCGATCATAAAAAGAACGACTAAACGAGAAATGACTTATGAAGATATCAAAGTTGCTATGAGAGAAATAGAAATTGAGAATAATTCAAAGAGAAGTAGAGAAATACAACTAAGGGCAGTTAAAGCTTTTCAGCCTGATGAAAATTCTAGTGGATTCAAAGGATCCAACTACAAAAAGAGTAAATGCCATAGGTGCGAGGAACCTGGTCACTGGCAAGAACAGTGTCCTCTTAAAGGTTCTAATAAATGGTTTTGTTATACCTGTGAGAAAATAACAAATCATAAATCTAGCGATTGCTGGTATAACATAAACAAGGTTGAGAATAATAAGAGAAAACCCGAGGATTCGAATAATGGTCCTCCGAAAAAAAAATTTAAAGGCCCAAATTCAAGAGGTGGGAGAGGTGGTGTTTGAGGTGGTAACAGGGGTCGTGACAGAGGCCGTGGCCATGAAAACCTGCAAATGGTCCCGCTGCAAATGCAGCGCAAGTAAGCGAGAATACCACTAACCAAGGTAAGAGTAATTCAAAAGAGTATGCATGTTATCCTAGAGAATTTATAGAGTTTGCTGCCGAGTCTGGTGCAACAGACCATATTGTAAATAAGAGTTTTATTTTGACTGATTTTAAAGTCTCCGAGAACAGAGTAATTAAGAGTGCAAATAAAAATGAATTTGTAGATATTGTCATTGATGGCAAGGAGAATCTTTTACTTAAATGCAATTCAGCTAGAGAGAAAATATTAAAATTAACTGATGTGATAGCTGCAAAAGATATTTCAGAGAACTTGCTATCCTTGAGAAAACTAGCAGATGTGGGTTTTTCTATTTATTTAGATGACCAGTTATTTAAAGTTTACTGTAAAGAAAATGGTAAAACTATCTTTGAGGGCGTGTTCGAGAAGCCTAATTGGATAGTAAAGTTTGAAATTGAGAAAGATTTTAATGAGAAAAATGTTATTATAAAACGTCATGAAAACTATTACTGTAAAGCTAGAATCATAAAAATATAGAGGGTGAATCAGATTTTATAGAGCCAAAAACTATTGAGATTGATGATTTAGAGAATTTTGATGATTTAGATGGAATATTTGTTGATGATGTAGTGAGTAAACCTAGAGAATTTATTTCGCAAAATGAGGGTATGTTATGGCTTGTAAGACTTGGTCACGCATCTCTTAACTATTTGAAAAAATTACAAAAGATAGATAATGTTTCAGAGAAAGTTAAATTTAACAATTCTATTCTTGAGTGTGAAGTCTGCGTGTTGTCAAAAATGGAGAGATTACCTTACAAACAGAGTAGAAGAAGAGAAATGAGATCATTAGAGTTAATTTATTCTGTTACAATGGGCCCGATAAAACCAATATCGTGGCCTGGCCATAAGAGATATGTTTTGACATTTGATCGATGATTTTTTGAGATTTGCTAAAACATATTGTTTGAAATCTAAAGATGAATCAGGTGATGCTCTTGAAAGTTTTCTAATAACTACAAAAAATTTATTGGGAGAAAATAAAAAGGTCTGTTACATCAGATCCGACCAAGGTACTGAATTTACAGGTGGTAAATTTATTGATTTAATGAAACGAGAAGGTTTTGAGCCTGATTATTCTCCAATATCAACGCCTCAACACAAAGGGGTGGCTGAGAGATTTAATCGAACAATTTAAGGTAAAATAAAAGCATACATGTGTGATTCAGGACTTCCTGACACTATCTGAGAGTTTGCTGTGGAGGCAGCTACTCAAGCATACAATGTTACGTCTCATAAGTCAATTAAATACAAAATACCTATTAAAAATTTTGCGGCAAGTGCGAGATGTAATTTTGAACAGCTCAAACGTTTTAACTGTATAGCTTACGTTAAACTACAAAATATAGGGTTAAAGTTTAAAGCCGTGGCTATAAAAACAGTTCTCGTAGGATACATTCCTACTGGTTATATTTTATGGCACCCAAGTTCGAGAAGATTTATAGAATCCAAACATCTGAGATTTTTTGAGAAATTTGTTTATCGAGATTGATATAGTAGAGAAACAAAACCAACAAAATCGAGCATTGAAATTCAGTACGAAGAGCTTGCTGATGTAAGAGAAAATGAAAACTCAATTCTAGTAGAGAAATTAGAAAAAGAAAAACTCAAACCGAAGAAAGAGAATGAAAAAAAAAGAGAATAAAAAGGTCGTTGATCACACTCCAAATACAAGGAGTAAATCTAAGAGAAAATTAGAGTCTGTAAAACAGATAAATGCAAGAAGTGTAAAAATATCAGTTGTGTAGTCGGATTCACTAATGTCACAGAAAGTGATGAAATTGCACACGTTTTACTATAAAAGTTACACAATGATCCCACAAATTATTATGAAGCGATAAAATCTAAAGAGAAAGAATTTTGGAAAGAGGCTATTAGAGAAGAGTTAGAATCCGTGAAATCTAATAACGATTGGACTTTAGTGGATCGAACGAAGCCAACTAGAGATGGTAAGAGACCCAATATTTTCGATTCCAAATGGGTTTTTAAGAAAAAAACTGACATAGATGGCTCTGTAAAATACAAAGCAAGACTTGTAATAAGAGGTTTTAAAGATAGAAACGAGTATGATTTGAAAGGGATATATGTTCCTGTCTCGAGACTATCTTTAATAAGAGTATCTATTTCAATAATAAACAAACTAAATTTGCACGTATGTCAGATGGACGTAAAAACTGCATTTTTGAATGGAATTCTTGAAGAAGAAGTCTTTATGGAAATTCCGGATGGCTTAAACTTTGAAAGTGTCTAGGTACCATCGCCGTGTACCGTATTCGGTGCACGGTGCACGGTACACGGTACCAAATAAGAGTTACTTTAGACACTCTGTGAATTAAAGTGGGTTATTTAGGATGGGTAATTAGATTTAAAGTAAAAACTAGTAGTTTTTTAAACTTAAGTGGGTTATTTGGAATAAATTATAGGATCTAAAGTAAAAAGCTACCGTGTACCGTGTACCGTGTACGGTACACGGCGATGGTACCTAGACACAACCTTAAACTTTCCTGGTGAAATAAAGCTTAGAAAAGTATGCAAGTTAGAGAAAGTGATGTATGGACTTGAAATTAGTCCTAAAAAATGGAATAAAAGATTTCCCAAGGAAGCTAAAAAATTAAACTTAGAGAATGACTTGCATGATCCATGTCTTTTTACGTGGAGAAAATGGCGTTCGTTGTGCTTTACGTGGATGATATATTTATTGCAAGTAATGATTTAGAGAAATTACGAGAAATAAAAGAAAAATTGAGTTCTGTATTTGAAATGAAAGACTTAGGAGAACCTAAAACTTCCTAGGTATGACAATACAGAGAAATAAAACTCAAAGAGAAATTATAATTCACCAAGCTAATTATACTGAGAGAAAGTTAGAGAAATTTAAGGTAGTTCTCCCCTGACTCTGCTTTGACACACCGAGTATTTTTGAATCGGTTTTTGTTCTTAAAAATTTGGCAACGTTGATGTTCGTTCATATTTCGTTTAAAAATTGTTCTTAAATATTTTCAAAGGTTATGTCGGAGTAGTTTTTGTGTTAATTAATTATTGTATAATTAAGTATTCAAAATCGACACATAATGGTCGTTTTATTAAAAAACGGTTTTAAATAATAGATTTAAATGCAAAGAAGCTCTTGAAAAAAAAACGCCAAGAATTTAGGGATAAACTTTTGAATGAAAAACGAGACATTGCATTCTCTTTATCAAATGCTCTGCGTAATTGATGATTGTAATTTTTTAACAACATAAAAATGTATTTTCATAATTCCAATAAATAATTTTTTAAAATAAAATTAGTTTTTTGAATCTCTTCTAAAATATGATCAGTTTTAAATTATAGTTCGAATTATAGTTATTTTTAAATAATTTTAATTTACGAGATGATTAGAGAATTTGTTAAATACGACTGTTTATTTTTATGTTATTATATAAAATGAAGTTTTCTTTGGCGATATGTAAAAATAAAAATAAAAAAATTATGATGAACACAATCACTTTGTTCCAAATCATCCATCATATTGAACAGGTTATATTACAATTATTCTTGTTATGTATATATTCGAGCATTATTACAACTTGACTCATGTTTTTAAAAAAATTACAAAAATTATTAATTTCTAATCGCAATTTCTCCGTAACTATATTGTAAACTTTTTTAAATTTGCGTATTTACATAAATGAATACTTGAACTATGATATAATGTTTTTATAGACATATCTCGAATGTAGTTTTGACGTTTTGTTTTATTTTGTGCTTGAAAGGTTACTTTTTCTTAAAATTTTGCCAAATCAGTTACTTTTGAAAGAGCCTAGAAAAAAAACGGTATTGTAAATCGGTTCAATTTTTCGTGAGTGTATGTATGAACGTACAAACTAATCATTTCCAAAATTCCAGAATGTTCTCGAATAAACGTTATTCAGGGCAGAACTACCTTAATATGAGTGAGTCTTATCCTCAAAATACACCAATAAAAACTCGTCCAGTCAGTAACAGAAATAAGAGAAAGAAGTTAAAGAGTGTAGAGACTGAAAAACAGCAACCAAATAAACAAGTAAAAAAGGTACCATATAGAGAAGCTATTGGAAGTTTGATGTACCTGGAAAATGCTACTCGTTCTGAAATATCATTTGCTGTAAACTTTCTTGCGAGAAAACAGCTTGAACCAAATGAAAATGATTGGAATGATGTATACAAGAGTATTTCGGTACTTAAGAGGTACAACAAATCAAGGACTGAAATTTACATCAAATTTTGAAAACTTAGAAGCTTACACAGATTCCAGCTGGAGAGATCGTGAAAACTCAAAATCCACAGGTGGATATGTGATAAGGTCCTTTAGTGATACTATAGCTTAGATAAGTCATAAGCAACAGTATGTTTCGATGTCAACCTGCTTTGCAGAATACTTTGCTATGAGTGAAGCCTGTCAAAAATTAATCTCTCTTGACAAATCTATGAGATACATTTTGAGAGAAACTTTCTTCCCAGTGACTGTCTGGTGTGACAATGAGGCAGCTAGAAAATGCACTGAGATGGATGGCAGTCATAAATTAAAAACATTTGATGATAGCTTGAAAGAAATTAAGAGAATTTTAACTGAAAGAGAATTAAATGGAGTGAGAAAACACATGGGCGAGATTCATGGAGATTTTATTAAACAATGTGTTAATGAAGGCTATGTTAAAGTAGCTAAAATAAAATCCGAAGATAATTTAGCTGATATCATGACTTAACCTTTAGAATATTTTACATTTAAAAATTTGAGAAATAAAATTAACAGTATAGGTCAAGAGAATGAATAGCAAAATTCATGGAATATCATTACTTAAAGACTTAGAGAATTTAAAGTAAAATTAAATTTAGAGAATAAAATTAATGAGTTCACTTGAGATATACATACAGTAGAACCTTGATAATTCGAACTTCGATAATTCGAAAACCTCGATAATTCGAAGTTACAGCCCGCTCCCTTCAATTCCCTATACAAACGTTGTACAATGTTAAATTACCTTGATAATTCGAAATTTGAAATTTCGAAACCTCGATGATTCGAAATATTTTTTGGTCCCGTGATACATATTTTCATATTTGATAATTCGAAGTTGTTTCGAAGGTAAAAAAAGCCAACTTAATGACTTGCCTCCTAATACCTCATTTAGTGTTATCTTGAACCCCAAATAGACAACATGTCGAGCCGTAAATATAAGTCTATCTCAATAAAAGATAAAGTGGAGTCGAGTTGGGTCAAAAATCTAAAACAAAAATTGCATTAGAGTGGGAGATTCTTCTCAGCGCGCTGTCAACATACTTAAAAAATAAAGGTAAAATTCTACAAAGCTACGCAGAGTTGAATGTTGAAGAAAAACGAGGTGAAAAACGTAAACGGGTTAAAGACCCAGGATTTCCCCAAGTAGATGAAGCTCTTACTCGTTGGTTTTTTGAGGTAGTAAAAGAAAATGAAAAGAATGTAAGGTAAATATCCCATCTTAAGGAACGCTTTTCAAGTAGTCACAGACTTTCAAATGCAAAAAAAAAAATTAAAGATCCGAATGAGCACAAAAAAAGTTTTATTGGCTTCTCGTATGTTTTAAGTTTAAAATGCAATAGTTTATTTTTACAATTATCGTCAATAATTTACAATTTATAATGAAAATTACCGAAAAATGAAATGTCCCTTTTTAACGAACACTTGACTCAGCGATGTCCGGCGTTCGTTAGAGGTTGTCCCTTAACCCATTAGGTCCCAAGAGTTATGAATTTTTTTTTGTACTTTGAGCTTATAAATCAAAGCGAAAAAGTTGAAAAATAATTTAAAAAACACCCTACTCCCCTATTTTCGGATATGCCCTACACGATGGCATTGTTGAAAATACTCAAAAATAACATTTTAATTTGTTAATAAACAAATTTAAAAAAAAAATGAAAATTTTTACGTCATTTTTTTTTCAAGCTGGTGAACAATGCCAAAAAAATTATTTTTGCCCTCAAAAAGTTGACCACGGGTGTTCACATTAGTTGAACTTTTCGTGCATATTTGATTTTTTTGGTTTCGATTTTTTTAAACAAAATGGCGGACTAAAAACTTCAACGCCAATAATTGTACGGCAGCGCATGGTTGAATAAATACCGAAAAATTACTTTTCATAAAAAATGACTGTGGTTCCTAAGATTTTTATGGTTGCTGATTATGAATCTGAGATCAGAATATCAAAATTGTAAGAATTGGGCCCAATACCATAGGACCCAATACTCAAAGTTAAGATTTTATAAAAACAAAAAATATCATCATATTTTACGTAGAATTTCAAGATCAAAGTATACTCGGTCGTTTTTCGAAAAAAATCGTCATTTTCGAGTAAAAAATCAAAAAAAGTTCAAAGTATTGGATTTACTTCCAGAGATCCACAACAGCTGGTCCCCGTGTGCCTGTAACGAATTGAACACAACTTTTGAGATGGCAAAAATATATTTACGAGGTTTTTGGGTTGCTGATAGTGTATCTGAGGTAAAAACATGAAAATAATAAATATAGGGCCCAATACCGTAGGACCCAATAGTAAAAATTGAGATATCATAAAAATAAAAAATGAGATAAAAAATCTGTGCAGAGATCCTGCATTCTAATCATTTCACGAGAGTTACGTCGTATAAAAAGATCGACGAAATAAAAAACAAAGGGTAAAAAAATTTTTTTAAAACCACGTGGTGCTGCATGTCCTTGAGTCCCTTTATTTGGAATTTTCATGTTATTACCTCAGATACCCTATTAGCTACCCAAAATATATTTTTGCCATCTCAAAAGTTGTGTTCAATTCGTTACAGGCACAAGGGGACGAGCTGTTGTGGATCTATGAAAGTGAATCCAATACTTTGAACTTTTTTTGATTTTTTACTCGAAAATGACGATTTTCTTCGAAAAACGACCAAGTATACTTTGATCTTGAAATTTTGCGCAGAATAAGATGGCATTTTTTATTTTTATGATATCTCAATTTTTACTATTGGGTCCTACGGTGTTGGGCCCTATATTTGGGATTTTCATGTTTTTACCTCAGATACACTATCAGCAACCCAAAAACCTCGTAAATATATTTTTGCCATCTCAAAAGTTGTGTTCAATTCGTTACAGGCACACGGGGACCAGCTGTTGTGGATCTCTGGAAGTAAATCCAATACTTTGAACTTTTTTTGATTTTTTACTCGAAAATGACGATTTTTTTCGAAAAACGACCAAGTATACTTTGATCTTGAAATTCTACGTAAAATATGATGATATTTTTTGTTTTTATAAAATCTTAACTTTGAGTATTGGGTCCTATGGTATTGGGCCCAATTCTTACAATTTTGATATTCTGATCTCAGATTCATAATCAGCGACCATAAAAATCTTAGGAACCACAGTCATTTTTTATGAAAAGTAATTTTTCGGTATTTATTCAACCATGCGCTGCCGTACAATTATTGGCGTTGAAGTTTTTAGTCCGCCATTTTGTTTAAAAAAATCGAAACCAAAAAAATCAAATATGCACGAAAAGTTCAACTAATGTGAACACCCGTGGTCATTTTTTTGAGGGCAAAAATAATTTTTTTGGCATTGTTCACCAGCTTGAAAAAAAAAAATGACGTAAAAATTTTCATTTTTTTTTTAAATTTGTTTATTAACAAATTAAAATGTTATTTTTGAGTATTTTAAACAATGCCATCGTGTAGGGCATATCCGAAAATAGGGGGGTAGGGTATTTTTTAAATTATTTTTCAACTTTTTCGCTTTGATTTATAAGCTCAAAGTACAAAAAAAAATTCATAACTCTTGGGACCTAATGGGTTAATAACGAACACTTTTTTGTAATCAATAATTTAATAATATCAATGTATTTTAGGCATTCCAACACCGTTTTTAATTTGAAACATAAAAGCGAAAAGATTTATTAATAATTTGATTCAAATAAGTAGCTTTGAAAAAAAATAATGAAACCTTGTCAGAAACAAATTGTTAGGTTATAAAATCTAATTCATGTCCATCGGTTGAACTTAGGAGCTGACATCAAAAAAAAGTTCTTAATTTTTTTGTTAAAATTTTTCCAATTAATTGCTTAAGCAATTTCATTAATTAATTTATTGAAAAAATTTTTTAAGATCACTGATTTCAAAAATAGTACTAATAAAAAAAGCTGAAATTGTACAGATGTTAAAAGCTTCAATTCAAGATTTTGGCTTTTTATTAATATTAACATACACATTTTCTTAAACTCTCAATTTCTCAGTAAAATAATATCAAAATACATTAATTAAAATTATTATCATATTGTTAACTTCAAAGCATTAAAATCTAAAGCGAGAAAGTATTTTTAATGTAAATTACTAGTCTTTTGACATTTAATTTATTTTTTATCTGATGATCTTTATGAATTGTGTAAAAATAGTTCATGGTTTCAATAAATAAATTTTTATTCAAGTAAAATTTTATACTTTTAATACCTCTGTAAAGTCATGTCAAATAACATGATTCAAATGAAAATTAAGGAACATGTAATTCTAAATTTTGAAACATTAGCATCTAAAGCGAGTGAGTATTTATTGTGTGAACTGATGTTTTAAAGTTTTATTTAATACATTTCAAATATCATAGATCCTTATGAATTAAGTATAGATAATTATACAATTTTTTTATTTATATTCACACTGACACTGAACTAACACAATATAATTAGAAATTATATATATTTTTTTTTTTCCTTTTTTTTTTAATTTATTCATTTCTTTGAAACTTTTTAAGGTGGTTTTCTACCAGAGCTAGTCAAGTTCAAGACTAAAAAAAAATTATTTTACCAAATTACTAACAATTAAAATTTATTTTAAAATTTATTTTTTAACTTTTTATGGCTTCTGAAATTATTTTCTACCAAAAAAACATTGACAATCACAACAAAACATTTTTTAAAACTTTTAACCTCACCTTTGAATACCGCAGTTTTGGAGGTTATTTACGTGAAAATTATTTTTGTAAAATTACTGTAAAATTTGTAAAAGGTCAATTTTTTGCAGTTTGAAGAAAATGAATTCTTTGATAGTGAAACTATATGTATGTGGTTTTTCTAAAGGATCTCTATTGTAAGAAGATAAATATTAATAATTTAGTCCACTTTTTCAGCGTAGCGGCCATACGCGTAATGAAAAAAATTCAATCTTTAACTTGCTGTAAGTTTCAAACTATATGGTCAATTTTGATCAGACTTCGTAGAAATGTTTATTAATATCTAATAAACACCTCCAGAAAATTTGAGCTGATTCTCTATTGTCATGCATTTGGTAGAAAACCACCTTAAAAGATACAAAAAAAAAAAAAAAAGAAAAAAAAATACTTTTTATTCATCGTTTCAACAAATTTATTAAATTTTCTTGAAGTACAAACTTTTATTTCATGTGTTCAATTTTATGTAAAAACTAGTCAGATATGAAGCAAATGGTCAAGAACAACAATATTAAGTAAGCAACTATTACTTATTTTATTTTTTCAAAAAATAATTCGTTCATATTTTTCAAAATTGTTTGATAATCATTGTTAAAAAACTATAACACTTCACAGTTAAAATTTCATTTCAATCCACGTATCAAAATAAAGATTAAAGTTTTTTTGTTTAAATAAATTTTAGAATAATAAAGATTCTTGCTTATTCCTTTGTTTTTTTTTAATATTTTAGGATAAATTCACCACTACCATCTTCATCATACACTTCTAATCACAACAATCACAACAGACAAACTTTTTAGGTTATGTGTATCAATCATATAAGAAAACTAATTAAATTACAAAGTTTGCGAATAACAAACTTTCCAACAACTTAAAAATCGATCAAATTTTGAGATCACTGATAATTTTTCCTCAAATAATTAACATT